>JAJFDH010000008.1:600000-1011502 GCA_028637635.1 Xylariaceae sp. X802 | reverse complement strand
GTCCTGACATACACTCCTCACCACCTACAACCTACTACTCCAAGCCTCATCAGCGACCTACAGCACCTAATACTCACTATCCCCTAGCACCCAACACCACCTGTAGTACCTAGATCCCAATACTCCCAAGCACCCATCACCACCTCCTCTTCACTACTCCTCAGCACCTGTAAGCACCTATAATCCACTACTGCCTAGTACTCATGATCACTACAACCTACTGCCACTTAATACCAACTCATAAACATCTGACTCCCTAGTTCCTTCCCGCAATTGTGAAACTAGGATTTTATTGCACCGATGTGATCGTCTTACTTTTCTGATTCTAACCATACTCTCGGATCTTTCCCCCCATGCATCGTCGTCTTTAACGATGTAGTACCCCTTCTTACACCCGTCACCACCTACAACCCGCCACTGTGAAGTGCCCTCTATCACCCCATACTCACTACCATCTCATATGCACTTATTCCTAGTGTACAGTAGGTGCACTTGCATGACCTCTCCATAGTTACATTTTTTTTCATCTTATGCGCTAACCAAAACCCAAAATATGGGCTAAAGCATAGGGTGCACAGATAATATACGCTAAAGCAAGGGGTTGCACAGATAATATGTGCTAAAGCATAGGGTGCACAGACCCACAGAAACCCCCTGGGCCTGGGGTGCACAGCCCCACAAAAACCCTCTGCAGGAGATTTCAGACGCTTCCGTATACTACACGTAACCCACTTCCCACCCCCCAAACCCAACCACCTCTACAACCACCCTCTCACCTCCCCAAGCCGTTAAACCACCACACAACCACCTTTTAACTCTCACACCCACCACACAACCACCTTTAACCTCCAAGCGCACTCCCACCACACAACCACCTTTTTAACCCCCCTTAATGCACCCACCTCACAACCATACTTTTACCCCCACTTCTTACCCCTAACCCCCTAACCCCAACCATCTCACAACCACCCTTTTACCCCCCCAGCTGCAACCACCTCTAGTGCAGCCACCTCTAGTATAACCACACTCAATCACAACAACCTCACATCAACTTCTAAGCATCCTGCTCCTCGTATGCTTCCTGCAATTGTGAAAATACACCTTTATTATACCAATGCGATCTCCTGACTTTTCTGATCACAACCATACGCTCGCATCCTTCACCCCATACATTGTTGTGTTTAACGGTCTAGTATCCTGACTTATGTCTGCTTCTACCTGTAATCCACCAGTGTGCAGCACCCTCTGACACTGAAAGCACACTACTGTTACTGTCACCTTGATGCTAGGTGGGCTGTGCACTGAAAATAGGGCTGCCATGCACCTAAACCTACTGTATGCTAGGTGCACTTGCATAGTCTCTTGGTAGTTACATTTTTTTTCATCTTATGCGCTCATCCAAGACCAAAATATGCACTGAAGCCAGGAGGTGCTGCTGGGTTCGCATAATATGCATTGAAGCCAGGAGGTGCTGTGGGTCACCCTTTCTGAATGACCCTGCTGGGAAAAGATGGGTCCGCCCCACAGGACCCTGCTGCAGCAGTTTTCCATAAATTGTATACTACATGTTGCTCCTCTAGTTTCCTACTAGTTGCATACACCACCCAACCCACACTGGACATATCACCTAATCCTAACCACCAACTCTAATCCTAACCCTAACTCTAATCCTAACCACTAATCCTAACCCGCCTGAGGGTGGTGCGGTCCCTGTCCCTGTGCCTAATACCAATCTATGCCTCACACTTGCTACTGACCACCCTCATTTTGACCTGTTATGCAACTGTAAAATTTCATTTTTATTACACTGATGCGATCTCCTTGCTTTTCTGATCATACCAATCCTACAGGGTGCAGGGAGGTATGTGGTGGGTTGCAGGTAGTAAAGTCAGGTGTCTCATGGAATGCACCCCCCAGTTTGGTATTGATGCACCCCTCTGCACACTTGTTTTGGTGTGACCCACACCCGGATTTTGCAGAAACCACTCCCGGATTCTTTTAACACTACACCCGGATTTTTGCTAGGACCCATAAAAATCCCTCCATACAAAATCCCATGACCCCATAAAAATCCCTTGCAAGAGATTCTGACGACCCACAGAAATCCCTTGCAAGAGATTTCCATGAATTGTATACTAGATGTCCCAACCTGCACTTAGGCTGCACACCACCCACACCCAGGTTGCACACCACCCACACCCTGCTTGCAGACCACCCGCACTATGACATAATGTGTATAACCTGGAATCAGAGTGCTTGACTCTATGCATCTGTAAAAATAGCAAAAAATAACTCGTCAGTCCTGGATCCGTGCATGCACATAGATCCTATGCATACCTGTAGATTTACAAAATCCACACCCAGGTTGCCCAACAGCCACACCCAGGTTGCATCCAAGCCCACACCCAGGTTGCCTTAATTGTACTCCCATAAATCCTGCATTTTAATTGGCCCAATTCCCAGGACCCATAAAAACCCCTACCCTCAGCCCCATAAAACCCCTTGCAAGAGATCCAGATTCACAGTATACAAGGTCATACAACCCACTCCTCACCCACACTTAATACACACTTCTGAGTATATCTCTCCCCGATTCCTTTCCGCAATTGTAAAATTACATTTTTATTGCACCGATGCGATCATCTTGCTTTTTTGATTCTAACCGTAGTCTCGGATTTCTGCCCCCGTGCATCGTTGTCTTTAACGGCATCTTAGCCTTGATTTGTATATGCCACCACCTGTAACTCAATCCTCTACAGCACTCAACACCACCTACAGCACCTGGAACTCACTACTGTCTAGCACCCAACACTACCTACAGCCCCTGGAACTCACTACTGTCTAGCACCCAACACTACCCACAGCACCTGACCCTCACTACTGTCTAGCACCTGACACCACCTACAGTACCTAGAACTCACTACTGTCCAGAACCCAATACCACCTACGATACCTAAAACCAACTACTATTCAGCACCTAATACCACCTACAGCACCTGAAACCTGGTACT
The DNA here is from genome assembly GCA_028637635.1 of Xylariaceae sp. X802. Taxonomy (NCBI): domain Eukaryota; kingdom Fungi; phylum Ascomycota; class Sordariomycetes; order Xylariales; family Xylariaceae; species Xylariaceae sp. X802. Next base: position 1,008,491 of record JAJFDH010000008.1, on the reverse strand, counting down.
ATCTAGCACCCAATACCATCTACAATACCTAGAACTCACTGTTCTCTAGCACTCATCACAACCAACAGCGCCCATCGCAACCCACAGTACCTGACACATGCCACTACATAGTACTACCACCACCTCACACCAACTTGAACCCCCTCCTCGGATCTCTCCCGCAATTGTGAAACTAGGATTTTATTGCACTGATATGATCGTCTTGCTTTTCTGATTCCAACCGTACCCTCGGATTGCTCCCCTGGTGCATCGTTGTCTCTAACGCACTAAGGGTCCTGACATACACTCCTCACCACCTACAACCTACTACTCCAAGCCTCATCAGCGACCTACAGCACCTAATACTCACTATCCCCTAGCACCCAACACCACCTGTAGTACCTAGATCCCAATACTCCCAAGCACCCATCACCACCTCCTCCTCACTACTTTTCAGCACCTGTAAGCACCTATAATCCACTACTGCCTAGTACTCATGATCACTACAACCTACTGCCACTTAATACCAACTCATAAACATCTGACTCCCTGGTTCCTTCCCGCAATTGTGAAACTAGGATTTTATTGCACCGATGTGATCGTCTTACTTTTCTGATTCTAACCATACTCTCGGATCTTTCCCCCCATGCATCGTCGTCTTTAACGATGTAGTACCCCTTCTTACACCTGTCACCACCTACAACCCGCCACTGTGAAGTGCCCTCTATCACCCCATACTCACTACCATCTCATATGCACTTATTCCTAGTGTACAGTAGGTGCACTTGCATGACCTCTCCATAGTTACATTTTTTTTCATCTTATGCGCTAACCAAAACCCAAAATATGGGCTAAAGCATAGGGTGCACAGATAATATACGCTAAAGCAAGGGGTTGCACAGATAATATGTGCTAAAGCATAGGGTGCACAGACCCACAGAAACCCCCTGGGCCTGGGGTGCACAGCCCCACAAAAACCCTCTCATAGAGCTCAGATCATTCAGAGAACACATATCGTGAACCACTCTCCCCACCCCCAAACCTAACCACCTCACAACCACCTCTCTCACCTCCCCAAGTGCAATCACCACACAAATCACCTTAACCCCAAGTGCACCCACCACACAACCACCTTAACCCCTATGCACCACCACAACCACCTTTAACCCCCTGCGCACCCACCTCACAACCATAATACCCTTACCCCTTAATTTCTAACCCCTAACCCCAACCATCTCACAACCACCCTTTTACCCCCCCAGCTGCAACCACCTCTAGTGCAGCCACCTCTAGTATAACCACACTCAATCACAACAACCTCACATCAACTTCTAAGCATCCTGCTCCTCGTATGCTTCCTGCAATTGTGAAAATACACCTTTATTATACCAATGCGATCTCCTGACTTTTCTGATCACAACCATACGCTCGCATCCTTCACCCCATACATTGTTGTGTTTAACGGTCTAGTATCCTGACTTATGTCTGCTTCTACCTGTAATCCACCAGTGTGCAGCACCCTCTGACACTGAAAGCACACTACTGTTACTGTCACCTTGATGCTAGGTGGGCTGTGCACTGAAAATAGGGCTGCCATGCACCTAAACCTACTGTATGCTAGGTGCACTTGCATAGTCTCTTGGTAGTTACATTTTTTTTCATCTTATGCGCTCATCCAAGACCAAAATATGCACTGAAGCCAGGAGGTGCTGCTGGGTTCGCATAATATGCATTGAAGCCAGGAGGTGCTGTGGGTCACCCTTTCTGAATGACCCTGCTGGGAAAAGATGGGTCCGCCCCACAGGACCCTGCTGCAGCAGTTTTCCATAAATTGTATACTACATGTTGCTCCTCTAGTTTCCTACTAGTTGCATACACCACCCAACCCACACTGGACATATCACCTAATCCTAACCACCAACTCTAATCCTAACCCTAACTCTAATCCTAACCACTAATCCTAACCCGCCTGAGGGTGGTGCGGTCCCTGTCCCTGTGCCTAATACCAATCTATGCCTCACACTTGCTACTGACCACCCTCATTTTGACCTGTTATGCAACTGTAAAATTTCATTTTTATTACACTGATGCGATCTCCTTGCTTTTCTGATCATACCAATCCTACAGGGTGCAGGGAGGTATGTGGTGGGTTGCAGGTAGTAAAGTCAGGTGTCTCATGGAATGCACCCCCCAGTTTGGTATTGATGCACCCCTCTGCACACTTGTTTTGGTGTGACCCACACCCGGATTTTGCAGAAACCACTCCCGGATTCTTTTAACACTACACCCGGATTTTTGCTAGGACCCATAAAAATCCCTCCATACAAAATCCCATGACCCCATAAAAATCCCTTGCAAGAGATTCTGACGACCCACAGAAATCCCTTGCAAGAGATTTCCATGAATTGTAGATGTCCCAACCTGCACTTAGGCTGCACACCACCCACACCCAGGTTGCACACCACCCACACCCTGCTTGCAGACCACCCGCACTATGACATAATGTGTATAACCTGGAATCAGAGTGCTTGACTCTATGCATCTGTAAAAATAGCAAAAAATAACTCGTCAGTCCTGGATCCGTGCATGCACATAGATCCTATGCATACCTGTAGATTTACAAAATCCACACCCAGGTTGCCCAACAGCCACACCCAGGTTGCATCCAAGCCCACACCCAGGTTGCCTTAATTGTACTCCCATAAATCCTGCATTTTAATTGGCCCAATTCCCAGGACCCATAAAAACCCCTACCCTCAGCCCCATAAAACCCCTTGCAAGAGATCCAGATTCACAGTATACAAGTCGTTGTCTCGTAAAACCCGGTTTTCATCCCTTGAATCCGTCTGATAAGAGGGCTAGCCCCTTATACAGGCATATGTGCATGAAACTGTCTCAAATTCGTATATTCTGCTGGTCGCCAGTATCCCCTTGTTGGACTGCATCGCCGGGACGACAGTAAGACGATCCGGAAAGTGCCCTCCACGAAGAGGGTTGTCGGTTCTCTTGTTCGATTCCGCTTTGTTGGCACAATTGGCTTGAGTCGAGCGCAAGATTGGCTGTTTGGACTGTAAATCCACAAATAGCGAAGGACTGAGAGGTCACACTCGGGAGACCAATGAAGCGAACCATCAAAATGCCCCCGTAGTCGGCAATTACAGTAGTAATTGCCTCCCTAGGAGTAAACGTCCGGTGCGCACCCAAAGAGACCGGGTTGGTTACCGGCACGTCAATAGGATTTCCGGAGGTCCGATAAAGCGACAACTAATTAAGAAAGCGGGCAACGTCCCGATCTGGAGAATCCTAGTAATTTGCAAGTTACCGGAAGTTGCTGCGATTCGTGGTCGTGGAGTTGGTAATTTCAGGATCGTCGTCGACTCCGTTGAGGTACGGAAATCGACCGGTTTTTCGGAAGGACTACCAGCGTTCCTGAAGGCGGGCAACGTCCGGATCTTAGGAAGCACGAAAGGATTCAATACAGTTAATAGAAACAGGACCGAAGATAACAGAAGTCGTAAATTACAGTCAATAGGTTATGAATGAATGAATTGAATTGAAGTCGACGACCGGCGTGGCTAGCTAATTGAATTCCGTCGTCGCAACGCGACGGCTACCCCTTTTTATATCGCCTTCGCAGTGTAAAGCAACGCCCGACTCCTAGCAATCCTCCTTAAATGGCCGTAATTCAGCCGTAAGACAACGCAGTCGCAATTAAGTGAATTAAGTAAGACAACGCAAACGCCGAATTCCAGCCTGGGCAACCTCCGGATCCCAACAACCTTGTAAGTTAATAGTAGGCCGCTCCCCTCCTGAATGCCCCGCTTCAATGGGTCCAAGAAGCTTCTTGCAAGATACGAGACGAAGACGGTCCGAACGCACTCAAAGTGGGACGACATACCAACGCCCAAATAGCTAGATAGATAAGTAACCCCAATCGTTCCCTCAGAAGAAGTCCCCATCTGTGAAACCAAGTCGGCGCGTGAGATAAGCTGATCGAAGAGCGCCCGTAGTGCGCCGAGAAGAGTGTTACCGCCAAGATGAAATGCGAAGACCGCGTGTCTGCAGAAGGGCGAGGACCGAGCGGCGCCAGGGGCCCGCCGGACAAGTTACCGCCAGGTTATTGCGAAGACGCACATTCGCAGGAGGGCGAGGGCCGCGCTATACGGATAGTTAGCCGGACGAGAAGTGAAGTGTCAGATCACAAGCGAAGAAGTCAAGCATTGCAAGTATAGCTAGTATTTAGAACTACGGAAGAACTGTCCCAGAGTCCCAAAAATCGGGTGGTATTCACAAAGCAAGGACTGGCCCTAAGGGCTGCAGTCGGGTATCAACCTTTTAAACGCCGAGGAAGCAAAACAACTACAAGAACGAGAGCTAGGCTCTCCGGACCGATTCTGGTCAAAGGTCGGGGGCTGATATGCGCTCACCCGCCTGATAAACTACGCCATGCTGTATAGGCCAGCAGGCTGAAGGTCGGGGACCGATTACCGTTTGCCCGCCTTTGGCGGCCCCGTACGTGGGGGTCCGCGAAGCTTGTGCTTCTTCTGGCCCTGAGGCCGCTTTCCGCCAGGCGACACGCCGGCGTTCTTGGCTCCCTTAGGGGTAGCCGGAGGGTCTGGGACCCTACCAGTCGGTAACTGGCCTTTGCTCGCCTTCTTGGGCGAGGCGACGGAGGACTGCTCCTGGGGAGCTTTCGAGGGCGTCTCCGGCGCAGTGGCGCGAGAAGGACCGGCCACAACAGACTTCTGTGGCGTAGGAAGGCCAACGGGAGCCGACGAGGAAGAAACCACCGGAGCGGCAGGGTCAGACGCGGGAAGCCGGACAACGGTGGTAGGCCCGCGCTGCTGGGTAGGCGACGGTTCACCTTGCGACGAGACCGCGGAGGCAGGAAGCGCGACGACAAACGTTTTCTTTGCGGTAGGGCGTCGGGTAGCGGACGCAGCAGGATGACCGGTCCGGGGCAAGGACAGGGGAGCCGGAGCCTCATCTTGAGCCGGAGCCTCGACTTGAACCTCCTCTGGCGCCTCTCCTTGCGCCTCCTCATCACCGACGTCTTCCATCTCAGTGTCGGGTTCCTCCTCATACTCCTCGTCAGGTTCCTCATACTCCTCGTTGAGCTCGTCGGGCGCCTCTTGGTCGCCTTGGCTCTCGGAACCCTCACCCGAATCATAGGGCTCATAACCTGGAGTGTCCTCCATGTCGAAGTCTTCCTCCGCCGGCGGTGGGGCGCCACCCAGGGCACCGGACATGACTGGTTCGTCCTGAATATCCAGCGACTCAAGGGGACCAACGGGAGGGCCAAGGGAAGAAACTGGACTTTGGTTGCCGGAAGGCGAACGCTCGGCGCCGGGTTTTTCAACTGGCTCGTGTTGGCGTGAGCGGGCAAGAGACGTGCCAGGGGCAGTCGGGGCATTGACACGACGCGAAGCACGGGCGCCGCGGGGCATCATAAAAGGGGGCGCACCCTTCTCGGACTCAAGGTCGCGACTACAAAAGCCTTTCGGGTTCCAGTATGACTTGCCAACAGAAAGGAACTTGGCATTGTTGACCCTATAGCGGGCCAACCAAGGTTCTTCACCAGCGCGCAGCGGTTGGCTGACGTCCTGCTCTAAGTCTGCCACAGCTCGGTAGAGGGCACCCGCAATGGGGTTTGCCTCCTCATAAGGCAACGAGGCGTAGCTCAACTGCTCGTCGCACCATTCAGCCGGAGGGAGAGAGTCGTCGACCATGAGACGCTGCTAATTGTGAGCTTACGAATAGGAAATCAGGAAGCGCGGACATACCTCAAACAGCTTGAGACTGTGGGTGACCAAACGACGCAGCGCCGCACGCTCGGAGCGTGTATGGGCCAACTCAGCGGCTGGGCTAACCTTTCCAATGTTGTGCTCCTGAGCGATGGCGGTGCGCAGACTCATCTCCGCCTCGTGAAGGAGGTGGATGGACCGGCCAGCTTGAATAATCATTGCGGCCGGAGGCTCATACTTGTCCTCGCCCTGGTGCGCCGCTACATCGTCGACCACGCGGTCAATACGGGTGCTGGTAATGACAGCGTACTCCGAGATAAGTTGAGCTACTCCCACATATACAAGAGGAATCTAGAGCCCAGAATTAGCCAGGCGGTCATCGAGCGGAGACGAGTATACTTACAGCAACACAGGCCTGCTTGTCATGAATACATTGGGAGCATTTCTGCTCCTTCTCCGATGGGCATATGCATCGGGAGCGCGCATCTACGTGTCGTTTTGTGACACAGCCGGCACATGGCATCGAAGCATCAAGGGTAACGTAGCTATTGCCAACGGGAATCAGGCGGTCGCACGACTTCCAGCCAATCTCCGGGTTAAATCGATAGCGATCGGCGATCGCGAGGCGCGAGGCGGGCTGCAAGTTATCCGACATCGTGGGCGGGCAAAAGAAGGGGACCAAACGGAAGCGTATCGCCGCGCGGCAACAAAATAAGAAGACCGCAACAAGCAGAAGCGGGTATATAGAAAGGGGGGACGAGCGGAAAAGGGTCTACGATCGTGAAGCGTAACGTGGTTCCGGTTCAGGAAGGTGGACGAGGAACGGAGGGAAACGGAACGGCGCCGGAAATAAAGCTGGGGGTAAGCAACAGAAAGCAAAGCCTTGTGGCAATGGTGAGCGACGAGACACGCCGACGCGTCTGATGTGCTGGCACGGCTACGGGCGCCAGGATCACGTCACAACAAACAGACAAGCAGATACTGACCTATCACGGCACGGCAACGGGACCGCGACCGGGGCCCCTACCACGCCCCGGGACCGAGCATCCTACCGAAGGTCCACAGTCTACGCCGACAGAACCGCCGGGCGATCTACGACTCCGATGCTGGAGACCAGCATCTCAGGAAGGGGGAAGCAGTGTAACGGTGCCGCTACGTTACATAGGTCTACGGTCTCCGACTGATATGCGCCAGACCAGAAAAGGGATCGTGACTCTAGCCAGCGTTTCGACAGGAGCCTCACCGCCTCTCTCGGCCGATCCCAACCCTCGCACCCGAAGTCCTGTCGGACTTCGGTCGCGACTCGATCGGCCGATGCAGAGTTTTCCTATATAGTCTGTACGGTCGCCCTGCGACCGTACACACACTCTTAGTTCCCTAAGCTTTAGTTCACTTAGCAATACAGACCTATTACTCTGCATCACCTTACTTCGTCACTCAGACCTACCCCTTTACAGTTAAAACGATTAGTCTTATATGTAGAGTCGAAGAGCATCACGTTATGATGGTGTCGTAGTAGCTTGTCAATTGCATTCTTTGGCGCAATGAATAATCGGACCAGATGATTGTGTTCGTCACGGCATTCCTTAAAAAAGAATTCGTCTGTATTTAGCTGGTCATATAACCATTGTAAAGGTGTACGTCCGGCTAATTCTTGTTGACGGTGCTTAGCAAGAATGTTGCGAATGTCGAATCGAGAAGTGTTGGCAATAAGGGGGTCCGGATTCGTCTGGAGATGTAGAAGTAACTGGGTCGGTCGGATATTATTATTCCACATCGAAATGAGGTCTTCTTACATCACCTCGATAGCTTGTTTTTTGTACCGGGAAAATGTTGCTGCCGGCATCAGTAGGTGATTATGTTCCTTTTGACCGTCTGGTGGTTGGACTCGCCAATGACTTGTTTCATCCCCAGCCCGCTTAACATTTAACATATATGAGCAGTTTGTCATTTGCGAACTAGTTTTGCGGCGCTTAGAATCATGAAGTGTTTCGTTTGCTTGACTGACAAATTGTCAGCCTTTACAACAGCGAAGTATGACCCGGTTAAAGTTGCTTGCCGAGGGCTTCTTTGTCTTGATCACAAGGCTAAAGCCTTGTTCCTTGGCTACTTCGTCAATCGCATGACGAGCTGCTTCGAAGGTATCGAACTGCTCCTCATATAAAGCCTCCATTATGTTGCTGCGACGGAAGATAATGGCAACCGCAGCTTTGATGCTGCGTACTTTGTACGAAAGTGCAATTGAGAGTGTAACGCATACGCGATACGACAGTGGATTCAGGTTAGTTACCTGCCTACCTACGGACGTACTTGAGTTGCCAACTGCACTTTGGATGGCAACTTTGGCCGAGACCGGCGCGCAGCCGCATACCAGCCACAGGAGGGTGCCTGATACTCCAGGGGTGGGTGCTTGATACTCGGCCCCCTTTTCTAAGGGGGTGTGATGGATTTAGTGCCTGCGGCCACTATAACTAGCCACTGTGGCGAAGCCACCAAACTAGTGTAAAATACCTACATAGTTGCCCCCCCCTCTCTTCCGGGAGGTCCGGGGAACACAGACAGAAACAACGCATTCAATCAATCAACTGAATTCCGACAGCAGGGCTGGTTGTAAGCAGCGGTCCCCGCGAGACATGCGGTGGTCCAACGTGACTTCGCGCAATTGCTGCGCGGCGCAGCCCAAGCATGGTGGGCCGGAGAGGTCCAACCAGACACGCGCCTGCTGCTGTCGCAGGACCTGGACGTAGCGCTGAAGAACCTGCAATCCAGATCCGATTGGTACAAGTTGACTTGGCGCGGTGTTCCAGGATAGCGGGCTTCAAGCAAATGAATGGCTCCGGCGGGAAAGGCAGTACGAACAAACAGGCACGTCATTGACAAGCTCGTTCCTAAGCGCGTCTTCTCTGCCGTTGCTGGGGTGACCAGCGCGTGAAGTTTGGCACGCGCCAAGATATCTCATCTTTAGTGATCCACCGGAGCGTATGCTCTTTAATCCGACATCCTGCGCGGCATTTCTTGCTTCATTACAGTGCCTAGGGGTACCTAGATGTTTAGACCCAAAGCGACGCGCAAGCCGATCTGGTTTCTACCGCCAACAGTAATAGGACAAGCAAGTACCTGGCCATTACAAGACATACAGTCCCTCAGATAGGTCGCTGTGACACGCCCTCGGTAACCATTGACATGGTACGGCCGGCATCGCCAAATTCCAATATGGTAGGTAGGTAGTGATCTCTAGGGCCCCTACTGACAACATCGGCAAATCGCAAGTGATGACGGTGACTTCAATGACCATGCTAATGCTTGCTGTTATGCGGCTCGACCGTTGTTCGTACGGCATTGTGTATAGCGCAACAATGAACATTCGATTGGTTGTCGCTGCGACGCTCAAGTCATAGGACAGACCAGGCACAAAGGTCCGAATTGACGGCGGCGGCCCGCTGTTTATTGCGAGAAATGCTTTTACAAGCCCAGGCCCGACCTCTATCATTCGTGGCCGCGGCAGAAGTCAACATGCATTGGGCAGGGCACGGTCAGGAAGCCAGAGGCCAGTGAGAGGCGGGAACACGTTATGCATCCGGATTCCAATCAACACACTCATCACTCGCGCTTCAGAAACAAGAATCATCTACGAAGCTCAACACACTTCCGCGGATATCTACTTCGCAAACTCATCATTCTCACAGAGCGGCCTTATCGCTAACTTGAATCCTTGGTTCGCCGTGGCTCCGATTCATCATAAACGAAGTACTCAGTCTCAACTCCCTTTATCATACGACGTCTTATACCGATTCAAACAGCAGGGTAAGTTCGCCTTCAGGCTTTCCAACTGGCTAATCTCTAAAGCCCCGGGAATCGTACAGGCCAAAGCCCATAGGGTCCCCGGACCGCGTGCCTACTGCTTTCACCGTCTGAGCGGCGTAAGAACCCGCCCGCAACCACTATCCCGATTGCACCCTTTGACTTCGCAGCTAAACAATCGAAGAATCAGGACCAAGCTATATGCGTAGTTCAATCAACCGCGTCCTTAGCTAGATATTGCGATTCGCATGTGCGTGCTTAGGATATCTACAGATTCAGTGGATGGCGCACCATATCCAGGTCAAGCCGTCGCTCTGGTTTCCGGGTCGGGCTAGTCAGCGATGCCTCCATGACGGAACCTCGACAGGGAACTGAAGCAACACGGAGCAAAGTATATACCTTACAAACCAAGGCCTGCAATTACGCAACAGTTTACAAGCAATGAGCAGGCCGAGCGCCTCTACAAATATGTACCGGATATGCACCTTTTAGAACTCGCAGAACTTCTCCCGGATCAATCAATGTCAATTCACGCCATATTCACCGCCGACCACCTGCTCGCCTAGTTACGAAAAGAAGTACGCTGACTGGTACAGATCGTGATCGCCAGCTTCTGATTTATCAACCGTCGCACTCCGCTGAAGTACGCGCGCCTACAGACACGGGAAAGAGACGATGCTGTCAAGTCACTGTCCGCTCATATCGCAATGCCGACCGCTAAGTACCGACATCCCGATCTTACTCTCAACCGAGTTGCTCTCAACGCCGAGGAACTCATACACGGCTCGAGCAGCCGGATACACGACAACAGCAGTGCCTTCGCTATCAGTAAACGGGTCGCCAATACCCTGGTCAATAACAAGCGCACGCGGGGCGAGCGCAGCTGCTATGGCTTGGCTATCGAACGAGAGATGTTCAGAGTGGCTCACGAACGTGCCGAGCGCATCGTCGCTCTCCACGATCGAGTTTTCCGATTAAGCCATCCTGTTCTCCTCCGAGGAGCATAACAATTCCAAAGACATCAAACTGAGATGTGGCGCACCTCGAGGTTGGACCAAGCCAACGCAATCGCGGGCTCACAACTTCACATGAGGCGCTACCTTATCGACGTCACTTGTGCGCTGAGTAGATTAAATACAAGTGTGGCTCTGATGAATTTATCTGGCGCTCCGTCCCATACAACTACACTCTCGAGCGGATACTGCATAGGTCAATTGAGCACCAAACCAAGATCCAATCAATCCCGACTCTCCGTCCTTTGCCCCCTCCTTACAAATGTCTTACAAGGGATATATCACGTATACCACTACCAACGATACACGACACTCGAGCTTACTTCGCAGCAACTGTGAGAGCAGTTCCAGGAGCCTCGATTCATTGTCCCGACCGTGCCACCATAGCATCATTAACAGATCGACCCCGCCATCCCCCGACACACTCTCGACCACGGGGCGGATCCCAAGCTCGGCCCTGAGAGATATACACGTGAACCGCCAAATGCAGATCAATCTACAACGTAGCATGAGCCAGCTGTAGGCTAAGTTCTGGGACCTCTCTCGGGTGTAGGCTGCAAACCCCGCGATCAAGTGCTCGTCCGTGGCCTGTTCATTGCCTGTTCATTGCCCCTCTCATACCACAGACTAATACCTTCGTATCTATAGACCGTCGGTCACTTGCAAGATACGATTCAATCCCGCAGAGACCAGAACATACGAGTGTAGTGTAACGTAACAATCGTCGACAGATTAAGGCAATTCGACAGTAGCGGCGATGAGTCGAAAACCCTCACAGCAAGGAGGGGCTGTACGTCACGTAGAAGTTGTTCCTGCTGACAAGCCAATACCGGTATGTCAACCTCCAGGGGCTCGACTTGCGTCGAATAGGTTCCTTGATACTGTCAGCATCAATGATTTACTGCGGCGATGCAATCAATGGCAGATATGATGGCCCAAGGGACTCCGATGGCACAACTAGTGAGCTGCGACGAGTGCACTGGAATCATAGTGCTCTCAAGTCTCCGGCGACGAACACAAGGCCCACGTATGACCAGCAACGCCGGAAAGATCAAGCTAGTACAAGGGAGACTTTGCACAATAAAAGACAATGGTTGAGGCAAGCAACGGCAGCCGAATCTGACGTTGTGGTCGCAACAAAATGTATCGCAACAACCGAGTAGGTAGTGATTGTCGCCGCCGGTACATTGCCGGTAGACAAAGGCAACATATCTAGACCCTACCTACCTACGCTACCTACGTTACATCGGTCCGGCAAGATCGTTACATACATGCTCGTCAAACCTAGCCTTCCGGATCGGCAGCGGCCCGCATCTAAGCTGAGGGCCGCTAAACCAGGCGTTCCGAAGCTATGAATTAGCTTCGAACCTTGAGCGTCACGGAATGGGTTCTCCGTCGTGCCCCTAAGCTGTATCCAGGAACCATCTGGAAGCGGAAGCTAGACTGAGCGCGGCCGGTGTTCAGGGCCAGCGTATCGATCTGTGCCCTGACTCGCGTTCCGTTAGAACCGGCGAGTACACTGGTAGGTACAATACCTAGCCGGGAATGCGGCTCACAACTACACGTACCTACGTACGGAATATACACCACCGTTACACCATATAAGCTGGAAATTCAACCGGCCGACAGTTCACCCCTCGGCGCAAGTAGGGCCCCTTAGCGTCACCAAGCGATCGTGCCGATCGTGCCGACGAGTCCTTACGGGTGCCGGCATCATCGCGGTCAATACCGAGGCCCAGTGTGCCAGCGATGCCCCGGTAAGCTAAGATCTCGGGCGGATCGGAGAATTCACTGCAGAGAAGTCATTGGATGATAATATATACAGATTTCTCATTGTAGCCAGGGGTCGTGATGGTACAAGCTATCTACAGGTATGGTATATATCAATCCTTCCACGGCTTCCAGGTCGTCCCCACAGTCCTCCGCCCAAACGCCGGAGTATCTCGTTAGTGAAGAGTCCTGGCCAGCAGTACATGATGGTCAAATTTACAAGCTCTTGGTGGCCCAGCCGATGCGGGGCGATTGCTGCGACTTATCGAAGACGACGAAACCAGCCTTGAGGGCGATGTCACCGTAGATAGACAGACCGATGCCCTGGTTGGACTGGAGACCGCCGAAGCAGGACTCGCCCGACTCGTCGACGGGAGCATATGACATGTACTTGCCCGGGATGGTGATGTCTACGTTGCCGGGGCTGAAAGTGAAGTCGGGGAGATCGGCGTTGCACGAGAAGATGTAGCCACCCTGCTCCTCGCTGTTCTGGGCGCCGCGGACCTGTTGGTAGTAGGCATCGACAACGTTGTCGGGGAGGAGGGCGAGGGTTGTGCCGGTGTCAGCAATACCGCTGACGGATCGGCCGTTGATCTTGGCGGAGAAGGACCAGAAGCCCTGGCTGTCGTCAACGTCGACGTAGGAGATGTCACCGGTGTACTTGGAGGAGTCGATGACACCGAAATCGTAGCTACCACTGGTGTGGTACTTGAGGTCAGCGGTCCACGCCGCGACGTCGAGGTTGCCGACAATGTTGTCGAAGAAGGTCTTCTCCTGTCGGGGCTGGACGGTGTTCAGGGTGCTGAAGGCCATGCCGATGAGACCATCGTTCTGGGTGTCAGACGTGAACTCGTCCGAGACCTTGCTGGCAGACTCGACACCCTGGGTGGCGAAGCTCACGCCACCAACGCTGACGACATCGTGGTAGACCGTGCCGCTAGAAGAGCTACCATCGCCGTAGCTGATGCTCCAGCTGGCGCCGCTGACCTTCTTAGCGGTGGAGGACTTGCTGGGGTTGTAGACAGTCTGGCCGTCGGTTTCGGAGCGAGGGGTGTCGCTGCTGAAGACCCAAAGGTCGGAAGATCCAGAGTCCAAGTCGAGGTTCAGGGTCTGGGCAGGAGTACCGATCTGGACGGGGATGAAGTACTCGGCATCGAACTGGGCCGGGGTGTTGGTGGCGCTGCCGGAATCACGCTTCTGGAGAGAGGCCTTGTAGTCGGCGACGGTCTTGGCGAGCTTCTCGGGGACCTTGGCACCGTACTTGTTGTAGGCCTTGACGAGCTGCAGGGGGCCGTGAGGCTTGAAGGAGGGGTTGCTGGTTTGGTTGACGCTGAAGGACCCAGCCGTGGTGCCGATCTTGGGAGGCACGGGGTTGGCGGCAGCCATGCCGGCCAGGGCCGCAGTCAAGGCGACGGTAGCTTGGTTAACCATCTTGTCGAGGCTCAAGAGAGGAGCTGATGCGGAGAAATGGTGATGTGTGAAGGGGATGGGGAAAGAAGAACCAACCTGAGGAAGGGCGGCGGGAAACTGGCAGTCTTATAGAAAACGGAGACGGCTGGCACGCATCTCAAACAAGTCATCTCAAATCCTGTATTCGTGATAGCAGGCCTGACCGGATAGGAAGGTCGCGTTGCCAACCATCGCAGCTAGCAGACGCGCCCATGTCGAGACAGCCTCGATCCAAATCAGCTGCTTTCCGAGGAATGGCTGCTCCCTCGGCTCCGCGTGCGAATGCCCATAGGCTATCACGAGTCCGGCCACACAGGGTCGTGCGAGTACTCAAACAACCGAGGACTTATCGCGGTAGTGTAGATCAAGTCGGGCCGTCAACCGCGACGGCGAGAATAGCGACAGTCCAGGATGCAAACACGCCGAAGCTACTAGATAATACGTGGTGTAGCTGCCGGGACATAACACGTTACAGACCACGATCGAGCCAGCGGCCAACAGCCAGCGACACGGCCGAGAGGGAAACCTCAGCGGATTCAGAGAGATGCCCGACTGGGGTCATGATTGACGGGGAGGCCGGATGCGCTGGCGACCTGCCAATCCGGGGCAAGTGCAGATGGCGAGGGTGGACGTCTCGTCTAATAATACCGGCCCCATTTCATGCGCGTCTGACCCACAGCGCAGATCATCCCCGAGACAGTCATCCTGACCAGCAGGCGCTCGGCTTGGTTGATTGCCGGTGGGATCGCAGACGCGCGCAGAGCCGAGGGCGCTGGGGATCGTCACGGCTAGCCGTTGATGGAGAATGAAGCGCTGCAGCGAGGAGTCGGAGATACTGTAGAGGTACCGTACCTATGAAGTAGATACTCGGGGATAGATAGGGAGTCGCAGTGCCTCCACTGGCACTACTGGTAGACGCGGTCTCTTTGATCGGCGCAGACCCGGCGTTTACCAATACGAACCGCTAGCGACGCCAAGGCGTGGATCGTGGTGGACAGTGGACCGTGGCACTACGCGACAACTGCCGGCACGCCACAGCTTCGTTCGAACAAGCTTCTGCCCAGACCCGGCCCTGGCAATGCGGCTCCGACGCCGAGTGCCTTGCCATCTTGGCTGTGCCCCAACACACACGTCTGCCATCCCACGAGCCCGTCAGCGACGGGTGGTGCCGTGTTGGTTGTACGTTTTAGCCCCCAACAACACCGCATGCTGACATGGCCATGTCCCCCCAGCTTGGAATTGGCTCTTCCATGCCCCAGGCCGTGGGGCGGCCGGTCCGCAAATTGTCATGCAGCGCGTCAAGCCGAGGTCGACGCACCGTCGCTGAGTCTATCGAGTGTAGCGCGGTGGTAGTGGCCTAGCACGGGGTGGAGGTATCTGTCATCACGGAGATCGCGCCGATCACCTCGGACATTATCCATCTCGGGTTTAGCCCGTTCTGCAATCCCTCGCCCGACTAGCCCCGAGACCAACCACCTGCCTCCAACGCACATAACCTCTGTCATAATTTTAAATTATCGACCTATTGCTTCTGCTAGGTGTTGCCTTTTTCGTACTTATCGCGAGGGTCCTCGAGCTCTCAGCTACCCCCATGCCTCAGCCTCCATGGCGGGTACAGGCGGCATCCGGCGAAGCGCCATCAGAGAACGCTCTATCTACGACACACGGGCCATGACCTAGTCTCTTAGGGGTTCATGGCCTCTCTAGCCTCTCGCATCCGGCATGAGTCGGGCTTCAAGACTCAACCGAGCTGCCTGTTTCGATGACAGTCGTCCATCTCTCCTGGCCGTTTGCCCGTGTCCTTCGTATCCGGACAGATTGTATTCGGACAGACTGTATCCGGGTAGATTGCATCCGGGCAGAGTGCAGCCGGGTAGATCATATCCGAGTGACGTCCTCAAGATCATCTCGGATAGGCCATAGGACTGCCTCGGATGATAAAGAACAGAACCATGTGAGGCCGTGTGTAGTCATCACAGGCATGAGCGCAGGTTTGGCATGATCAAAGTCGTCAATCAGCTTGACGAGGTAGGTACCTACTGATCATCCACTACTCGTGCATATGGCGCAATCTGTGATTCCGTACTCGTCAATCGGCATGTATGCTTTCGGTATTACAAATTGTGGCGAGAACTTCAACCGGACCTAGCAAAAATCTGCATCATTTCAAGCTTCATGCGGTCCGAAGATGTGGGACCAAAGTTACGTTGCGGAAACAATGATTCGGTTACCCGTATCATGCCCGCCGAGTCACCACTTCAAGAGCAGTGCTAACCAACCGAGTCTCCTGCTGTCGGCACGAACATGCCAGGTCCCAGTCGCGGAGACAGGTTGTATTACTTCGACCACTCAGAAATCAGTGCTTCTAAGCGAGCTCGGCTCTGAGGGGTAGAAAGGTTTGCTTGAATGTGAGGTTTCGGGGGATGCGACCCTTGCACGCAGGCCCGGGATTGGAGCGGAATGGGAGCCTGCTCTAGGGGTCAAGCGTAATGATACGCTGACTACCTACATGTGAAGCTGTGGGGGTCATGTCAAGTAGGGAGTCACAATTGACAAGATCGACGACTCCGATCACCATCTCGATTGTCATCGACCGGACAAGCTGTGGCAGAAATCGTTTGCTTAGTACAATGCATAATGTACCGCTGGGAAATATTAGATATGCGAAAATACCTACTATGCACGTCCCTAGGTTCGTGCCGGTTCATCTCCTAGTTTCCTGATGCGGCCAACTCCCTGGACGGGATTGGTTCGTGTGCATGTGCCAAGGTCAGGTATGTAGTGCAGCACCGCTTATCTGTGAAATCAGTCGGTGAGGCGCGATTATGATGTAAAATATAAGCAGTATTCCGTATACCCAGTTTACCGGTAGTTCGTTCAGAGGTTGGCTGATCTGCAGGTCAGAGGTAGGTGAGAATATCTACAGACCGTAGGTGTTGAATGTTCCATACCGGTTACTCAGATACCTATACCAATGAGAAGAGCTTTCGCAGTCCAAGCTCATGGTTATGGATTCAAGGAGGAGGCGAGTTTGGGTGACAAACAACCCCTTCCCGCGCGATGCTCAACGGTGCCAGGGTCACAATTCCGTGAGAAAGCGGTCTAGCGGGATCCGACTCGACGACGGAGCGGCTTCAGTGACGGATGGAGATTGTTTCTATCTTTAGACAGACCATTCGGTACCGTTCATGGAAAAGCGTGGTTGAGATTTCGGTTTTAACGCGCTCGTTTTCGGGGCGGGCTAAGTATTGAAAAATCTCAAGCGACCCATTGAGATGTGAGTTATTAGTACGACTGCAACTTTGTCGCTAATAAGCAGGGAATGGAAGACGTGTTGCCGACTGCATTTATGTAGTACCGGTATGAGCCGAGTAAGCAGGGCTTACCTCACCTCACGAATTCCCATAGGTAGCTTGTTTGTCCTAAGCTGGTTTATTAATATGCGAATCGCCTTGACCTTTCTGAAGCCTTGGTCGGCAAGTCCCCGGTGCCAGCACTGCGCAGAGAAGTCAAGCTGGTCTTCTGGGGTGGTGCTTTGTGTAGGGCCCTGCATACCTACGGGACAGGATGTCGCTCCTATGGGCTCATTGCTCTCACTTAATCATGTCGATTTCACGACGAACACGGACTTGATATGCGCACAAATTCCTCTTCCTTGGCTGCCAAGTACCGCCCCATACACGAGCATCCACGACGGCAGGGACGCAAGGAGGCAAGAAGGCAAGAATGCTGTTGACGCGCGCATGGAAGTGAATACCACAGGATTTTCCACCTGCTCGCCCGTCGTTAACCGTGGTGTCATATGACAATGCCAAAGTAGTTCGTGAGGCATGTGCGACATGCGACTTGGGAGGTCATGCCATCGGTATGCCATCCAGGCTGGCGCATGAGAGTAAAGCCGAACGATGGAGAGGACGGATGACTGGCCGTGAAGCGGTCTGTCACGCGTTATTTGATTGGGTGCTTGCTCGTGCCGGGTTCAACCGGTCGACTGCATCGGCGTCATCAGCATACCGGCTTCAAGAATCCCGGCGGCCGGTCCCGGAAGCAGTCGAGTGCCTACCCGGTAGCGGCCTCGGGAACCAAGAGGTAAGTAAATGAGAGGTGCGACGGGAGGCATATGAATATGGTAGGCATCTTCTAGGGAGAGGCATTTTACGTCCGGATTGGAAGAGGTTGGCTGGCCAAAGCACGTACCTTAGGTACATAAGTCATACTGGATATGGACATAGTATTGCATCCCGTAGGGTTGTACGTATCTAACGAAGCCTTTAGATACCTAGTTTTCGGTGGATGCATAACCTGTCTCTCGCTGTCCGCACACCGACTTGAACCAGACTACGGTACTGCTGTAGGCGGCCTGTGAGTTCAGCACCTACAGGCTGCCGGCATCGCCGGACTACAGGGGCACCCAACTATAACTGTAGTGTACACTACAGACGAATACAGCACCGGTCAATCAGGCCGTCAATCAATCTCCCGTTTCCAATGCTTCAAGCACTGCCGCGCCTTTTCTTCTCGTCCCATCCTTTCTCCCGTTCCTGCTCTGGCTGGATAGAGATCACCTGCTAACCGTTTCCACATCCCCAACCGCCCGTCCTGACCCGGCGTGTCATGCCGTCCGATTCCGAGCTGCCGCTGTATCCCCCGACAACATCGCAAAGCCTCATTCGAAGCCTTGTAGCATGCCCAAAGGGCTGCACATGTATGGCGACTTCATCGCCAAAAACGCCCACCAGGTCTCGCAAATCGAGAGTACTCTGCGGTCCCTGACCTATATTATTCCTGGCCGCTTTCGCGATGCCGAGATTGCTTCCGAGACCGCCCACTCCGCCGTCCAGCTCCTCGGCCTCTACCACGATGTTCTGCTCCGCAATGCTTTCTCCACCAGGATGACCGGCCTCCACGCTCGGTACACAAGGTTCTGGGCGGCCAAGAGCGGCTTGTACCGGAGAGTAGCCCTATTGCTACAGATCATCCAATACACGGAGCTGCTATGGGAAATGGCCGCCAAGCGACGGGGCGAGAAGATACGTTGGCGTGTGGTTATAGCGCTAGAGGCCTTCAAAGCCACATGCCGTCTTCTCCTGATGCGAATAACAAATTCAAGGCCAGTCGTGACCCCACCGCTCCCTCAGCGCGAGCCCGTTTCCACCGGGGACGATGCGTCGCACGAGGCCGTATTGAGGGAGCTGATGGGATGCCAACCCAATGGCGACGTGAGCGGCTCAGCAAAAGTCGCGCAGATGAAGGAATGGATCATGCCGCGGACAAAGTCAAGCATACCGAGCTTGCCAGCCCCTGGCGGCCTTGGTTCGTACTTAAAGAGCCGAGTCTTGACGGCTGATGACATCAAACCCGCCGGAAAGCTGCTCAATATACTATCCAAGGTAGGTCAGGCTGCTGAGATACTACACATATTGTCACCCTTGGCCTATGCCGTAGCTCTTTCTCGGAGCAAGGACAAGAAATCATGGGCACCATGGATCATCGGGCTCGGCATGGAGTGCGCTGCCTGGCAACTGCGCGGAAGTGGCGCCCGGATGACTTCTCTGGAACAGAGTGAATGGAGCAAGAGATATCGTGCCGCCGTGTGGTGGTCGATGAGGGGAGCTTTCTACGAAAATGTCACCAAAAGTCTCATAAACGGTCTGCGACAGCAGATGCCAAATCTCGTCTCCGGCGTCCTGGAAGATTACGAGTACCTCTGGGACAATTATTATTTCAGCACGAGTGGTTAATGGCCCCAAGAGAGTTTTATTACTCCAGGGTATATCCAGCCCTCCTAATTCATGTGTAGCCGTGCCCACCATACCCAGTCATAGGTATTAACCAGGGCTACTTAATTACGCTGCTTACGAATATCACGACTCAAGTTCGGAATGAAAGACGATCAAAAACTGTACACTAAAATCGATAAACACCATCCTTCGTACCTGGTGTACGGACGTGCTTAAGGTCAGGTAAGACGTTAGACCTCATCGGTTATGAGAAGATACCCAAAATATATTAATGTCTCATTCCAACTCGGTCACCACAATTCGAATCACACATCTCGAGGTAGACGAATGCCCAATATGATTAGGGATGGTCTCTCAACATGTCATATAAGGTAGCTAAGTGCCGCCGTCCCCCCAAGCAGACACAAACGCGAGTCTCGTGGACATGTGAGCTAATCATCTATTGTAGTGAGTCACCAGTCCAGGTACGGCGATTCCTTCACAGCCAACAGGAGAGGGAAGAATATTCGGGAATCCCAAACCAGAGTCTCATATATACAATCAACAGATGACCTGACTGATACGATTCCTCTCGTTGACGCCCGATCCGCGAAGCCCACAGTCAGACTCCTAATTCACCTCGGCACAGCAGTAATCTTGCCGCCAAATGTCAATAGACAGTCGCGCAGCGTCACAACGACCCGGCATCCTAACTCTCGAACTTCCTCGATTAGCACATCGTAGACGCAAGCCGAAACCTCCTACCACATCCTGTGTTTTCTCCGCCACGCCGACATTCGCAATCATAGACGTTGCAGACCTCCCCGGATGATTATACTGGCTAGTAGACGGTCTCTACCGTCTCACCGTGTACACAGTCGCAGTCTGGATCTGCTTGCTTTCATCCTCGCTTTGCTCAGCCTCCAAGTTTACTTGGATGGGCACCCTGAGTTCCTTTTCCGGGCATTCTCTGAGGACGAAGCTTGTCATTCCAGCGCTGGAAAACTCGTTCATAAGCTTGGCTGCCATTTTGTAGCGGTCTCTGGTCGGGACCCCTTACAACCGAAGCAACTATCACGGAAAGTCTGGTGTTTTGCTGTGAACATTCCGCGGTAAATCCCTGTCTCGGGGGAGTCCCACATGACTCCCAAACATCCTTCAAAAGCTGGAAGCACAGGTGGTGCATGGTCAGGTAAGGGTACACGTACTCAAGTGCCTCACTGTCAATGGCGATAGCAAGAAGCTCAATTGTGACGTATGGCAGAGACACATCGTGTAAACAGTACTATTAGCACCAGTTGCACTTGGCGACTATCAAGGCCAGTCACATGCTCATCTTCTGGATGAATCCTGTATACGGCATTTCACACGGCCCCTGAAGGATCCTTTCCTACAGTACGTATATCTTCACGAAGGTCTATAAGAAGGGCTGTTTTTCATGGAGGGCCTCCGGTATTCAGAAGAAGTCCTCAGAGACCTTCAGACTCGCGCTCCGATCAATACACACAATTCATACTGCCCTTACGGTGCGCTTCAGTATCCCTTGCCCAAAACAATCTCCACCACCTGCTTCTCTCGTGACCTCCGTGAGATCAATAAGTTGTTCAGAAGGCATCTTACTGCCGCCGGCCGAGCCGAGTTGTCCTCCGCTCTTCAGCTGTTGGCAATTTGGTGTTCCATCCTCTTTTCCTTCAGCTTTTCGAGATCCTGCTTTGTATGGATGTCGCCATCCCTCACTTCCGGTATTTCCATCATCCGGTTGACTAGTCCTACCCAGTCCACGCCAGCGCTATTCTAATTTCTCGCTATATCTCTTCTCGAGACAGGTCAGCACCGGCGACCCAATTCTGAGGTTGCAGGCGTCTGCCTTGGATTTCATGCCGGCGTTCTTCATATGGTTGCCGGTAAGCGTCGAAGGTGACGTTCACGCCTGAATTAAAAACCTCTTAAAGTAGTCCGCACGTATCTTTGGCGCCTCGCCGCCAACTTAGAAGCTTCTTTGGCCTAGATTCGTCGCGACAACTTCCGTATGTAACCAAATAGAATCTAGCAGCCCTTCCCTGTACATGGCATAGTATAGGTGTTCACAATATTCACCCGAGCCGCACTGCTCAGTAGTGATCCAACTGCTATGACGGTGTCGACAGCGGAAGTAGAGGAGAGAGAGAGACCGCTGACTATGGGGGATATTCGAAATGCGAAAGCTTCGGTTCTGTGCCACTTCCTCTACGGGCTCGGAAAGCATTATCTAGATCTCGGGCCATGCGTACAGGGTCCGAACGAATATCCTCAATGTTTCGCAGGAGTTCCTTCTCCTATATCGAGTCCGCCGCGTAGCCTACGTTAAGGTTCAGGTCGCCGCGCACACCCAAGTACAGCTTGATATCTTTTTCAATGAAGTCGATGTAAGACATCATTGCGTGGAAAGGCCCGTCAATATCCTCGTCTAAAATATGAACAATATCAAGGAAGATACGGGCGGCAAATACCCCATAGAATGGTACTTCTTCAGTCTCGTCCATTTCTCTCACGGCGCGAAAAAGCTCATGAAACGAACGCCGATCATGAGTTCGACTAAGATAGGCAGCAGGATCGCCGGATTGTCTTATGTCTCTGATGTGCCGTCTTTTGAGACTGGTCCGTCGAAGGATCGTAGGAAGTCACCTTGCTCTCGTCGAAACA
The DNA here is from genome assembly GCA_028637635.1 of Xylariaceae sp. X802. Lineage (NCBI taxonomy): Eukaryota > Fungi > Ascomycota > Sordariomycetes > Xylariales > Xylariaceae > Xylariaceae sp. X802. The sequence goes on along the minus strand of JAJFDH010000008.1, from coordinate 986,333 downwards.
GAGAACGGAATTCGGCTTCATGGGTTTTGCGAACTCCCTAATTTCCCGTACCCTAAATCATAGGTGTCGTAGTCGGGGTCGTTACCAACTCCCACTTTTTTATCGCTAGTCTAGCCTTTCATGATGCGTTGGAAGACGTACATCCGGTCGGGCAGAAACCATAGTCCCCCATGTATGTTCAACACTACCAAGCAGAGAGTGGAATCTTCATCGTACCTTTTACCAGATGTACGGCTGTGTTTGTAGCGACTGTGGCGGCAACGAGATCAAGGCTTCCAATCGTATACTGTGACCAGATCCAATGTATTCGATCTCGCATTCGATCCATGTCTTCTAATATCATTACTAACGAGATTATGGCGTGTTGAAAGGATTACTCCTCTTCTGCCCCATAGTTCGTATTATCATCTGCTGTCTTTGATACTGCGGGCTGATAGTAAGACTAGCAAGTTCAGCAGCTCTTTACGCTCACCTTGAATTCGATAGTCTGCACAGTATAGTGACGGCAGCAGCGTCGATCTTTACCGGGTTACGTTGTACCTTAGATAAGTTGTGTACGTAAAAGGAAGTCACGTAGGTATGGCATCCGGCCCCATATCCGGATCCCGGGTTGGGATGTTCAGCCACCCGAGCGCCGGATCCAAGCCCCCCGGCGCACGTGGTAAGCCAGCCAGATAACCTTCCGCCACGTCCCACCTTCGCCCGAATCACGCTGCGGCCGAGTCGCATTCGAGACTTCTGGCGGCTAAGCGCCACGAGCGGGTGTGCTAGCATCGCGATACCCTTAGACAAGGGGTAAAGACGTCCACGTGCCAGAACGTAACGATATAACAGATATCCGCCGAGACTTGTCGTACCAGAAGTCTAGCTTTCCTCGGTACGATATTTAACACCCACAACCCCGCCTGTCTCTTCTCGGTGTATTTTCACATTTTATCATCCGACTAGCCGTACGCTCGTCACTCGAGTTCACCTGAACGCGAAGGATCTATCATCTCTCGACCCAGTGTCTACATATTGATTCCAGAGTGATTGATACCGCGGCAGCCAGCCATCTAAAAGTTGAAACGTCAAGTTGGCGAATATCAAAACTGAACAGCTCCTAGATACCAGTTTTAGGGGGTAGCACAAAGGGAAATGTTTTTACAATCACTCAGCTCCTGGTGTTTTTGCGATGCTCACTAGGTCTGCAGTCTGTAAGGGGACTTTCGACGTCGCTAAACTGTACCTAGCATTGCAGCGGATCGCCATGACTCCAACGACACTCGTGTGTTTACGGTTTACCAGGTGGCCCTTATGAACTGCATTAGCATGGCGCTACTTCCGGGTGACAAGATTCCTATTCACCCCGCAGAGTGACAGTTACTCATCAAATTCCATGACTTTTAGCCGAGCATTGCTACCGCATCTAATTTTCCAAATGGAGATGTTATAGGTCTGTTGCCGTGAATCGTGTCGACAGTCATGTAAGCTAGCAAGCAAATCTGCCGAAATGCAATGCTGCCATAGGTAGACTCAACTCCATGAAGCGACCAAGTGGTCAACGTATCAGAGGATAGGCAATTCTCCTGGGTAGTGGCTAGCCTAACTACTGGCTAGTCGGCGTGCACTCGGCCCGTGGCCCCGTTTAATGATTGGCATGAGCGTCCCAACTGGTGCCGCGGTCTCGGCGGATTTGGGCATCATGGCTGAGCGCTGCAAAATGCAAATACCCATTCCATTGTACCTTGAATTATTGAGGCCATCCCTCAGCCCCATTCCATCCTGCAATGCTCCGCGCTCGAAGCCAATAGGGACAGCACACCTTGCTGGAGCCTAGCCGGGATCCATTTGTACCATGCAAGGGCATGCCCATCGAGATTCGTTGTAGAGGCGGAAGACGTGAATCTCGCACCATGCTGTGAGCCCGAGCCCGGACAGGGGCGCATGCGAGTTGTCGTTGGCTCCACATGGGCCAGTCAACCCAATTCCCGGAATCGTCCCGCGATGCCAAACGGTAACTGCGCTTGTCGTCAAATGCAGGCCCGAAACTAATTCAATGGAACAAAATTCTCACAAGTCCATATGCAGACAGCACGGGCCGTTTAGAAGACATTGGTAGGTTCCTTCGACGCAACGAAGAGGCACTGTTGGGCGATGTGCTCGACGCAATGAATCCCAGGCTGCCAGGTAGCAAAGCGGATACGCGAGCGGGGGTAATATCTCTCGCCTGCCTGCTAAAGAACGGGCGAATAGAACCCAAGAGACAGAATGTGCAATACCTACCGGTACTAGGGAGCAGAGATGTCGAAAGTGAGGCCTGGAGCGGCCGGCGGCTCCAACTCGCGTGCTGATACCCAAGTTGATGGAACATAAAGCAGAGAGGCTATGCAGGCAAAACGCAGTACACGTGTAATGCGGGCATGTAGGGCTCGAGGGCAGCAGGCAGGCTTGTCGATGTCGAGTTGCTCAGAGCTACCCAATACAATACCCAAGCTACCGTAGGTACCCAAGAGTGATGGGATTGAGTCGCGGGGTTGGAGGGGTTTGAGTGCTGGAGGGGAGTTTGGCGGGGTTGGCGGGGTAATGGCCCGTGTTAGCACCTAAACGATGGGGGCCATAGGCGATTAGGCGCCTAAGATGAGATATCGCACTAAGGGGCTTGCGAATGCAACTGCCCAGATGTTGGGTTACTTGGGTATCCACGGACTGGAGATAGCGAGGTAGATATGTATCATCTCTCTATCTCTGTCCGGCAGACACGCCTGTCCAGGGCCGGACACGTGATAGTTGGACTTACACACCCTCAGCGCTGTCTGTGCCGTGCCGCCTGACTATATGGTGTACCACCCCGTCAGGAGCAGGGGATCCTCTAGGTCAAGTGGTCTCGGTATATTGGAGGGAGCGTGACCAGAGGGAGGGCTGGTAGGTGGTGTCCGAATGTGACAAAGGGCACTTTTGGAGATGGACGATAACACGGCGAGCTTGGATTGACTAGACATCCACTCATCGGCTATGCACCAGCGAGTTCGACTTGCGACGGCGCAACGGAGCTTCGGTAGACTTATAAGTGCTCAGGATCAAACAAGGTTCACAAGGTTCGCGCTGCTTTGCCGTCACGAGACTGCTGGTAAGTAGACGTCCCTAAGCTATGAGCGGCACGACGTAGGGCTGGATCAATTGAAGATCTTCAGATCCGAGTATCTACCTAGTGTAGTAGGTAGACTTTAGCACCGAGTGAACTTGTTACTTATTAGAACTAGTAGCCGTGGCTTGCTCCCACCAGATCAGTCGGCGGCATTGTCATCGGTTCAGGTACCTACTCGATTCGGGAAGGGCTATGGAGAAGGGCCCCCCGCCCTCATGGTCTGATTGTCAATTGACATCCAACCGCAACCAAAGCGAAGCTGCGTGATTGTTCACTACTATGTAGATTACATCTACCCTTTGATTAGGCCGTCAGCCGCCATCCCTCGGTTCTGAGGTAGAAACCTTGTGGTGGTTTTGTCGGGAATAATGCCGGCGTTTGGAAGAGGAATGTGGCGACCGGATCCGTCGGATAAGCACACACCACTCCATTCCTGTTGCATTCCAGTCCATGACGATGGTGCCAAGGATCGGGATGCGTACATTAGTCGACGACGATTTGGGAGCCCAGTGAATGAATATCGACTGAGCAGTCGGTAGTGGCTGGTAGATAGTTGGTAATTGGCATTATGGAGTGCGAATAGCCCGAGATACATGGCATACTGAACCCTACCGGTAGTGTAGATAGGCGCGCCAGTCCATTGGGCCATCCGAGTGCGGCAGCGGTTGGTGTCTGTGAGCGTGGAAGTGGCCGAGTTGGTTTAGAGTTGCCATAGAGTTGCCGGCGTTGTTGCGCAGAGGGACTGTGTACAAGTAATGATTTCTAATTGAGTTCAAGGTTGAATCGAATTGGATTGAATCGAGGAGAAAGCGCTCCCTTCTCCGACGTCATTGCCCGCGTCCACCGGGGACACTAGATTAGTGCATCTACAGTTGAAATCGAGACTACACAGTAGGCGGCCTATTAATGGCACCCCCCGTCTCCATGTGGGCTCGTGACTTGGCAGTTGCCACATGATGTGAGCGTCCAGACTGGCTGCCAATGTACCTTCCCGGACGATGCCCGTACTGGTACTCGTGAAGTACGCGCCGGGGATCAATGCCAGGGCACATAACTACAGCCCGTCTAGCCTTTTACGGAGCAGGGGGGCAGGCGTTAGGCCGAAGTAGGCAGTATTTGCTCGTCATAATACATGATGTAGGACGTCCGTACATTCCGTGCCCATTGGTGTGCTTTGACTGGATTACATATCGAACGCCCAAGCTTATCTAAAGCCGCTAGAGTGCGTCCAGAAGCTGAGAACGCCCCCCATGGAACTATCATGTGTAAATGACGCCGGTTTGTGAGGCACATTCCATGCAAATACATACGGCACTCCAAATGCCCAATTGCACTTCACCACGAGTGAGCAGCGTGGGTCACTTCAGAACTCGGTGACTTGCTGCTACCTGCTCCATGTGCTACTCGTGCTGCCGCCGGGTGTACACTCTCGGTATTACGTCCGTACTGTCTGGATAGCCTGTCGCTGACTGGTCCGTCTGTTTCGCTTTCGCCTCAGCTTCTTTCTCTGCTCTTCTGCCATCGCAGAATGACTCACCCCCCCCACGGCACAGGCTGCAGCATCACTGCCAACCCGGCTTCCCAAGACTTATCTCCGCCACGGCCAATTGGTAAGCGCAATTGGCCAATTCTCCTCTGCCAACTCTGTCCTTGTTCTGTCCTTGTTCCGTCTCTCGTGTCTGCCGCGAGTTAGGTCCCGGTAATTCTCTCACTTGCGTTCCTCCGAACGCCGCCGATTGAAACGCCCCCTTTTCCCGTCGCACCAGTCGCATCCCACTCAATTGCACGTCCGCACAGCTTCGCCGGTTATTCCAGGTATCCGCCCTATGCGTCGTACTTCAGACACCAAGAAATGCACTCTGCGTAGCAGGCCGCCGCGAGGTGACGAAGCATCGCCATCGCTATCAATCCGTCAGCCACTGCACCTTAGTCATACTGTACTTGATTCACCCCGTCCAGCCGGACCGGCGCAATCACCGGTTAACTACTTCGGTTTCGGTCAGGCAATAGCATTTATTAACCGCGCTGTGGCGAACGATTGCTGCGACGAGTGCACTAGTTATGTGCAAGTTAGATAACTGTGAAATTCCCGGTGAATACGTCCGTAATCGCCTACCTAGATAGTGATTGTGCCGGATTGCCTTGCTGATCTCGTCCGCTTTCGCTACTCTCCCCAAGTAGTAAACATTCGTGTTGCCTTGCCTCTTCTTATCTACCCAGTACCTGCTTGCGATGAAGAGCAAATAACAAATAACGAACCTACGCCCCGTTGCATCGCAACATTATCCCCCCCCCCTTTCCCCCTTTGCTGAAAACATACTATCTATGTGCTCGCATATCCCCAGCGGAGTCTGGCGGCGGCAATCAATTCCTCCTATAGACAGCTGCGCATATCCTGGGGACATGGTGCCCTCCCACGGATTGCAGCCGCCGTGATGCTGAAGGGCAGGAGATAATGCCGCCGTGAATGTTGAATGTGCAGTGTGCACCGTATGTATGAGGTAAAGTAGCTTGGTAATAAGTGCTCCGGCACACCACCCCGTACCAAACCCAATGCTGGCCCCCAAAGATCGTATCCGCCAATGGCAGCCCACCAGGACGACGAGCACACACACACACACGCACACACGCACACACGCACACATACACATAATCAGTCAAGCGTCCTCTCCAGAGTCTGCCTGCTTCATTTCAGAAGCCGGCTTCGCTGAGGGGAAAGATCGAGGCCTCTACCCAACGCTAACGAAGGACATGCCACGGCCGCCCGGATTGCACATTGTCCATGCTGCCCGGCTGCGGCTCGGCTGCGGCTCTAGATATACAGACAGTAGGTAGAATAGAATGTCGCGGCCTGTTGTCCATGTGTCGATGTTCATGTTGGTACCCAACGTCGCCGTCCAGTACAGACGCACGGTCGATGCATCGTATGCCTCTACAGGCTCAACCGGACTGTATCCATGCCAATTGGGCGCGGCCATTGGTTCCAGGGGCGCGAGATCCACCGCGTCAGGTATCACCAATGCTCGATGCTTTACATTCTCGTTGTTATGCCGCTGCGGCCTTAGCCCGTTGGCGTTGGCGTTGGCGTTGGCGTGCGAGTTGGGCGTCAAACATGGAGCGCGGAATGTAGTATCTCACCTGCGACGATCCATGCAGGCTGCAGAACCACAGGCCCCATTCAATTGGCGAGTCATAAGCTGAGGAATCACCGACCACTCCCCGTCCTGGATCTACTGTTGCCTGTTGCTCAAGTTGCTTCAGATGCACATCCAAAGGGCATGCACGATACCTGGAATCCTGTTATTGGCAGGCTGCGGCGACGGAGCTGCAATCCATCCATCTATGGGAGTCGGGGGCTTGGAGGGAGAAGAAGTTGATAAACGGGTATAGTTACCTAAATGACAACTTACCTATGCGCACGGGATAGAGAGAATGAAGCTGGTCATCCACAGTAGCCTAGGCACCTACCGATAAGCTGTCGCAGGTCGCTATAAGCTGTGGCTGTAGGCATCTCCAGGCTACCTGCGGACGTATAAGCACTGTAAACAGGCTTGTAAACAGCACTGGCACTGAGCAAACTCGTAACCGACGCGGATCTTCGTCTGGCTGACCCAGGCCGCCGTAACCGACTGGATGGAGTCACCCGTCCAACCCCAGGGCATCCCGGCTTGTGCCGTGGGTACTCGATGTACCCTGTACCTGGGATACATGCGCCCGGGCTGCCGCGGGAACAGGCTGCCGCAATAGCGCGCTGGCCGTCGATGATGCCCCCTAATGCCCTAATGAGCCCCACGCCGCGCGCCCTGCGCCGCCTATCTCCCTCTAACAGGTAGGTACTTAGGTACCTGATGACTGGCAACAGGCGGGCCATTACAGGGGAGAGGGGCAGGTGTGACTCCCTGTACGAGCACTACACTCCACTAACCCCGTTATCAACGCCGCTGCCTACGTCGACCACCATCAGGAGACATCCACGTCTCCCGTCTCATCCATTGCTATTCCTACTTAAAAGGCACGGCTCGAAGCCCTGGAGCCGGAGCTGCGCTTCTTCCCACATCCAACCCCCCGTCCATGGACCATCTACGCTCGCGGATAGAGTAACCTCCTCCGGGACGAGCCCATTTCAACTGCTCATTTATGGCAAACAGTGCTGCTCTGCTTTCGGATTCTCATTGCCAACCAACAATTCCAGCGACGTCAAAACCAACACGTTTGCCCTGCCCTCTCTCCCCTCTCTCTCCTCTCTCGCTGTCCCTTTCGCTCCATCTCCCCCCCTTTCTGCCACTCGCCTACTGCTTCCATCTCCCTCTCCGTGTGTCAGGCCTACCATTTTTCCATATAACAACAGCAAGCATTCTCATATCATCATGGCGTTGGCCCAGTCCCAACCGGCGTCCAAAAAGGTCTGCGACATCACCAACCTGATGTCGCCTCCAGAACCTCCCAAATTTGAGTCATTTGTGCATCCCGGCATTGATAATACCACTACCCCCGATACTCATCAAAGCGACCGCAATCGCAACATGGACAACGGTATAGCGAGGGTCACTGACTCTCCGATGTCTACCAAGCGACGAGTTCAGGCCGTCCAACCTCTGTCGCCCCCCATTTCTCCCGCCACCCAGTTAGACGATCATGCCATGAACGTCGAGTTATCCTCCGCTAAAGATCCGATTTTGTATCCGTCACATGATGGCCCGGGCTCTCCTACCCATCAGCCTCTGTTTGTGCAGGAGGAGGTGGCCGATGCGAAACGAACGGTCGACGGCCATGTCCTGGCCCGGCCCATCGAGCTCTTCAAGAACGCAGCACCCCCTGAGCAGGAAGACTATGAGTTGGCTTTACATTTCCGGTCGCAGATCATGAAGGTGTATTTGGAGAATCCCAACGCATGGCTAAGGAGGGAGCGTGCTCTTCTCCTCGCCGACCGACGAGCCCAGGCGCGGCACAGGCAGTTTAAGCTGCAACCCATTCTGCCAGCCAAGTCGCAGCCCATCCGCAAAGAAGTACAACGTGTGAAGGCTGTCAGGGCACCCAGGGTCACCAAGCCCACTCCAACCAAGCAGACTCCAACAAGGCAGGCTCACGTAACCCCTGCTTCTACTAAGCCCCGCCCTATTCGTGCAGGTCCTGGTCCTTCTGCTGCTGCCGGTGCCGCCGGTGCCGGTATTCCTGCTGGCTTGACGAAACCCGTCGCCCGTGGGTCAAGCGCCACTCCAGACCCATCACCGCGTCGTGCGACCCAGACTCGGATTGATGATGACTTTAATTCGGTGCCGGACTATTGCCCACCAAAGGAAAGCTTGACGCGAAACTTCAATAGCCTGAAGATGGACTTCAAGACAGCTGCAAACGACTTGAGCAATGACCCCAATCGTCATCTTCTTCACCCGGAAGAACTCGTGTTAGCTTCTAACTTGCGGCTGAGCTGTGCCGTCTACCTGACAAGCAAACGAAGGATTTTCCTCAAACGCCTCGAGTGCCTTCGCCACCCCAAGGAGTTTCGCAAGACGGATGCTCAGCAAGCCTGCAACATAGATGTGAACAAAGCCTCCAAGCTCTGGACCGCCTTTGACATGGTTGGCTGGCTTGATCCGGCCTGGGTCAGCCAATATCTCTAAGGTTTCAACTTTTGGCGATCCCTCCAGCATGGCTTACGCCATTGCTGCATCGCACCACATTTTTTATTATCTTATCTCTAATCTCCCGATGTCATGACTTCTACGATTTTCGTCTTTCGTTTCTAATGAAAACGACATATTTCACGGTCGTTCAGCATGACAATCATAGCGCGTAGGGCTGCATCCCCACGACGCCCCTTTCCGCCGTGTTGGACAGACCGCACCAGCGACCAGAACTTCGTCCCCAGATTGGACACGGCGTCACACTCGATTTTTTTTGGTTTGATATCTACTTCCATCTCTTAGCCAGGCATCACTTCATGTTTTCAGTTTTAAATTTCTCAGCGGTCATCATGGTAACTGGAGGGGCTTTTCGGTCAGGTTCACGGCACAGCATGAAAGCATCACGGGGGCTCTCACAATGATACCCGGAGCGCGGAATCTTTTTCCAAGTTATCCCACTCCACATATGCATAAAGATCATTTATCATCATCGTCATCACCGTCGGGTTTCATGGCGGCAGGCAGAGAGGCGGGCGGTCGGTCGGTCGGTCGGTCGGTTGTTTTGGTGGGTCCGGTCGGTTTTGGTTCAGTCTGGCCAGGCACCAGGCAGGTCGGGGCCCGCATTGTGTAAGGCGTTCTACGGGGGGCCGGCAGAGATTGAGAGAGGCCCAATGATTTCCTATCTGGAGTCGTTGGTTTTCACGGCACGCAACAGAAGATGCTGGCCGCAGATTTGATTCAAGCATTTCTGGGTTAGAAGGTATATTAGGTGCATTGCATCCTGGCACCCGGGTATGCAGAGACCGAGACCGGAGATGGATCACCGGGGGGTAGCGAGGCTGCCATTTGCAGACAACACGTAACCTCGAGACATATTTGTTGGTCCCTGCAGGACACACATCTGTAGCGAACTGCCAAACGAACAGATTGCATACGCATACCTATTACCTACCCTGTGAATGAGATATATTACGGGCTACCAGAACCTGTTATCATTTTGGGCCGACGTTGCCCAGTATCAAGCAGGAGACTTCGCTAGTATCAAGACGGATGGGATATCACATGTCAATGCGATGTCGACACTACCCAGGTTACCTCACGGGTCGCATCGCCACAGGGCGTATTACTGTGTGCATACATTACGTCAGGGGCTAAGGATATGACGGGCCGCGGCCGAGCTGTCCCAATGGGTCGGTAACGTCTAGTGTGGCTAGTGCGGTCCGGTTACATGGGAGAGGGAGACCCGCCGAGACATCTTGTTTTCAGCATGTGACGCGCAACTAGATAGGGTGACTACCAAATGTAACCATCTAGATACCTACTTCGTAGATAGACACGGTAACTTAGTTCACTCCCGATAGTCGCCGTAGCCCGAGGACACAACAACTAGATACTATGTATAGTGATCCTAGGAGCGCCACTATTGTCGGCTCACTCACTTGTCACTGTGTCGTGATCAACGGATGTCTAACCCAAAGTTCGTGATGGACAAAGTAAGTATCTGTAGAACCACCTACAGACTACCCTAGTTAACACAACACCATAGCTGATAGCAGTATGTATGTAGAATCGGCGATGATCAGACCTTCATCTGCTCAGTCAACTAATACTGTCAAGCAGCGTGCCCAATGCCAATCTCATGAGTCCTGCGTCTTTATCAACTGCCCTAACCCGCCGTGCCTTGTCTATATCATAGAAGTGGCGCGCCGAAGGAATTCATGTTGACAAGCGCAGCGGTTTATCCAAGGTAGCCTCTTACTGGGCCACCGCGTTCACTCTCAGGGCATATGACGATACAACTTCTCATCGCGCTGGGTTCTGCATACACCGAACAATAAGCAATAATCAATATATTTTGCATATTGCAGTAAACTCACGGAGCTGACAAGCGCATGGCATGCTGGCGATGCGGTCTGAACCGGGGTCTCCCTGAGCGCCACCGGAGCAATGAGACACGACCAGGATAGGGGGGCGAGCAAATAAAGAGGTTTGAGCTCAGCACATAGGAGTTGAGCCAAGCGGCGAAAACCATTAGCGCTGTCAGGAATCGAACCCAACTCACTACTTGACCCACCTGGCAATAGGGCCATAGGCACAGAGAAACATTTTTCATCTGCGGTCTTACTCCCGCAGGTCTGAAAAGCACGCGCGCAACAGGGGCGATCTTACATTCAATGCATAGATACAAGCACGTTGCGTTTCGCTTCTGAATTTCCACTAATGGCCGTATAAGTTCTTCGGTATCTCCTCGAGAGTAGAAAGAGAAAAAAAATAGGTGAATATTCCCGTCTCGGCTGTCCACTATCTAGATGGATCACCAGCACAAATCGCTGAGGTAGATCGGCGTATCAGAAGCATTAACGGGACTTCCCAATCGACCCAAATGGCAGCATACTCAGGATCTATTACGCCGAAGGTCGTTTCTTTTGCACGCAAGTGTTGTACGCATGCGACATGATGTACATAGCCGAAAGTGACGCCGTCGGAACAAGGGCATGATGTCGCTCAAATCAAGCAGGAGCTCTGACAGAATTAGTTGTTGTAGTTAACTAAAGTACAAGCATTAGTTAGGCACAGAGCGAATGCTTAGTTTCCAAACGCGCAACGGAGGAACTGAGCTGCGGGCTCTTGTGTACGGAAAGGGGTTCCGGGTGACATACGCCCTGGCGCAAATGTGCTGCAGGCGTTGAGACACCAGAACCACGTGGTTCTACTCTGCAAGACACCGGTAGAAGGGAGCCAGGGGCGATGCGGGCGTGTGTTGGCGGCTGAGACTTGGAGGCGGCGTCGGCTGACCCCTGATTGGCATAGGAGGTTAAACCTCTTGTTGGACGATAGATATCCTGAAGCTGGAAGTTGCGCAATTGGCTAGCTGCCGAGGCCGGCGATGAGAGCATGGCAAGTGCGGATGCCAAAAGCGGGCAGCAGTGTAGAGTTATGATTGAGGCTTGCCGGCGGCCTTGAGGCAGCTATTTGGCAGGAGACACCTGTTCAGGGATATCACAAGTTGCTACGTAGACCTGTAGCCAACAAAAGGATGGCGTGGCCCGGGCGATTATCCCGACACGGGTTATAAAGTCCGCTACTGACTTGCATGCGCATCTTCTCTCTGGTCAATGTCAATGTCATTGCTATGCCGCCATCAGCGACCAGGTCCTGATCACAATTCACACTCAGTGTACCCGATCGGCAATCTTCCCATGTACTTCTCTTGCGACATCAATTTCTTCTGGCCATCACCATTCTCACCGTCGTTCATCTCGCTAAGATACCGGCCACGATGACGTTCATGTCGCCATCGGTGGCAGTGGCGATCTCGCCATACACGGAGCTCCTACCCGTGAAGAACGAAGACGCGGGTTCGAGGATGTAGTACTCCTATCGTATTGATATATCGAATTGGAGTGAAGCGTGCAGCTCCTGATGCCGGCGGCATTGACGATATTCCTGATGCCGATGCTACCACCTGTGGGATTGCCGTCCTATGAGCAGCCTGATTGCTGACAGATGTGTAAAAGGCGACGTCGTAAACGTGAGAGTATCTTCTCAAATCCTTCGCTAGTTACCAAATGGAATTGATCCCCGACATGATGCGTGAACCATACTCGCTTGCTCGAAGAGCCTGTCTCAAGTCGCTGTTCTCAAAATCAGATGAATTCATGTGCATTTTAACTTTTCTGGGTGTCAAATAGACACTTAGATGACGGGGCCTGTTTTACGACCCTCATGATTGGGGGCAAACTGGGCAGCAGAGAAGTATTCGCTGGCAACGAGAATAACAACTTCGGATCGCATACCATGTGCGAGCATATCTCTCGAGGCTTCTCTCAGACATGGCCATGACAGTCACAAGGTTAGTTGAGCTTCATGGCGCTTCGTTCCTTGTCTCGAAGGCTCGCCCTGCATCACAAATCAATATTGTAAGATCATTGAGTCCATTTGGCCGCTGGCTCAGTCGATGAATTGGTGGTTTGCCTGAAGCGAAATATAGGTATCCATAATGTTGTTTAGTGTACATGAGTTGTCGTGCCCACGGCCGTCGAGGAAAAGCCGAATGTGATGGCACACGATACGTGATATATACAACATTATGACGTAAAAATGGTGCTGGCTAGTGTCGGGCGAGGAACACGTCGCTCATTTTACGGACTGCACCACAGGTTTATAAATGGAAATTCTCTCAGATACGCTGCCGCGAGCACGGACATGCAGCTATGCTACTTACAGCCGCCTCACGTCAACTTCAACGTGACAACGCCCCGAGCAGGAACGGATACCGTAACAGCACTGCCGGACAAATTCGCGGCGGTATTCGCAAACGTGCTCCCCTGGTTGGTGACCCAGGCAGCGGCGGCGCTCGGTGTGAAGCCGCTGAACGAGACCCTGGCCGACTGGCTGGACGTGCCGCTGTTGGTGAACACGACGACGACGGAGCCGTCGGTATTCTTGAACGCCCCGAAGATAGTGTTGGAGATGGTTCCGGACGTTCCGACACGGTACGCGCCCGGCCGGATGTATCTCGACCACATGGCGAATGCCCAGAAAATGCCCGACGGAACCGGGTGCGTGCCGTCGGGTGCGTCGACAAGGTGAGAGGCGGATTGGGTCTGCTGGATCTCAAAGCCCTCCCAGAAGAGGTAGGCCGACAACTCGGCGTTGACCATGGCGACAGCAAGCTTCTGAGCCCAGAAAAAGCCTTCGTTGTCGCCGCCGCTTTGGTACCAAGTCGTGGTGAAGGGCGTAGTGGGGCCGCCCTCGGTGTTCCATTTCGGGAGGGAGGTCTGGCTAAGCGGTGTAGTGGCATCGGAGCTGTACGAGTGCGAGGTGATGACGCCCAGGTATTCGGTCGAGCCGGCGTTCACGAGGGCCGTGGTGAACAAGCCCTGCGATGTCCACCCGAGAGCATCGCAGCATGTAATCACGACGTCCAGGTCGGCCGCGTCCACCGTGCTCCTCAGTATGGGGATGAAGGAAATGGCCTCCTGCGCATTGGGGCTGATTTGCATCTGCGAATAGTTGACTGTCAAGTCCGGCTCGTTGAGAAAGCCCAGGTGCGTGACGGGGATCCCGGCCGAAGCATATAGCTGGACATACTTGACGAGGAAGTTGGCGTAGGCTTGCTGCCAATCACCGGATGCGCAGGTGTGGCCAGTAGAACCACAAAGATACCTGGCCGGGGTCAGTCCGATCTACTGCCTCATATGATAAAACAACTCTCTCTATACTGACCCGGGCGTCGCCTCGTTGCCACTTGTCTTCATGAACCCGGGCGCCGACCACGCATCCGCGTAGATGGTCTTGACACCATAGCTCATGGCGTGCTGGCTGAACCAGATCTGGCCGCTGTCGTCGTCATCCCAGACATAGTCGGGCGTCGCCGACGGGGAGCCGGGGCTATTGGGCTCGATGCTGTCGCCGGTGCCCCCGGAGCCAATCCGGTTTCGAATAATAGAGAAGCCGGCACCGGTCGTTGTGCTAAAGAGGTAGTCGAGGGCCGCCTTTTGAGTTGCGTTGGATGCATTCTGGAATTCCTTGGCTCTACCGAACGCTTGTGAGCACCCAAACCCGTCTATCTTCTGATACGTAGTCCCGATATTAACGGTGATGGCGGCTTGGCCCACGGCGACAGCCGCAAGCTCACTCAAGACGAATATCTTGCTGAGAGGAGCCATCTTACACGGCAGCTTACCACACCCAGAGATCGCACGATGCTACCTAGGAAGGGTTGGCCCGCAATGCCTATTCGAGGAACGATCTTTCTGCGCTGTCCAGCGGAAGAGGACAATGCACCGACGGGGTGACAGGGTGGTAACAACACAAAACGGCCGGACGCTGCCTGCTCAACGCTTTTGTCGTTTGTCGAGTTTCCCTTTGCTCCGATGAAGAAAGCGAGCATCGTGGATCTGGGGGCTCCAGTTGCCCATCCAGAGCCGAGTCAGCCGAGGTATCACGGCGAGTCGGGTATGTCATGCACCGGGAAAACCGTCAAGGTGCAATTGGGGCTTCTCCGCATAGCCCTTTCTGGCCCTTGAGGGAGAGAAGCGAGTGTCTGGCTGATTGGAGGATTTTCCGGAAAATCGTTGCAACGGCGCATGGTTCCCCGCAGCGCCGCCGCTTGACTCAGCTACAGCCTATACTGGTTATGACCCGTGACGGAACCGGTTGGGTAGTCGACTTGGTTGATTTCATACGCCATGACGTGACCGTCGTGGGCTCGCGGTACAAGTAGGTTAGATCTCGTTTATCTGGATACCTAATCATCGATGTAGGTATGCATCCTGCTCGGTGTGGCATATCCGCCAATTCGATAGCCGACCGGTCGCACCCTGGCCTCATCTTTGTATGACAAGGAAATTGCCAGGCAGGTTGCCGGGTAATCCTCTTTTATATGTTACAGACTATGGGCTGCGTGGCAGCCACGCCATGGCCACCATGAATCGTCGGACCCATTCGCTACTCGCCCGGCGCCAGGCGGCGCGCCCAGGGCAGAGTTCTCGTCGAGTTCCTCTGGAATTGGCATCTATTATTAGCAATACCCGGGAAAAGTAGTTGAATGGGCGTACAGATGAGCGGGCAGGTATGTATTATGATAGGGATGTCCCAGACCCACGCGCCTTGATATAGGTAGATACCTAACAGTATTCCACGTGTAGTGTAAATGGTTCGCAAAGTTGCTGACACGACCCATCTAGGTATACTACAAGCCATTTCCATTGCCGCAAGCCAAATCGTTCCGCAGCCGGGTAAAACACCAGTGAATCGACGATCGGTAAAACCATACACGTGTAGTTCCATAACCCTAGGAACCCACGTTGTCTGACCAGTTTCCAACGACTGATTTATGAGCTGAGATACCCGCACTAGCGTCTCTGAGCATATCCTCGGAAGACAGGGCTTTTGTTCTAGATACGTTACCGTTACCGATTATTTCTGCTGAGACTACGTGTACACTACCTAGATGCTGCACCATTGCCTGGGCAACTTGCAAGTCCTACGACTGTACGGTGGAGCGTAAGATTAATACAAAGTATACCCAGGTACGGCAGGCCATGTTGTCATCGGCGACCCAGAGTTGGTTACCGCTAGCACCGTCACGTAGCGAGCTGCCGGCGGCAATTGCCGAGATCAGCCAAAGTACGTCCATAATGCGGTGCCAACCCCCGCAAACAGTTGATATCAAAACAAAACAAATATTTCGTGCCTACGGACGTAGGTAGTGTAGAGTACCACCGCAATTAGCATACCTACTGCGCAACCATGACGTTGGAAACGAAGGGGCCAGAGTGCATTGTAAACTACAGCACCTCGCTCGCGTGTAGCCTCAGAACCAAAGAAAGGGATGGGTTCAACTCCAGTGAGAAAATTTCGGCTGCAACGGGTAATAAATGGTAGCGCAGCTATGCCGCACACTGCTTGGTACCTTAGGTACCTAGCGTAGCACCGTACTCCGTACCTACATCCCTTGATGCGGAGCAGTCTCGGAGTCTCGATTCTCCAGGACGCACCTTCTGCCCGGAGCAGGGACCCACTCTAACCCCGACGGGGCCCTATCTAGATGGGCATAGCACGGCACAAGAAGTCCGCTTTGGCGGAATCAATTGATTTGTATGGAGAATACGCAGCATTCTGCATATGTCGTTGGCTCCGGTCGCATACCGACAATGTTTTCGCAGACAAAGCTGGCGAACATTACCATACGCTAATACTCCGTGCGGTCTGTACACTAGATACACTTGGTACCCTACACTAACACTACGCTACCTACGGACGTAGGTGGCGCAAATTTGATATGGACTCGCTTTACCCTCTTATAGTACACTACATAGTAGCGCCCAGCATCGTTACAGACTTATGCTGACAACTGCTTCGTACATACCCAGCAGTATTGTAATAAACTCCGTAATTACTTCGTATATCACGCTGAGTTTCCCCTTTTAACCCGGACTCTCTATAAAACTATGTCGCTCTCGCTCGGGACTACCTATCCCGATTGCTCGTCTTCACCGTCTCGGCGCATATGTACGGAGTACGTCCGTACCTACATGCCTAGTGTGTTCCCGTACCGTAGTTCGAGTTTCCTACCCCGAGGTCGACCGTTTGAATTGTAGCATCCACTGTCAGACTATTAGTCCAACACGGATTCTGTACTAATTAGGCGCTGTGCCTAGTCTGTGGTTACTATGTAGTGTAGTGTACGTACGGAGTACATGAGCCTGTCAGGACTCAGGGGAACTGATCCTGGATTTTAAATCGAGATGCTTGGTGGAATTGACCCAGTTTCACGTGTGCCTGCTTCGTAGTTGCACCGCATGCTAGTTACAGAATGTCTATTCAAGTCTATTCGCAATCGGGATGTGTGGAGGTTGCAGCTGTCGGTCAGGTTACACGGCAATGATCTGCTGCACAGGAAAATCAACCGTCCGGCACCTCGTGATCTTGCGTAACACAACTCCGGGGCTGCCTGGGGTTACATGGCACGGCCTGCTGCATCGCAGTCCGTCTCCCTGCCCTATACGGTACACCTAGGTATATAGCCAGCCGCTGCCCAGTGCGCGGTGACAAAAGCGGTTCACCCTGCAGATCATATTCTCCTTGGAAAGTGAACGGCGCCACCGACCCTGGCCTCTTGCCCGTCGAAGAATTACTTACAGCAGCCAGATACAGCAGGTGAATGTCTACGGTACGCTAGGTCTGTGCTAATTTGCCGTTAATTTGCGTACGTACCAAGTCGATCATATATCGTCGACACTAAGGTGACTTAGCGTGCGCCCGGTAGGGACAAGGTTGGTAGATGACCAAGGTTACGAAGTTACTACACTGGATACTACCTACACTAGTTTACCCACCGGCAACCTACTATGTACGAATTACGGACTGCAGTCCGGACAGAACCGCGAAGTCAGGTTTTATATTTAGTCTGAACAATGCCAGCAACAAACTAATTTGCTCGACACTACGGACGTAGATGCCGTTCCAATACCATGTTACCGACACAGTAGCAACGTCGGATAACTACCCAGTTGCAGCCCGGTCGTACATTAGTGTAGCACGCCAATATAACGTAGGTACTACTCTAACTGCACTTAGCGGTGGTACACATCGTCCCCTTTCGGCTGCGGCGTAATTCTATGCGGGGGCCGTCCCGATTGGAGGCCGCCTCGATACCAGCGACGTTCTAGACTTTTCTGTACCGGCACACAACGACAGTCTGTAGTGGCAACTCTCAGGCCATCTTCGCATGACATGATTTACTGACACACCCGCGACAACTTGTTGGTAATGTATTTCGCACGCAGCCCTTGGCACGGCAGACTACACAGGTCGTATATGTAGTCGGGTTAAACTGTTGGTAGATAGCTGGCAGTTTACAGTTTAGAAATCTGTCGATCTGCCTTCCGTGGTGTAGGCACATGCCTAGCGTGATCTATCAATTGCACCATGTGGGATCGAGATAGCGCATCTACCTACTTCGTGCACTACCTGATGCTACCTACCTACTACTAAGTATGTAGTTACTAAGTGCGCAACTATCTAGGATTGGGCGGCTATCGGCATGAAGCATCGCAGCCATGATACCTAGCCTACTACCAGGTGAACAAGATGGTATGCACGGAGTACCGGTAGTGTACACTAGATAGGAACGGTACGAGTTACACGACACTACCTATCTAGGTATGTAGATACGGACTCATGTATTCCGTACGAAGTACGTATGTCCGTACAAAGCTGGGTAATTACGGAGGCATCGTCTGACCCTCGTCTAACCCTCGTCAAACCCTCACGCCATGCCACAAGCTAACTCCATACCGTGATGGTCTTGGATGGTGCAAGACCAGGTAGAGGGAACAGGGTATATTAGCCCGCGTTGTGGGCATCACTTGCGAAAATGGCTCAAAGTGCTGGTGCTGACATCTCAAATGCTTTAAACATTACGCTCATAGTTATGGTCCCGCTAACCTCGCTCCAACTATCCCTGTGAACGCCGATAACCCGACAATCGAGGCACTTCGTCATGACTAATTACATTACAACACAATGCTCAACGTGCCATCCGGATTGATGCACTTCGCCATCCCGTAGCGCCGCGACTCGAGGCTCCAGTACAGCACGCCCGTGGTGAAATACCGGGACCACAAGACAAAGTCCATCGCGTTCTTGTTCATCACCGCGTCGTGCGCCGTTATCGCGTCGAGCTCGGCCACGGCAGTCTCGAACCTGGCCATTGTCTCCTCGAGGGAAGTATCGAGGTTCTTTGATACCGCCTGCATGTCGACTTGGTCCTCCTTGCTCATGTTTTTGAACATCACCGGCACGATGTTTAAGAGCGAGCCTTGCATCTGCCATGACAATTAGACCTCCGCCGACCAAAATTAGAATTTAGGAGCCACGGAAGAAACTTACCATCTCCTTTTGCGCTGAATAAACATCATTGAGTATTAGACATATATAGATAGTCTCCCTCCAGAGAGCCTTCATAGCTGCGGATTCCATGATGGACTCGGGGAGCCGCATCTTCAGCATGTAGCTACGGCCATGTTAGCCCCACACGTTCCCCGGCAATGGGCATGAGATTGGCAGGACGCGATACTTACTCGGTGAGGGCGATCTGCGGGCCGCATCCTACTGACCCTGATCGGATCTTCATGTACTCCTCCGTCGTGGGTATGGTTCCAGCCATACGGTGCTTGTGCTCGATGCCCACATGTAACATGAAGTTCTCCAGCTCGGTGTAGAACCGCTGCCGCTGCTGGAGGTCGGTCACCCGGACACCACGAGCTACGTCCGCAAACAGCGTCATGTTCTGGTTCGGCGCCTCGATTTCCTCGACGTCGTCCCCGTCGAGTCCCAGTGTGCGGTGGATGTAGGCGAGCGATTGTTTGTAGTATGCTTGTGCCAGGTCCTCATTCGCCGACGCATCAGTGTCACCAGCATCGATCTCGTCATCCCAGACGAATATCCACACGGAATAAGCCGTGGCGACCTCCAGTTCTTCCCATTCCGCGTCCGGGTACCACCTGGGGGCCGGTGTTAGTGGCGATCCGGCCCGTCCGGATAGGGGGCCAGAGGATCACTTACAAGGACATGAGGCGGGCGAAACCGGACTGTTTTAGCGCTTTCAACTTGCGCTCGTTGGTAACGATTCGCTCCAGGAGAGAGTCTACCAGGACCTCCAATTTGTCGATATGCTTGTTGGTTGCTGTGGGCCACGAGGCGAACGCCTTGGTGAGATCGGACAGTTGTAATATTTTGCCGTCGAGCTGAGTGGCCAATGTCAAGGCTTCGCCATGGAGTCCGGATTCCACGAATGTCTTCTCGGAAGACGATTTAGATGTGCCTTTTGTTGGGTTCTGTGACGAAGGCTCGACGTGCTGGAATGTCGACAGCAGCACGGAGCGAATGCGCTGGACGATATGTAATACTCTTGTCTTCATCTCGACGGAGGTCCGAAGTATGTGCTGAGAAGGTAATATAAGGTAGAGACCGAGGGGCTGGATTCGTGGATGCGATGTGATGTGTCTGGATACACAAAAAGGGCAGTGTTGACGGGTGGTCTCTGCTACCTTCTTATAGTATTATAGGTCGTCGGATGTCCTGGTAAGCAGATCGAAGCATGCGATGCGCCGCAGGAGTTTATATGCAAGCGAGGTCGCCGGGAAACAGTCTGCGATGATGGGTATGCAAGACATACAGCTTAGTACGTCAACGCAGATCCGTCGAGTGACGAGCAGAAATGCGGTAAGCGTGGATCAGATATACTAAACTGCATGCGGCCAGCATCTCGCATCCCAGGGCTAGCATAAATACTAGGTGGAAGTTGAGTCGGCACTTCTGTATCTGGATCCTTCATTCCGCACGCTTAGACGCCGCGATGTAATAGTACAGTTGCTACTTCGTCAGGGACAATTATTCCCGTGAGGTCGTCCTAGCGTACCTGTAGCACTCGACACTACGACATGTAATACCACGTCGTTACAAGAGGCTAGGTAGGGATAGTAGCCCCTGTCAAGCCCAAGTGCACTTACACGACCCTGAGAAGACCGCATCTTAGTTAACTGCCTACAACTTACCGCTGACCAGGTTTACAACACTAGATCCACAACTCCACGCATTGCGCTCCGTCCGCAACAGGGATGGTCGATCGTGCTAATCGAGCGAAGAAGAATCCAGCAGTTGAGAAGGTAGAAAAGGGGCTAGTGTCCTGCGAGTGTCGACGGTGTTGGCAGGAAGGGCTGCATTGGTGTGCCAAGCAGCTGTTAGTTAACTTAACTCGAAGCAAAGGAGAGACGTTGTGGCGACGTTGAACGTTGAATTACGCCCGTAAAGTACATTATACACTACAATTCATGCAGGCTTGGGTAGCGGCAGAGCCAAGGCCATGTTGTAATGGATTGCCTATTCCACGACAGACCCGGTTCTGGCACGAGGGCTTAATTGGCCAAACGCAAATGTCCATCATCGCTTACCTATTATTACTCAGAAAGTTCCTTGGAATGGACAATGGGGGCTCTGCAATAACTGACCCTTTTTAATACCCCGCAAAGCCTCAGGGCGGCCATGGCAATTTACGGTACGCTACATAGTACTTAGCACATTGCCTCTATAGAACATCTCGGGCGCTACATTATGTACCAAAGACTCAGTTGGGCAGGCAATCCATTTCGTACAATTTACATGCAGCGTCTACAAATGTGTGCGATGCGCGAAGTACAGAATACATTCATATAAGAAAATAACCTACCGGATACAGACTGTACAGATTGTACTTCCAACCGCGTTCCATTGGATACCCATCACGGCTTTACCGCTTATTCCTCTAAGTGGTTTAGGTTGAGGGTTTACACTACGGTTTACCATCGGTGGATTCTCGAGATAGTATAAGTAGGTAGCGCAAGTGCAGACTACGAAGTACACAACTACCGTAGCGGACCGTACGTAGTGCGAGCACACAACTGGTAGGACACAATCTGCAATCTGATTGCTAACTGCTAACATCTGTGCATGTACCTAGCTAAGGCGATCGCGTCATTCTTGATTAATGACGCAGATATCAGTTATGCCCTGGTTATCATGTACAGTACCCAACCCGCGGCGCCGCACTTACATGGTGGGTGCGCATCTACTATGTACACTAGAACTGGGTTAACACTTCTCATCGCCGAACTCTTACCATTTGGGACTCGTTGATCTCTTCCCGGCGAACAAGCATTCATCTAGCGTACGTATGAGTTTAGGTTCATTATTAGCAGGTACTTGGACGAATTGAGGTTGTCGTTTGCACATGACCCCAGATGCTGGTGTAGCCCTTGACCCATTGCAGAAGGAGTACGTCCGTAGACTAAATCTTGTCGCTAACTACACTAGATAGCACACCCGGCAGATCTCCAGATACAGTTACCGGTAGAACGTAGATAACCGTAGTTAGTGTGCTCTACGACATGTTGGCGACGTACTGATACACTACAGCATGAAGCAATGCGACCGCAGCGTAAGATCGCACATAGTATCTACACTATTGAGGTAAGCAAGGCTCGGGAAGGACGGTTGATAACGTCGGGTAGGTATTGGTACCAAGGCGGCTCATCTCTCAAGTAAGTGATGGCAATTGGTCCAAGTGAGACAGATAACTTAAGCTGGCGTACGATGTGCTGCATGTAGGGACAACGACATCATGTCGGCGCTCATATTATATACTACCTAACAGCTGCTTTCCCAGTTGTTTGGTAACACGTCTCGCGGTTTCTTCCATTACGCATAACATAATCGGCAATCAATTTCCAATTTGGCTCATTGTCTTCGCTGCCCGCAAACTCGCCACGCCCTCCAGCTGCGCGTCAGGCCTCACATTGGGTGTATAGGGCGCTGCATGCTTACCGACTGACTCCTGAGCACACTGGTCTTCCTCACTAGGTACACAGATGCTGGGCAAATCGGCAACCTACACGGGCAAAAATGAAAGCCAGAAATCAAGACTCGGCGAAGTAACTACGCGTACCAAGTAGATAGGGTGTTTAACCCTATTACCCCGATACCGACGATATGGGTGCAATTTTAATTGGCAACGTCTATTGAAAACCCGAAAAAAGCGTATACACTAGGCCAAAGAGCCGCAATGTAATGCAGTTGGCTGTGGTGGATGCGACGTAAACTTGTACATGCATATGAAAAAGATGCTGTCTTACATCCGATCGGCAGAAGTGGGAACAGCCGAAGCAGCGAACACCGCAGCGGACCGATGCCGGTGCTGATGCGTCTTCCCAGTCGGGTGGTGCCGTCTCGTGAGAGCCGTGATGGCTGTAAACCATCAAACTGAAAGCCACAGGCCTCAAATTCCCGTTGAGCCTCAATGTTCTTCCTTCCTATTCCCACCGGAGTCTATACCGAGTACTTTGTTCGTCCATAGTTGGTACAGTAGCAATGATAATGAGATTTCTACGACTCCGTCCGCAAAATACACTACCGGTACACTGCACTGCACTGTCTCCTACTTTGTTACTACCTACACTAATATCGGCCACCAATTGACGTACATAGTACCGCGAAACCCCGTGGGCTAAATAGGTAGATACCGGAACAGTCCGTCATGCTTTCATGGATTACCTAGATAGGTGCGCCCGCGGCCCGGCTACTTACACTACACACTATCTGGTCCATCCGTGGAGTGACAGCATGGTGTGTCTACCTTAATTGGCAGCTCTGGAGCTTACCGGACTATGTACCGTACACTATCTCTCACCCCGAGCTTGACGCACACCCCTCCCCCAATAGGCTGGACTTGCCGAGCATACGAGAGGTCGGTCGACCAATAGCGTAAATAACTACGAAGTACATAACAGGGCCCGTAGTGTATCTCTGTTATTCCCGCCAGCGGTTGTGTGCATTGACACCAACCCCTAGGGGTTGAACGAAAGTGAGCCTCTAGTGGTAGGTAGTTAATATTCTGTAGCGTACGGAAACGGGAAACCTTATCTAGTAAATCACCTACCGGTAGGTATTAAGCGCTCGCGCCGTGCCGCTTCGCAGCCTCTTAGCTTCCGTTTTTTGTCAAACAGGGATGACAGCAGATCTGGATGACAGTAAGTAGTGTACCTAAATAGTAGATCTCTAATATCAGGTCGACAACGCAATAGACAGGCACAAGGGGAGGTTGGCACGGAGCAGATAGACGGGACTTCGTTGTCCCTTTAGATACCTAATACATACCTGGTTACCCGGTACATTACTTTCAACGCACTCACGTTCAGGTGCGTGATTTAGCCCATCGGCAAAAGACCGGTCAGGATTAATAGGTGGTTCAGTCAGGATACGGCATGGCTTGACTACCAGCACCTACGCCACTGGGAAGAGAAATGCACAACGTAGGTACTTACACTATGTTACCCAGCGAGTCCAAGGGGGCTCTAGGACAGATGGGCCATTGAACATACTCGGCCAGTGATGGAATTCAGCCAATCGCCGCGGCGCTCCTAATAGTGACGTAGGACGAATTAGGTGCTTTGGCCGAGCTCTGCGCGGAGCCGATTTGGCTTGGTAACACGGCAGTTAGCTAGCGGCAAGGAACTATCCCGCATACGGTAGTATTCCGAACTTATTAGTTAGCATGAGCGCTACCGTCTTTTTCTTCAGAACGATGTGATGTAGGTAGGTGCCACAATTTCTAAAAGTACTATGCATGGACAAACTTCGTCTACGGGGGCTGGTAGATAGGGACATGGCTTAGAAGCAGGTATACTCGATAGGTACGTTTGTTCCGATATACGTCGGTGTTTAGTCCGTGCCACCGGCATCGCTACGGTTAACCAAGACCCAACCAAGACCATCTACACGCATGCAGCTTGTCAAGCCCGCATGAGAGGCAAACCAACACCAACTAGAGCCCGCAGCCCGCCAAAAGCAGCGAGCTGCATGCATCAATTTAGCGTCATGAGCGACGGTGAGAAGTACGAAGTACGGAGTACGGACTGTACTTGTACGGACATGCAGTTTACTTGCTTGCTGAGGGTTTACCGACAAACCGGTAGTTTCTATTGAGAGACCGAGCAAGACAAGTTGGCTACGGACTGCCTGCACTACGGTTCAATATGTGCGGGAACTCACAGGCTGGCGCTTTGCGAGTATACGTAGTAGCTCCGACGGCCCATTCGGAGTAATACGCAGCCGAGCACGGCAACGGGCGTCAACACCGGGACCGGGCCGCACAGCGGCGTGAAGCTCCCAGCGGTTCGGGTCTGTCTCATTGCATTGCATGAGCTGTGCCAGCCTGCCTACATACCTACACTACATACATACAGTGCACGTGCACGTGCACACGCACCGCCTCCAGCTGTACTTCCGCTTGCCCGACAGTCCCGATTGTGACTCTGGTACTTCGTACAGCAGCCGATCCTTCTCCGGAGCCATGCGGCTCAATTGAATCTACATACCCCGTGGTCCGTACAGTATGGCATACGGGTCGTGGATGTATCATTCCCCGGGTTGAGATGCCCCGAATTACATGCAGCGTGACTATAAGTAATGTTGTATACGGTCAACTGTACGAAATGGCGATCCTTAATCGTCGGCCTTCAACGTGGATTCCTAGGGTGCAAAGTCGTAGTGTAACAAGTATGCCCCAGCAATCCACGTGGGATGCTGAACGGGGCATGTAGTCCGTATACCTGGGACGCCGTGTAATACCGAGTTACAGACTTTGCATGGAGAGATTACGGACGTACCATATGTCCGTATTATGCAGTAATTTCCTGGTACGATAGTGCCCTTAGCAACTTCAACCAAGTTATTTTCTTGGTGGTCACGTACTTCTGTACACTATGTACTTCGTACATTCACAGCTAACTTGGAATATTGTAAGTAATTCACCGCTGGCAAGTGATAGTGCAGACCGTTCTTAGCAAGCTTGGCCGTTATGGGCTTGGTAGTCAGGAACACACGAAGTAGCGTACACTACATTAGACTAGGTACCTAATAAATGCTTCAACTGTTTGTTAGCAGTTAGTGCGTTTGAAATGCAAGATCACTGGCAATATGTACCGCCCGTGTAAGATCATAATTCAGGGGTTGGCAAATTTACCCTATAGACAGTCTCACAAGGTGCTTGGCCACGCCCCCCATTAGAGGAAGTGGCAGCGGCCGAGCAGCTCGGTCGGCGGAGCAACAAGCTGGGACACGTTTTATTTGGGACCGGCGCTTGAGTTAAACGCTATCTGGGGACCTGTCACGGCGGTGCGCCTCCCCACCTACTCTTCTCCGCCTCTTTCCAACGCTGACTTCCTCCTGCTGCAATGCCCACTTCACAGGTTAATTACTATACAGTATCGTGCTGCCAATGGTCACTGTTCCTGTGTCTTAGGTAATAATTATGTAATCGACTAGCCTCGACCGATGGACGGCGTGCATCGCGCATTGCCGGAGCACCCCTTTCCCACGATGCACACGACGCGCTCGTCGTGGCCGGCCTATCTGCCAACAATATTCGCAAATTTTCTCGGTAGGGCTGGGTTAATTACTGTAGAATTGCAGATTACCTGCTCAGCAACCAAGGAGTGCGCTATAGTAGTGCACATGGCCTAAATGCTTGATTTCGACCGATTTCCTCAAATTGCTAGGCGGCTAGCACCAGAGCGGTTTAACGGCGACGAAACTACGGAACGGGTAGCACGGAAATACACGCTCTAGCAGGGGGCCCGGCCTAGCATTGTAACATTACACCGGGCATTCCTCCGTACGCGCCACAGTACTCGCCGTCCCTCAGCACACGGCCTCTCTCCCCAGCTGCTCGACGACCCGGGCTCGCAACCTGCCCGGCATCGAGTTGTCCAGACGCAGAGGCGATTGATTGCACAGACTCGTGAATCCGCCTTTTCAGATCCACACGACTGCAGGAACTGCTCGGCACAGGCCTGGAGCGGCAGACCAACTGCTCGTCCAGCGAGTTGAGTCGAGCAGAGCTACCTACACCGTTGGGTCGTCGATGCGCCACGTTCGTATGCCCCTGCTCCCCAAGAAACAGTCCATGCCAAGGGGCCGCTATCATCCATGCCCCTTGCCCCTTGTACCGGCTGTAACAGTTACCCGCCCGGCCCTAGCCCGGAAAAATGGGCACAGTCCACGTTACGAGGTCCCCGAATAACCATGAAAAGAAAGCCAGATCGTGCTGTCATGTTTCCCTACCTCGCACTCGCCCGACACCATAACTACGCCAACAGACCGTTCCTGCTTGCCTTTGCTCCCCGAGAGTCTCCAGAGTAGATCAGTGTCCCCGAGGGCCGACAATGAACCATGCAGCGGATAAAGGAGACGCTTGCTCGCCTTACACGTGCCAGCAGCCGTGATTCACGGGACACGCTCCAGGGACCGCGCTCCGATCGTGTCGGCCGTACCAGTAGCTCCGCTGGCAGCTCCCGCGATAGAATACCGGTATACACCAACGACGCCGGGAAAGGATCGCTTGTGGTTTACGATGGCGTCCGGCCGGGAGAGGAGGGCGTCGATCTTGTTTTCGTCCACGACCTGTTTGGCACTCGTTTAAATAGTTATACGAAGGACGGTATCTGCTGGATCCGCGACTTTCTTGGCCAAGATGTGCCCAACGCCCGAATCATCTCATGGGGCTGGTCCAGCACCTGGGCCGCCGACGATACATTTGCTGGACACGCCGAGAACCTCCTCGCCGACATCTCACGCATCCGTACCGGGACCAAACGGCCCATCATCTTCATTGCTCACGGCCTGGGAGGTATTCTGCTGAAGGAATCACTGGTCACCGCCGGTCTGTCACGTATATACGGTGCTCATGCAGAGCTCGGCAATATCTACCCACGCACGATAGGATGTATATTCCTGGGAACTCCTCACACGAGGAGCGGCAGGCGAGATCTAGGCGAGTGTGTTGCCGCGACGGCCATCCTTGCACCTACTATGCCACCACCCACCATCTTGCGAAGCCTTCGAGATAGCAACAAGCTCCTCGAAAACCAACACGGCACATTCCTTCTGGTTTCGCGAGATATCAAGGTGGTCTGTATCCGAGAAAAATTCCCTACAACCCTCTCGGCCTCCATCGACACAATTCAAGATACCAACGGAGTTGAGTTGGGCAGAGGCACGGTGCAAACCATGGTACCCAAAGATTCGGCGGCTTACGAAAATTTCAACGTAACGAAAGACGATCTCCCAACAAACCACCTGGACCTATGCCGATTCAAGAGCAGAGACGACGCCGCTTATGCGCGACTGGTCCAGCACATTCAGAAAATCGCGTCGGGAGTCACGGGTCCTAGTCACGCAGAAACCGAGGCTCAGGAGCCCCGGAATCAAGGTATGTTCCCGTTGGCGAGAACGCAGCGATACACACGCGCAAACTGCGTACTAACCTTGCGGGTGAAATAGATATCCTCAATGCCTTATATTTCGACACCATGATGGAGCGTGAATCACGGGTCGATCCCGCATACGGCCAGACCTGCGAGTGGGTATTATCACCCAAGGTCTCTCCCTTCAAACACTTCCTCAATTCCCACGAGCCAGTTCTGTGGATTAGCGGGAAAGCAGGATCCGGCAAGTCCACACTCATGAAATACGCCTGGAAGTCTGAGGACTTGAGGAGAGACCTGCATCAGGGTTGGGCGAGGGGCGGAGAACTGATCATGGCCCGGTTCTTCATGTTCGAGGGTGGTAATCGCATCCAAAAGACATACGAAGGCTTCCTCCGGAGCACCCTATACCAGATCCTGTCGGTGAGGCGTGATCTAATACGGATCGCCTTCCCCAGCTTCATGGACGGGCCATGGCCTCCGCCGATGCAGTTCACCAGCACGACCAATCTCAACCAAGCGTTCTATGCCTTGTTTGCGCACATGTCCGAGAGACTGAGGCTCGTTGTGTTTATTGACGGCATTGATGAATACCGCATTATGGAGCGAAAAGATCACTACGAGCCAGGAGACATCGAAGTACAATACGACAAGGAAGAAGGGGACGAGTCCTGGGGGCGCAGCAAATGGCGGACAGACTCTCACACGGAAATCGCCAAGCTCGTTAACAGTATGGCCAACAAAGACATTGTCAAGTTCGTGGTGAGCTCCCGCGAGCTGCCTGTCTTCGAAGAGGCATTCGCCGACTTCCCGAGAATCAGGATGCAGGAGCACACCGAAAGAGCCATTGCAGAATACATCGCAGGTCGTCTCGAGGACGAGGCCCCAGGCCTTCCCGATACAGTGAACCTGTGCGCCGAGCTGGCACAAAAGAGTCAAGGCGACATCCTATGGGCCAGGTTAGCTCTCGATATGGTCATCGACGGCAGCCTCCGCACCTTGAGATCGACCCTGAACTCGCTGCCAACTCGGCTTGGAGGTACGGAGGGATTATACATGCGCATGATAGAGAACCTCAAGCCCGAGGACCAGAATGACGCTTGCCGCATCTTCCATCTTGTTCTGAGGGCCCAGCAGCCCCCGAGCATCATCACGCTTGCCTTGGCCGACCAGGGCTACCTAGACCCTTACCGCAATGAGCTCAAAGTGATCCAAGACACTACGCGGCCATTCACGAAGGCGTCGCTTCAGCAGTTGGCTGACCAGATGCAGCGCCGCCTCAAGATATGCTGTGTCGGCCTCCTAGAAGCCGAATCCAAAGCAGCACCGGACACAGTCGAGACTGCTCGTCGCGTGGTATTCAACCATCAGACCACCAAAGAATGGGTAGGACGCAGAGATATCTGGCAGCGTCTGCCGAGCATTCATCCCGTAGACGATATTGATCTCGATTGCTCCCTGCTGAGTGGCTGCGTGAGGCAGCTGAAGTGTTTTGAGCTTGTCCAGCCGCCCGTTCTTACATGGCCCAACGTCCGATTCCGACCCGATGCCTGGTTGGTGATCGCCAACGCCCTACGTTACGCCGAGAGAATCGACGCCGAGGCAAAGAACATCGAGATGTATGCCCAGATTCTGGACGAGCTCGACGCATCGAACCAACGCGCCTGGGTTACTGCTCTGAAAAATCACAGACCACTAGTCGAGGACCCCGATTGGTACGAGAGGAAGCTCCCCGGGCTCTTGCGGAAGCACTGGGCTGGCTTCGAGCCCATGGAGGCGGGCAAGTCGCCCAAGCGCAAAGACTTCCTTTCCCTCGTCGTGCAAGCCAACCTAGTTCGATACGTCCGGTACAAGCTCAGCCAGCTCGATCCCGTGGCTAGGAAGGAGAAAGCGCAGGAGCTCCTCGTTTACGTGGTTTGCCCCAAGGGAGACGGCTTCAGCGCCTGTGTGAGCTTGAGCGGAGACTATCTAGACTTCCACCACGACATGCCTGATACCAGGCTACTAGAGGTCTTATACGCGGCTGGTGCGGACCCCAGGGATGATGATCAAGTCTGGCTCCGGGCATTGAGAGCGGGACGGAATTACTTCAACCGGGGCAGCGCGACCATGTCGCATCTGATGGAGACACACGCAAGCAAGAGGCTCGAGTCGAATCGGGTGAGATGGGTGGCGGCTATCAAGTTTCTGCTCCACCGCGGCGCCAACCCCTACGTGGAGATCCAAGTCAACACGCCGGCGTCGGGCGACGACAGCCAGTCGTCGAGGTCGATGACGATGACGGCAATAGATTACATTAAGGATATCCTAGAGGGCGAGCCGGAATATGCCGTCGACGTACTCCAGCTAGAGACGATATTGGGGCGACGGCCGAGTGTAGGACTGCCGCGATAGACAACGACTAGACATGACTTTTGTGACGGATTATTATCATTATTATCATTACTCTATAGTAGGTCGCTCGACTGGGCAAGGGCAGATTGGAATCATGAAATGGGGGAAATAATTGGTGCATATACACTCCGTGGAAACGGGACCTGAACAGATCGTGATAATGATCGTGTTGCGGGCTTCAGCATGGAGACCCGCGAGAATTTAGAAATCTTGTTGAATCTTGAATGCGAATCCCGTGAAGCCGAACTCTGCCGAATAGCTGTTCCCACTTGACTTGGCGAAGACATCGTCCGCGCCTAGATTACTGACTCCCATCGTGCTATAAGCCTATAAACAAAGGTGCAACTTCGTACTCGATAGGTCTAGGGTTTAGATCAATGTTACATGTATGACTTCAATTTAAGCGCGTGAAAACCACCGTAGTTAGACGCCCGAAGTACAGAGTACCTATGGAACACTCATCAATGATCTTCTATTCATAACTGCGAAGCGCCGTTTGTTCTCTATCGACACACACCCCAAGACCCAGCAAGCGCGCTGACGCCATAGAGCCATTCGCCAACGGCCAAGTGTCTCAGCCATGCCATGCCATCTATTACATGGGTCGGGAACTCTAGGACTCAGGTTACTGAAGCTCAGTCAAGTCATCAAAGCTTGAAGACTAAATTCCGATATTATTACTACTAACTTAAGTAGGTATGTTGAATAGTTACGAAGTATGCTCACAACTCAGCTGCAGGACCTGCATATGACAGACAAGAAGGCTTGAAGAAGCCCGCAGAGACCAGAGGCTGGCCCGGGCCCAGAAGCGCCTTCGTTAATCTTCCTAGCCACGTACCGCCGACACAGCAAGGCAGGATACAGTCCGATCTGGGACATGGTGCAACTGACAGCGTCCCGACTCTTGGGCCGTTGAACATAAGTACACCATGTTAATAGTTACATAACCTGTTACATGATATACATCGCTTCACATCAAACGGATATGACCTGCACGCGCCGTCGAAGCCCAACGATGACTCGTAACAATTTCCACAGCATACAGTATTCGCCAGACCATGCGATCTATTGCCAAGGAAATTGAGCATTTTCGGCAATAATTGCTCTCGCCGTTGAATTGTCAGTGCGCAGTCTCTGGTCTTTTACGCGTCACCTGCAACTGAACTGCGCCGCCGTGGCCTCCGCACACTACATCCCAACTTGGATCTCATGGTCTTTTTGAAGCCTACGCTCTGGCCAGGCATGTTGCTATATTGCCTAATTACCATAAGAATTCCATCGTAATTCTCAAAAAGGAGACCGAGCTCCTAGTTAAACACGCTTCGCATTGCTACCCGAGAAGTCAATGCTCTTAAAATATCCAACGGGACCGTCCTAACCGGCGTGCCCGGCACGTGTCTTCCCCCGAGTTAGCGCAACGCGTTCCTGTCGGGATATCGAAGCCGTAACTCACCCTTGGCCAGTCCCTCTCAACACTAGATTCCAAATAGCGCGGACCAAGAGCATGGAAACTAGCGAAGCTAGGTCGGTAGAGTATCTAGTCTCCAGGTAGACGGCGACGCCATACGTGAAAGCCGGCGAAATCACATGACGACCCATACATTCCAGCGTCCCGGGCCGTCAACCGCCGATTCGCCCCTGGGGCCGTCGCGATCCATGGTGTTCGTTAGCCACGTTAATTAGCAATGCAAGATGCTGCATTCGTGCCGTCTCTTTTCCGTGGCCGAGGCCTTCAGCGTCTTCAATAGTTTCGTTACCGCAGGCAGGCGAAGCCTTTGGACTTTTGTACAGAGAGGAATAGATTGATCTAGCCCATGTAGTTTGTCCCTTGACTTTCACTCGACGACAAGGGACAAGATACTTTAGTCCTTAGTCCAGGGATCGGTAATGTACAAAGGTACCCATGTATGTATAACCTGTTACTATGTAGTTAAGGTGTGTTCCAATTAAAGACCTGCGGACGGCTCCGCGTCAGCGTCTAATCTGGTTCATCCAAGATTAATTTCCCGTCATCGCCGACGACCCGCACCGCCGGAGGGAGTTCAGATTAGCTTCGTCACGTCTGTCGCGGTCGCCGTAGTGCCCATGGCCCATGTGTACACCGCGGGTCTCCGGTTAAACAACTAAGGCAGTGAGCCGAATGCGTCTCAGCATCAAATGCTTCGTACTTCGTACACTGAGGAAAGATCATAGCCGGAAGGGTCAGCCAGTTAGGAACTCGATCACAACTGCCCGGGGTTCGGCACCGTGACCGTCGGCTCAATGGCATCGATTCAATGCCGCGTGCGAAAAGACCCGAAGGAATTCTTCGTGGATATCATGCAATTGCTTAGTCCAAGAGTCATACAATGCGCTTGACATGCATTCCAATTAGGTAGACAAGCAATTTCATCCGCATAGATGCGATGCCTCGGAAGCTCATAAAGGACCGGATCCTTGGAAATCTTTCAATTCTCTGCTCAGTGAGGACAGACAAACTTCCCCAAAATGATCATTACCTCGACGTGTAAGCCCATGCCCGGCAGCCCGGCGTACGCTCTGTAGTACCGACTGCTATTCCGGAGCAAGATCAGTATCAGCAGCAGCGAAACGTAGAATACGACGCTCCAAAAAACATTCTGCAATTCCACGACGTTGATTTCCATGAGAAACTACGAAGTATTAACTAAAATATAATGCGAACGGTGTTCGAAGCTATGTAACGCCCAGCAAGACTGACGAAGCTGAGGCCGGCCTGGCAGTTCCGAACAGACACCTCAAGACATCCCAACACAAGAAGATACGAGTTGAAAGCTCTATCAACGGCCTGAAGTCATAGCGCCCAAGAAATAAATAACATACAATCCCCGTAAAACGACGCGCGCATCATCACTCCGTACTGATACCTATAGATATCCCAACGCTTTCGTTCCGATAAACCACCAGGTTAGCGGAAGAAGCAAAGATGCACAGAAACATACTCGAAAAGCCACATATGTCCCCGCCATCAAGGACAGAGACCATAGGATACAGTCACCACACAGCAAGATATTCCCAACCCTCTATCGCAGTCTCTCGCGTAACCCTACAGTAAAACCAATACCAAGCCACCAAGAAATCTAACAAACTCGCGCTCACCATCATAAAACCATCGTCCAGTAAACCAGCCAAAATCCCATAGCATGCTGCCAGACTGCCCGAATTGCAATCTGCGTCACAGGTGTCTCAGTATCACTTGGCGCAGACACAAGTTGACGAGTTTATTCTGCCTCAGACGCAGATAGTAAGCCTATCTAGGGATAACCCGTGACTCACAAAACATCCACAGAATCCAATAGCAGGCGTCGCCATGTCCATAGAAACGTAGAAATTACAGTTCACCCGCATCCACAAGAAACTCAATCAAGAACCCAGCCCGCTCGCGGTCCTTCCCCGTGCATAAACCCTCCAACCTAAAACTCGCCACAACAAAGAGACTCCTCATTGACAGTGCAACCGTACGACCAACTCCGTAATTACCAATTACGCAATGTCTTCCGTCGATCCCCAGTGGTCAGCCGGCGCAGCCCTGGTATTCGGCACCATAGCCTACTACCTAACCACACAGCAACACGAACTACAGTCAGAGTTAGTATGCTGGGTTTCGCTACCCGTCTTATTCAGCCTCGGGCGACGACAGCGAGGCACGAAAAGACACAACACAGCTTTGCCATCTGTCAACGGGATATGCGGCTCCAGCGGGAGTGGAACCACATCCGCACTCTCGCTATGGCTGATCGCGCTATGTCTTGCCACTTGCAGTGTATTCAAGGCCGAAACAGGCATCGTTATTGCCTTGCTGGTAAGTGACTGCAGCTGAATATCCAAGCAGACTAACAAGTTACGGCATAAATCTAACACGAAGAAGCCAGCGTTGACACCACTGCTCGCCATCGGCTACAAATATCGGAGACCAGCCGCTTTTCCTCCTACGATATCCCATGCATCTCCCTTCTCACTACTGACACATAGCATCCCGGGCCTTACTTCAGCTGCGATATTTGCCATTATCACTTTGTCAGAATGGGACCCGATGGCGTACGGTATATCGGTAATTCCTGTTATTTGTCTCTTCATTGCCTATATGCTGCTTACCCCTCAGGCCGATAAGCACTCCTGGCTCTGGAGTATCAACTTCACAACCGCAATTGGGCCGCTTTCGCTCCGAGTGGCGGCCATACTAGCCATAGTGCTCGGTACGGAAACATATCTATTCGGGTTCCCCGATATCAACCTTATAGAGACGGTGATAGTGGGCCTGGTTAAAGCCTCCACGTGGTATTTCACATCGCAATTGGTAAGAAACCTTCTCTCCATCACCCTACGAGATGCTGATCCTGTCCTAGGCGCATTCTTCGTGGCTGTCTGCATCCTTGGCTGGCACATTCAGTCTTCTAGCGAGTCGCAATCCCTTTGCTCAACAGACAGATACTCGTGCTCTGATGAACGTCATAGCTTCCTTGGTCACGCTTGGCCAAACTGTGTGTCTCCTGCCAACGCTATCGATATCGAGATTGACATTATGGATCGTAGCCCTCGTGCCTGTCTTGCCCTACCTTGCCAACCTGGCCGTCATCCGGGTAGCGCAATCACCGGCCGTAGTTCACATCGAGAGGCACCCGGTCGAGGTGCTTGCGAGGGAAGCAAATTCTCACTTCGACAATATGCTTCAAGGTCAATCAAAAACGTACGCGGCTGCCCACGCTGAGTATCAACGTCGGTACGGTTTCAAGCCACCTCCTGGCTTCGAAGACTGGTACAGATTCGCGCGGTCGCAACAGTCCCCGATCATCGACGAATTTGATATCATATCCCAAGGCATCCGACCATTCTTAAGGCTAAGCGGGAGAGAGATCCTCGACACCATTTCGCAAACCTACAACGCATCAACCCATGAGTTATGGTACTGCATCATGTCGGGACTCCCAGCCAAGACGCAGTGCACTCATCGCATCCGCCAGAGAGATCAACTGAAAGAGGGATTCTTCAACAAAATCACGGGGAATATCCCAATCCGACTAGAGCTCACATTTCTCCTGAACCACCTTGATGAGCCAACCGTCATCATCCCCCGAACGTCCCAAGAACCGAGGAAGCCCCAAATCAGTAACTTAGGAGGCCAGCGGGCCTATGAAGCGCTGACGAAATTCTGCCCATTCGGGCAAAGAAAGTCAAAGCGAGAAAGCCAGCTAGAAACCTACGGCCTGCCATTCGTCACAGACCGCAAGTCGACAATGGATGTCTGCGCACACGCCGAATACAGTGATATCCACGGCCTCTTCCTGGAGCCAGAGTCCCTGCGCCTAACAGAAGGCCTGGTCCCCGTGCTCTCCAACGGAGCGCCCAATGTATTTGGTGACATACTGTACCCGAGCATGGCATATATAGAAGAGGAGCGCTTTCGCTACCACAGCGCAGACGACGTCGACTGGAACGCCAAGGAAAACAACCTCTATTGGGCCGGCTCCACAACAGGCGGACACAACTCCGAGGCGTCGTGGCGAAATCTGCATCGGCAGCGCTTCGTCTCACTGGCTCAGAACTTGCTGCCAAGGCGAGCCCGTTTCTACTCCTATCTGCGAGAGAAAAGGGGGAACGGCGAAATCACCCGCACGACAAGCTCATTTCTAAACAGCAGGCTCTACGACGTCGCTTTCGCAAGAATCTTCCAATGCGATGCTAAGGCCTGCAATGCGCAGCGCAAGTTTTTCAAGCGCAAGCCTTGGGTAGAGGGTAACCGCCCCTTCCAATCCCGCCTCGTTTTCGACCTCGACGGCAACGGCATAAGCGGGCGGTACTACAAGCTACTCGCATCCAAGTCGGCACCGCTGAAGCAGACGCTATTCCGCGAGTGGCACGACGACCGCCTCGTGCCGTGGGTTCACTACATCCCCGTCAGTCAGAGCATGGAGGAGCTACCGGAGCTGGTGTTCTACCTCACGTCCACCCCCGGTGGGCAGGCACGGGCAAGGGAGATCGCGGAGCAGGGACGGAAGTGGTTTGCGCGGGCCTTCCGCGACATCGACATGGTGATTTACATGTATCGATTATTCCTGGAGTTGGCCAGATTACAAGATCCGGGTAGGCCCGCTTGGGAGCTTGCGGATGTTGAGTAGGTATTGCATGTTTTAGTCCGTTTTCGTGGTTGGATGGTGTTCTGGTTGAGGCTGGGAAAAAGTGGTTCTTTATGATACCAAGGATAGGTACGGGACTGGGAAACGGAATTGGCGCGACTGGCGTTTCGTAGTGAATAAATTCGCATATACATCATATGCCTGTTCCGAGCAGCAAAACGTTTTCAGAGGCGTGTGTTCGTGCGTCAGGATAGCTGAGGGTGAGTGACGTACGGATAGAACCGAAAGCATTTTGGTATCGTTGCTCGTATAGGTGGACGGAACCTTTCAAGGTTCTGAGAGCGGGCTGCCCAGCTTAGACCGTATTTCCAAGAATAGCGCCTTCTGTTCTGATTCGGCCACCACCCCTTTCCACCGCCGTCCGTGGCGATGTTGCAAGCAGATCCTTCTGCCATCCTCGGGGTAGTACAGCCAGCAAGCCCATTTCGCCCAGTTCCCCTCTTTCATTTGCGTGCGAGCGCGCTGACCAATGCTGTCCTCGATAAAGTCGCCCCTAGCAATGGCGAGGCGGCTAGGGAAGACTCGGGCGAGATAATGCGCCGTAGACGCTATATGCGGCTTATCATGCCAGAAGAACAGCGGTGTCAAGGGGATGCCAATGCCGGTCTGCGACTTTGGGAAGAACTCGCGTTTGAGCTGGGCGGTCAGCGCCCGGAGGACGGGGAACTGGACGACGTGGGCGGACGTTGCGTAAGATAGCATTCGTATTGCAGGGAGACAGACGTATTTGACAGGCACGCTACTATCCGCCTCGGATGCTCGCATGACTTCAAGCAGCGGACGCAGTGGAATATCACAGACTAAAGGCCAATCGTGCTGCTGGACCCAGACATAAGGGGTTTCGGTCATTCGGAGGGCCGAGCGCACGGCAAGGCCAAAGCCGAGGCGTCCAGCAGGCTCTATGAAGGTGACTCTTTTGTCACCAGTTTGTGATGTCGCGAGGGACACGTGGTTCTCGGCAAGATGCGGTGACCCATACTCAGCTAAGCCCTGGCCATGGACAAAGGCTTGCGAAGTACTTCCTGCTTCGGGGTACCATTCTTCCAGGATAAGCTGCTTCACATTGACCTTATATAACTCGACATCGCGGGCGCCCTCAGCTGTGATCTGGCCCTTCTTCAGTCGCATGCGGTCACCGATACGGTCAAACGTATCGAAAACAATGATGATCCTGCAGAGCAAGAGCGCCGGGCAATACACTCTGAAAGAATTCAATATATCAGAGATCAGATCGGTGGACGGTGCAGACGGAGTTGGCGATGTCGTGATGATGAGGGTGACCAAATCCAGTGGTGATGAGATGGCCTCATCATCTTGGGCAGTCATCTCCCAAGGCCGTAGCTCTTCAAGATGTACGTCCGTACCTACAGGAGGTAGGTGTTTATGGCCTGGGTTTCGGACAACCACAAATCACCATAGGTATCTGATATGGTGGACTTCACACTTTTCTACGCTACCTTTGCGGAACTGCGGTTGAAGAACCTACGCAGGTTGCCTAGATGCGAACTCTGCAGCCGACGGGTTACTTTCAGACCGAAACGGGCCGTCGCTCCGTTTTCTGGCCGAAGTGATTTCGCACCTGTCATGGCAGCCTGTTTATCTCCTTTGTTCTGCCGTCCCATTCCGCCCATTCATCAGTGCATTCACGTACGTAGGTGGGCAGGTGCCTGCAGGTGCGCACTTTCTTTGCAGGCCTGCGCCAACTGCCAACTGGCCCGTGCGTCACAACAAGCCAATAGAAAGCCAAACCCAAGTGGGTCCCCGGCAAAACCTGATTCCGGCAGGAGGGATTCTGCCGCCCCTCACCGCCCCATCCACGGGTATATAAGCTCCTCCACCACCCCGCCAGTTTCGTTCCTTTCTCTCTCTTTTCTTCCCCATCCCAGTGCACGGGCTTTACGCGTCACAGTGAGGAGCAATCCGAGTGCGTGTTTTTGCTAGTTGAAAACTATACAATGACCGCTCCTGCTTGGCTTCGGCCGGGTAGGGAATTTTTGTAACCCATCCTTTGGAAACTCCTTTTTCATCTCTGTCGTTCCCGTGTTGGAGCGAGGCGAGGAAGAAGCCTGTCGATTTTCTGCCGTCTGCGCCATCGACCAGCCATCAGGTCCAGTTACACCAGATAGATTAGCCATGTTAGAATCGCCTCATCGACGCAACTTTTACGATTGTTATGCCGTGTTTCCTTGTCGCTACACTGACGTTCGATGCCTTCACCTTGGTGAAACTGCGGCTTCAGGGCTAACTGCGCGTTTGTCCTCCGTCAATCCCTCAATCGCCGCGTTGTTTCTCACCTTCGCCGCAAGACACGTATTCATGTTAATTAAGGTAGTATTATGCTTCAAATGTCTGGTTCTGCTACTCTGCAACGCGACTAGCTAAAGGTAAAGGTAGTCTCGCACAAATGGTTTATCTAATTCAAGAAGACCAGGCCATCCTGTAGTCCGTAAAGAAACCCGGCCGGTTCTCGTTCATCTGCAGTGCCAACGGCTCGCGGTAAGCTTCATCTAATGCAGCCTTTTCCGCCCAGACGTCGCAACGGGGTGCATCATTTGCGGGCGCTCCATCATGTCCCGGCAGCTTTATTAGATGATTATGGTGCTGCTCGACACGTCCCGCTCGGCGCGATGGTAGTGATCCGGACGATCACGTCGGTTGCCTGCCTGGATCTTGTAGATAGGTAGCTGATCGTCGTCCGTGTCGGCCTGATGAATGCGGCACGTCGTGTGCCATGAATAAATATGTCTTGCGTCCACCCTGTCGCCCATCCGCTCCGTTCAGTCCGTTGGAAACCGTGGGTTGTACACCTCGTATCCCTCATCCTCGGTGTCACTCTCCACATCAAGATCCCTGGTTGTCGTCGACGCATCCTCTCTTCCAGGCATCACAGGGGTCTTCTCGGTCCTCGCCTCGGAGTCTTCATTGCCAGAGCCAGAACCACCGACGGGCGCAAACGCGCTCTTGAAGCCCGACTTCTTAAAGCCGCCCTTCTTGAAACCCATGGCGGCGCCTCCCTTAGCGTCGTTCACGCCGGCGTTCGCGTCACCACCGCCCAGCTTGATACTGATCAGGCCGTC
The DNA here is from genome assembly GCA_028637635.1 of Xylariaceae sp. X802. NCBI lineage: Eukaryota > Fungi > Ascomycota > Sordariomycetes > Xylariales > Xylariaceae > Xylariaceae sp. X802. The sequence continues at coordinate 946,649 of JAJFDH010000008.1, read as the reverse complement.
GGCCTTTGCTTCGGCGCGGCGGGCGCGTGCTCCGGCGGTGGGGTCCTTGACCATTTGCTTCATGTCCTTCATGCGTTGGCGGTGACTGTGATCGTAGCTGCCGAGGTGGGCTTCGTAGTCGTTCATTCGGGAGTAGCCCTTGGAACAAAGCTCGCAGTAGAAGGACTGCAGCGCGGCGCGGGCAGAAGATGTCTGCGCCGGAGGCAGGGTTTGGTGGCGCTGTCGATGGGTGGCATTAGAAGTCTGTTGAGCAGAGGGAGCTTCAGGCATAGAAGGGCGCTTACTGGAGGCATTTCGACGGCTGCGCGCAGGACAAATAGGTAATGAATATGAGAGGCGAAGGCAGATCAGATAACTTGTATGGGATGTACCTAACTTGGTATAAGTTGGGTGTTGGGACCGCAGTGGACGAGGTAGAGTAGGTAGGGTACTGCATCGGCGCTCGGGCTGGCTCCGGTCCGACAGCTGCCATCTCGCTAAAGTATGGGTACCGGTACTAATAAGGTACTCATACCCATCTTTTTAGTCGCCTGCAACATTTTTGCTGCCATCTCTTCTCATCGCATTATGCAACGGACCATTCGCATCTTCATCAACACTCTCTTGCTCGGCTCACCTTAGCTCGGCCATCCAGTCGCGTAGGGAGAGAATGACGGAATGGCATGGCCGCCACTATGAGGCTAGGCTATAGGTAGCGGGCATTTATCCATACCCCTCCGACCTCCACCGGAGCTGGGGCAATACATCACCGTGCAGAGGGCATGTCCCGGCATCAGTCACATTTTTATACAGCATCTGTGCGTTCATGCCTGTGTCTTCACAACACGTCTGCACACATCAATCCGACCGTGACGCGTTGCTGCCATGGCCGACTCAGCCCGCCTGCACCGCATGGAGTCCCAGGAGACCCTGATCTCGTTGGCAGAGCTCGATCCGTCGCCCATCGATTCGCCCGATGACGAGATCGAGTTCCCGCCGCTAGCCCAGGATCCCATGACTCCCACCACAGCCGCCGTCATATCGTCCTCCCAGCGCCTGTCATCGTCTCTGGGGCTCAGTGGCCGCGGCCGCGGTCCCATCTTCTACTGTTGGTCCTCCACATGAACGGACATAGCTACCGTATGTTCACCACTAACAAATGCTCGCCGTGAATTCAGTGACCCGCATCCAGCGTTACTCGAGCTACACCTTCACCGTTTTCGCCAGTCTTCACTTCGCCAACACGTCTCTGATCCCGCTCGTGTACCGCTCCGTCCCATACTCCGAGCCTTTCCTCCTCATGACCCGCGAGCTGTACCAAACACCTTGGACCGAACCTCTACTCGTCGGCCTCCCGGTCCTCGCCCACGTCCTTTCCGGCATTACTATCCGTCTCATACGAAGACACCAAAACAAGAAGCGGTACTACGGCGGCGTGAGCCCGGGGTTCTGGCCCCCGACCACATCCAAAGCCGCGTCATATTCTTCGTCGCCCCCCTCCGCAACGCCATTCCGTATATGGCCCGCCTTCAACAACATCGCCGCAGCAGGCTACGTCTTCCTCGTCTTCCTCGCCTCCCACGTTGCCATGAACCGCATGCTACCCATTGTCGTCGACGGTGACAGCAGTAACATCGGTCTGGGCTTTGTTTCCCATGGCTTCGCGAGGCACGCCCCGTCCGCCTGGTTCTCGTACACCCTGCTCCTGTCTGTCGGTGCCGGGCACATGGTCTGGGGTATGGCAAGGTGGCTGGACCTAGCTCCGCCGGCAAACTGGAAGAAGATTACTTTCGACAAACCGACGCGGAGCCGCAGGCGGCGTGCCTGGTGGGCCATCAATGCAACAGCCGCATGCCTCGCTGCGGCCTGGGCGGCCGGCGGGCTAGGCGTCGTCGCACGGGCGGGACCAGTACAGGGCTGGCTGGGGAGCGTCTATGATGGCATTTATGAATTCGCTGGCAGGTAGTAGTCAGGGGGACGAGGTGGACGAGACGGCGGTGTCATGGGTGTCGATCTCATGTGCAACTGTGGTACAATTGAAACCCATTTTAGACACTTTAATGTGGTTTTGGATAGTCAAAACCAATTCGACGTAATCCGGAGAGCTTAAAATAGAAGCATGAGAGATGAATGTCAGATAGCTTTGCTTTGGAACGAGTGCGTCGATTGCGGTACTGGTAGGTCTACCTAAGTACCTAGGTGACTAACCAACTTCCCCTATTCCGAGCGTCTCGGGCAACAGGAGGTGCTTCAGCAAATATATATTTCTTCATGAAGCTATTGACGTCATTTTGCTGCTTCTCTATAAAGCGGTGCGCAGGATCACAACTGCTGAATCATCATCAAAAAGTAGCTGACTCGCCTGGAGCTACATAATGTACCTAGGCGGCGGTAGGCGGCAACCAAGTGCTTGCCCGCGACATTCTTATCCAATGTCTAATAGCTCTCCTCCCTAGCTATCCCCTTCCCTTCCCTTCCCTTCCAATGAGCGCCGTTCCGACCGTCATACATCATACACATACACAGATGCCAACGAAAGCGAATACCGGCATATTCACGGCCCGCGAAGAGCCGCATTCAGTTCCAGGCTCTCCATGCGCCGAAGCCGACAATGGCGGCCGTGCCTAGACCCGTGGTCCAGATCTGAATCAGACGGCGCGTGACGTGCTCTGCGATCTGCTTTGCTGCTGCCGTATCGTTTGCCCTGGGCAGGGGCTCGTCAGGAATCGGCACACCGAGGAATTTGCACAGCGGCTCCCAGCCCTGCTTGAGCTCCATGACGAGCAGTTTTTCCCGTGGCACTATCTCTTTGACCACTGCAACAGTCCGAGTCAGCCATCGCAGTTCAGAGGAGACGCCAAATGATACACAGAAACTACGAGTTACTCACTGTTGTTAAAATTAATGAGAAGTTCTGTAAAGACTTGGTCAGCTCACAACCCATCTTCATACACGGGCCACGGCGGCGTCCCAGAGCGATTCCGGGTAACTCACTAGTTTCAGGTCTGACTTTATCCTTGGGTTCCAAAGCTAAGATCTGCTTGACGCCCTCGCCATAATGCCGCACCAGCACGGGGAACCACCTCCATCCCGGCACCACCCAGACGAAGTAAGGCAGCCAGGGCTTATTCGCAGCCTTCGAGACAACCCTGACACTCTCGAGCCAACGTTCAGGTTCCCGCTCGACGAGCACAACCTTGGCCTCGGGGTAAAGCTCCATCAACTCCGGGATGAAGTCGAGGATCGGCAGATCCCCTACCCCCACAAAGCCCGCTGTGACCTCGCGCAGAAGCTTCATCATGAGCGCCCTATCGCCCCGTTTCCTGGCCTCATAGACTTCGACCCATTTCTTGCAATAAGCTATCCGAGAATAGTTAGCCGCAAGGACAGTGCAGCAATAAAGTCCTGGAAACCCCCTTACAGTCTTCGCGGTTCAAAGTTTGGGTGCCGCCGTGGAAGAAAGGGCCGCCGAGTAGCCTCTCCACCGCCAGGGCCATCGTCGACGTGCCGGTGCGGGAATACCCGGCGCAGATAACTTGTACTTTGCGCGATGGATCTCGCGGGACCGATGGAACACCACCCATGTTTGATTTTGATCCGGGAGACACAGGATCGAAACTAGAATCGAAACTAGAAGATCAACAAGAGCAGAGGGCCACCCGAATTAGGAACTGGAGTTGTAATTCCGCATCAACGAAAAGATCTTCCCAAACAGCGATAGAGAGAAGAATGAAGAGAAAAAAGACGGCAAGCTCCCTATGAGTTGTTGTTAACGCGGGAAGAACGAAAGCAGGGTAACCGACGACTATGTACTAAGAGTTACCTTGTTCGTACCTAGACTACGAAATACGATGCAAGCCAAGGGTCATCTTTCCTTAACTAATTACCTATCTAGCGTACCTACACGACATGCCGAATATCTAGGTAGTCCCCAGCTGGTCGGAGTTCCAATGCGGTACACCGGCATCTCGCTTGTTGCTCACCAGGAGGTAAAAGCAGGTAGGTCGCATGGGTATTGGCTGAGGTTATTATCTACAACCATGCTTGGAAGCTCCGTACCAAGAGATGGAACTCGGGGTGACCAATTACGGTACATAAATAGATAGCGAGCCCTATCCGGCCCAGCTGGACTCGATGTGCCGTTGGCGATACTGTGCAGTAGTGTAGATCCAATACTACCTACCTGTCGATAGCGCCGTATTGTATTCCGTGCCCAGCGACGGGAAAGTGTGATAAACTTAATACATTACCTATATACAACGTACTACCTATTTAGTATGGAACTCTTCGTAGTTATGTACGAAGTCGTAACATATCCAAACAAGTTACCACCAACTCCCTCGCTTAGAGCAATCTTTAGTAAGCCCTCTGCCCCTGGGCAAAGGACTTTCGACGTTGCGAAGTTGTCTTACATCGTGCCGATGACAACATCTGCTTACATCCATGATCTGACTCGCTTCCATGAGCCCCTGGCGAACATACCACAGCATGCGACCGTTCCACGACAACGTTTTTCTTTGTAACGTTACCCTCCTGGTCTGTCATACTCAAATACATCCATGTGGCGCCCTGGGTCGATGAAGTACACTATGTAAATTGCTAAGTACTAACCGTACGGAATGCCTACTTCGTAATTCGTACCTGAACTACTGCCAATAGTTAGTCAATCCTAGTTGACAAACATCAGCAGCAGTGATAAATTCGGTAAGCGAAGTGGAGCGATTTCTGTGAATTGAAAGCCGACGTCCCTAAAGACGACCGAACCAGCCCTTGCTCAATCAATAGGCACGGATGCGAATTTAGGAAATCCAATGGCCGACCAGGAACAGACGACGCGCTGGCAATAATCTGGACGCTAGAGGCAGGACTATGACCAAGATGGTTAGACAGGCATTAAAGTCCTGTGTCAGCTGCGTGACGGCGCAATCGAGTTTGTGGCTCGTGCCGATCAGATGGCAAGCCGCTGCGCCACCCGCCCACTCCCGGGAACTTACCTCATGATGACGTCAGAGGCAACTCTCGCTATTATATACGCCTCCGCGGCCAGCATTCTCTCCAAGATGCACCATCACATTTAATAAACCACACGCAGATCCACCAACTCCAGATAAACGGCATAGATTCATCCACGACCAAACGCCGGACAAACCTAACAACCACACCTAGAAAACAAACAAGCAAACAAAACAAATATTTATCTCTTATCCTCCAGGAAGCCCGCAACATGGCATTCAACGCCCAGTCCTACTCCTACAGTTACTACAGCTCCTCCACGTCTGTCAACGGCGGGCCCCCGCAAAGCACGGCCTATGCCGAGCGCAGCTACACAGACAACACGGGCACCAGAACCGAGCGTGTCCACAAGCTCCCAGGCCAACAGCCCGTCTACGAATGCTCGGGCCAACCCGCCACCCGTCGCGTCGCGGCGCCGCAAACCAGTACCCAGGGCCGCATCGTAGACGTGACAGATGCCGAGAAAGAATACGAAGAGCGGATGGAAGACGAGTACGCCAAGAGAGAGGGCGGCGCTTAGGTATGAGTATGACGCAAGCTCGGCCTACGGAATGGAGTAAGTTTGCGATGATATGACATAATGAGAAACGACGGGAGACCATAGGGAATATCGAATCTGATGTCGGACGGGGCGCAAGCATGGTTTGGCAGTTCGCTGATCCGCTTCGAAATACCGCTGCGGCATTTATTATCGAGATTGGGATTCTTCACAGCATTCGCTATCCAGTAACTAGCTGCTGTTACTTCTGTCATCGGTTACGCGACACTCGCTCAGATGGTATGGCTATCCCGGAAGAAAAGAAGGGTAATACCAAGACTTGCGAAAAATTAACGACTTTAAAAACAATAATAAAGGGATATCAGAACAGGCTATATACGCAGTGTGCCGCGCACTAGAATCCTTGTGCCATAGAATGTCGCGGATCTTCGGATATCGATACCTTCTGGTTCCGGACAAAGTCTACATCTACGGGTTTAATGTACACCTCGGTGGTAGGAAAAAGCTGAGGAATTAAGCAGGTACCCATTAGCTCACTCCAGACACTCAAGTGAACCCGTCTCTGCCGGGAAGTCAGGGAACCAGGGACTGATACCCTTCATCCCAGGGACCATATCTTAGGTCCCAATTTTCCGTCATGCAGCGCAATGCGCTTCAAACCGCGGCCCGGGCCGCCGAACGCATTGCATCAAACCTTCACCACGCATCCCGGTCAAGCGGCCAAGGCCACGGAAACATAAGACTCCTCAATTCTCAGCCATCAACCACAATAGTGAAACCTGTGGCGCCCTATTATTCCGGCCGGACTCCGGAATCCCCTCAGGCAACATGCTCAGTATCATAGGCGAGATCCGTCAGGTCCTTATTCCATCGACTCGGCCCAATCAACGTCACTAGGCTTCACGCTCTCAGACGTGACGTGACCCTCAAGGTAAGGGAGATGATATGAGTTCTCATCTAACTCCATGGCCTAGAGCCGTAAGCCCGGATATCCCGTTATATATGAATCTCATCTCGCAAGTACCTAGGTCCGGGACCTTACAACTTCAACGTCACGATATCAGCGATAATCACGGGTGGAACTATTTTTAACTCCTTCGCGCTATCATACGTTCGTAACATGGCCAACAAGCGCAAGGCTCGGAGCGAATCGGTGAGGGCCAGCAAGTCCGCGATCTTGGCGAGTTACGGTGACTTGGCTACTAATTTGAGCGTAGAGCTGATAACCTGCGTGGTTTGCGTCAACCTAGGTATCTGGTTTACATTAACCCGTATGGTTTACTTGGTAACTAGTGAATCGGCGATTTATCGGCGAGTTCTAGTCGATCCCTCGCCAAGGCTGACACCGTCGAAGCCGACGCAATAACTTGGGCGCAGGCTGAGCATGATGCCTCGTAGGGCTGCCTTACTTGCTCCACAGGTATGCGTCTCTGGTTGCTCTTTGCGTATACAAGCCAAACATTCCTCCTGGAGAAAATGTATTAGGTTGGTCCATTTCATTGGCAAGTCGAGTAATCATAGAGTTGACTCCCGAGACCCCTGGATCTTATAAGGCTTACAAACAAAGCCGGCATGAGTAATTATACTACCACGTTAGCGATCTCGAGTCACGTCCTGGGGATCGCCACTGCAGACTTGCTGTTGCAGACTCCAGAACGATCCCATGAGCCGGCACTTGACGAGATCCGTTGCCAGTGATTCAAACTTAAATCACTGGAGATGAACGCTAGGTATCTGCAAGCCTGCTGCGTCACCAGCTTCTATTTCGGCGAGGACCCAGCGCAGCAGGGTGATGAGTCAGTTTGTTACCTTGCGGGGGGCGTCCACTTCGACTGCCGCCTGCGGCCCTCGAAGGTATTCCCCGATAGCAGGAGAGCGCTAAAGAGTTCCCGAACCTTCGAATCTGCCGTCAATTCGACGTAAGGGTGCGCGACGTGCGAGGATCGTGACATCTGCCATCAAATATGTGCATAGACAGTCAAACATCTCTCAATGGAAGAGAAGTCAGATACCATGAAACACGTAAAGAAGATACCTACACTGATTTGGTCAGAGTGCTTAGAGATCCGACTGAAGCTATTCGACTTGTCGCGGGCTGTTCAGAAGGCCAAGAATTAACCTCGATGGCCTCTCCCAATGCTCTCCGATTCAGAATTCTGTTGAGTGCTTGCCCAACATTCGATACTCGACAAGAGCTACACCCGTCCCTACTCGGTATGAGTACCCCAAGCGACGGCGATGTCTTCGAGACCAGGTAAACTATCGGATAAATCTTGCCGTCGTCATATCCCCAGCTGTACCAAACGCAGGTCCCCACAAGAAGGAGATATATTAAGGAGATACCCAGGGACCTAGCGCAACGCCGGCCACGTGGGAGCATGAATCTTACATTAGCACGTAGTCGGCCGACTCGCGATGGAGACGTACGGAATAATGTGCCGAAGGGCGATGGGATTTCAAGCACACCGCACAGTATGTCTCAAGAGCGTCAAGAAAGGAGCTTTCTCGGGCTTTATATGCTGCATTGCGTGTGCCTCGTACCAATTACGGCAGTTGGGCTCCTTGCAAGTACACGTGCGGGAGAGTTGGCTGCTGATTTGCTTCACCTTGACAATGTGACGATGCCCTGGTCTTCCGGTGCCTGTGGATGTACTTACTATCTACTAGGGGGTCCTCATTCGCTGCCAGGACACCAGAACACTCAAGTCATAAGTCATGCTCACCGGGTCAATTTGTACGAAATCCACAACATCAACAATGAATATCTAGGTAGCCATAACGTTCTCTAATCAAATCACTGTCACCTATATATAGTATATCTAGTTATACCCTATAAAAACTGACCTCTTTACGGCGGACTACAGGGCTCACTGTCACGAAACCTCTTTTCTTAGTTGGCGCACGCCTCCAGTGCATATAAGAGGGCTAGCGTACGCAGTTATCCAGTACGGAAATTCAACTAGCCATAAGAAACCCACTTAATTACATAATCGCAAGGCAGTAAAAGAAGGCTGTCGCCAGCACCTATGTGAATATCTATCTACAGTAGACGATACGTACGTTGAAATAAATCAAGAAGGCTGTATATGAATGCGGTGAGCAGTTATTGGTATTAAGTACTTGCGATTATATAGAATATACATAGAAAGCCAAGTATTCAGTACGATACCGATCATAAGAGAAACCAAGCACGGTAACAGTCAATATTAAGCGAAGATATCGCCATTAATTAAATCAGAAGGTCAGGCTGCATATCAAGGCGGTGGCCAGTTATTAGTATTCAGTACTTGCAATTCTATAGAAGATATATAGAAAGCTAAGTATTCAGTACGTACAGTCGACTGTGGCAGAAAACGAGCGACGGCAACAGCCTGAATATTAAGGAAGGCACACCTGCCGAAGTAAATCAGGTGGTTAGGCTGTATTTGATGGCGGTGAGCGGTTATTGGTATTCAGTACTTGCGATTATATAGAATATACATAGAAAGCCAAGTATTCAGTACGTACAGTCGACTGTGGCAGAAAACGAGCGACGGCAACAGCCTGAATACTAAGGAAGGTGCAGCTGTTGAAACTATGCAATCAGCCAGATGACTAAGCAGGATTCTTGACTATAAAGGTCGACTTCTCTAGCCCTTCGCTTTTCAACTTCTTCTTCCCTTCTTCGCCAACTTCTGCAGCCCTCTCCGCTGCCCTTCGTTTTTCGGTTTCCGTGTCTCTCGCCCGCCCGCCCCCGTTCTGCCTTGCGTTCGTCCGCCGTCGCCTGCCTTGCCTTGTGTTGGTCCGCGTTGCCCCGGTCTCTATCGTTTACAGCCATCCATGACCGTTTACAATGGCCGACAACGACAGCCACAGCGATGGTGAGGGCGAAGTTGAGTTTGTGAAGTCCGCAAAACGCGATACTGGCCAAAAGGAGCTTTGCTACTGGCACTGGCAAACGAATGCGTTGGTCCTTCCGGAGAATACGACCGACATCGAAGAAGTTCAAGAAGGATTGGAGCTTACCGCCTTTTTGATGGACAAGTTGCGCAAGGTCACTATCAACAACGTGCGCTTCATGATTGAGAACCATCCGGTAAGTACAAATCCCTACTACCCTCTACGAGTCTTTACTAGCATGTAAAGTGTGCTAACAACCTTGACAGAAGGTCCAACGTCTTGTCACTTTGAAGGTCATCCGCGACAAGGGAGATATCGTCCCGAATACCATTCAGCTGGGTCGCCCCCAGCAAGCAAGCGCCGTTGCGGCCCACATCGTGTTGCCGCAAGTGAACAAACGCTCGTGCAAAGCTTGTGCGAGTGTGAAGTCCAAAGGCCCGTTTGCCGAATGCAAGTCCTTCGGAGATGAGTATTTCGGTGGTTCTTGCAGTTGTTGCCAGTATTCGTCCCTGGCAACCAGTTGCACTTTCAACCGAAAGCAAAAGGGCACGGAGTATGCGGAGGCCAGTAAGTAGTTGTATATTGTTTGTACTAGCATATACTAACGTTTGCAGGTGACGCAAAAGCTTACGACGCCAAAGCCGAGTCGTCGAAGTTGAACCTCACGCCTGAGAGCGCCCGCAAGATGCCGATCCACACTCTGGAACGGTTCAAGACGATCATCGAGGCCGAGCTCCAGGAGCGTGCCGACGAGTACGAGATGGATACTCCGACCAAAAAGCGTAAACGATGAATATAAATCGTTTACGGGTCAGAAGCAGGTTGCCGGTTGTCTTTGCGAGTTTTTACGGGGTATCTTCATAGGGTGTTGGTTTGAAAAAACCGGGCGTTGGTGGTTACTGATAACAATCGAGGAGGAAACAGGGTTTACGAAAAAGTAAAAAAAAATTACCGACTTCTACGAGTGATGGCAGGGGAAAAAAAGTTTTTACGAGGCTCAATAGCACAGATCGACACATTTGCAGGAGTTCTAGGGGAAAATTCGTCGCGTTGCATTCAGATACCCTTTAGTTAGTTTTCTTTAAATGGACACCGGCTTAATCCTGCATCTAAGACCATTTCCTTCTATCGAACTGGCCCTAAGTTTGTATATATCCTGACTTGCAGTCGTATAAGGCTGTATATATCGTGACGATGTTGAAGTCACGTTACCTTAGTCATCTACCGGTTGAATCTCGGTCGGCCCGATGATTGGTCTGTTTTGATCCACTTTCAAATTTGCACGTCCTATCGACGTCAGTCAACAACGACCTTCTATGAAGGACAACCTCTTGCCTACGCTTTGAATTCTATATTCAGAACGATGGGCCGCCCTAAAGTCGACCTTGAGCCATATAAGGAGTGGCTAATCGACGAATACCAGAATCACATACCAGTTCAGTCCCTCGTCGATGTCCTAGAATACCAACACTCCGTCTCGATCTCCCGAAATCTATTCTACAAACGGCTGAAAGAATGGGGTGTACAGGTTCGTCAGCTACGTACGGAGGTAACCCAATCGCTCGAAGACCGTATAACGTATCTTTACTTCGAATTTGGGCTTTCTGATGACGCGATCTGCCGTGATCTTCGGAGATCTGGCTTCCAGGTGTCGATGAGAGGCGTAGAAGACGTTCGAAAAAGCCTGGAAATCTATCGGCGCTTACCGGTCAACGTTGCACGAGAGCGTCAACAGCGTTTACGAGATTTTTTTGCCCTGGAAAAGGATGCCGAAGGGGTCGCTCGCCGACTTGGACGTGGAAGTCTGTATACTCATATACGGCAACGCCAATTCAACCTTTCTCGTGACGCAGTCTTCAAGGTATATCGTGAATTCCACGAAGACGCAATCCAGGAACGACTAAAGCTGGCACATCGACGCCGTGGCGGATGGACAACACCTGGTCCTAATTATATCTGGTCCGTTGATGGCCATTTGAAGCTTGCGCAGTATGGCTTCGAGATTTACGCTGCTATCGATGCGCATTCACGATTTATCCCATGGTTCTTCGTCGGCTTTTCAGGTCTTACATCACGGTCTATCTTTGCACAATATCTACATATTGTCAAGGAGTACGGCTTCATCCCACAGATCATGCGTTCAGATCGAGGAAACGAGACTTACATGATGGCAACTGCCCACTATATACTGTCACAGTTTGCGAGAACCCGTCGATTTCCACGTCGCCTCGTCCACGTATCAGATCTAGTGAACGGCAATCCTGCACGACCGGAATTTGCACCGGAAGTTGACCTTGACAGGCCACTACCGTGGTCACACTGTTGGACATTTGGCAAGAGTACACAAAACCAACGCATTGAAAGCTGGTGGAACCGGATGCAAGAGAATCGCACCTTATTCTGGAGAGTACGTATGTTATCGACCTTGTACAAAGTGTGTACTAACTTCCACGCCCTGTAGGAGTACTTCGGCATGCTAAAAAACAGAGGTTTATGGGATAAAGAGCGACTCTCCGACCGTATTGCCCTTCTATACATCTTCATGCCGATTATACGTCGAGAAACGACCGAATTTGTACGTATGTGGAATGGCCATCGCATACGGACCCAACGTACACGAGCACACGTTGTCTCTGGAATACCTTACCAGTTGTTTACCATGCCGAATCCAGCCAAGAACTTCGTCGATTGCAGACAACCTCTACATGAACAAAGCTGGAATGAATTGATGGAATTCGCCCAGCGTGATGGTATTGATCTCGACGAGTATCTGCCTGCATCTACAATACAGATCTGCGACGCGTTGTCACGACCGTATCTGAACAATTCACCTGCGAGCCCTGGTTTCAGAGAACAGACACCATACATGCGAGAATATGAGAGACTTCGACTTGATTTGCAACAATACATAAGGTCAGGACAAGAGCCGGCTTTGTCGGAGTGTGTCAAGCCTCGTGGAAGTTGGGATGAGCTACAACGCAAGTGTGCTGACCTTGGTATTGTGTTGGACGACATGGGAGGAGTCCCAGACGACGACGAGGTAGACGATCAGTAGCGTCAAGGAGTTTTTCCATTCTAGCGAAGGATTTGTTATGGGTTATTTACCAGTTATCTGTATTACTTTCTAATAGGACTTCATATACCCGGACACGCAGGTGGAAGAATATACACATTGAATATACACAGTTAGTTGAATTCAGGACTATTTAATATATACGACGATGAACTACCTTGTACAACGTCGTTGCACGTCTGAACTACTGTCCTTTGGCAGCGTTTTGCCGGATCATCTCCTCCACCGAAGGCAACTCATTGTCATCATCGTCATCATCGTCGCTGCTAGCCTCTGCATGCGACTCTTCAGGTGCACCAGCCTGCGCCGACGTCTTCTTGGCGGCGCCTCGTGTCTGCAAAGGAGGGGGCAGACTGTTATACCTGTTGCCCCTACGTGCAGGTAATACTTCAGTCGAATTGGACGCATCGTCGACTTCTTCCTGTTTGACCCGACCGGCTTCCAACTTAACCACTGGTTTTGCTCTCCCTTTGGTCTCCGATTTGACCTCTACTTTGACCTTCGACCTAGCCCGTCCCTTTTTCCCTTGTGTTGGGGATGATGGTTGACGTGCCCGCTTCTTCGTGGTTGTAGCAACGGGACCGTCGTCGTTATCAGGGTCGCCAACTTGAGGAAAATAAAGATTGAGATGGAACTTGTCTTTTGTATTGCTGCCGTCAGTCATCATCGGCTTGATGTCGCCAAGTCGGATAGGTTCATTGGGGTTGAACGACAATTCAGACACCATTGCACCATTGCCAACAACTGCTGGCCCGATTAAACGGCAATTTGGGTTGGTGTCAAAGGGAGGAGGGATATTCCACTGTCTCTTGACAAACAGAATAAGCTCTCTCTGATTTTCGTAAGTCGTTGTAAGGGACGCCGCACGGCCCGTCAGAGTCAATGTGCGTTTAAGCTTCTCTATTCGAGTCGTAGGGACGGTACCGATGAGGTCGATATACTCCTCTGCGATGAAGATGTGGACGCTCACTTGGTTGACAGTATCTTGAACAGACGTAGACGTATTCGCAATACTCTCGGCCGCCTTCGCTTTCGCCAACTTGTGGGCTTCAGTGAATCGCTGAAACATACTCTGGCTTCCTGGAGCGACGAGACCTCTGGTGGCCGGTGGCTGCGATTGACTCTCAGTCGCAGACGATGAACTCGACGAGGATGGTGGCAAAGGCGGCGATGAGGTGAGGTCTGTCAAGTCGATAACCTTCTCGCCTCGCAGCGGCACCTTGCAGTCAGGACACTGCGTAGTGAAGCGATTGACGCGGAGGAGTTCTTGGTGATTGACGGCGCACGTGTAATATACGTATATACGGCGCACGGCTGGACTAGGTGCGAACGGTAGAATCGGGGCCGGAAGGCAGGCGATACGGCAACGGACAGGGCTACGGCGACAAGGTGCAATATAACGACCGAACGGCGTATATAGGTCTAATACACAGACTGAACCTTGGAGGACCAAGGTTCGTGGCCGGAGGCCTTCCTTGGCTACGGCTATATATACAGGAATTGACTAGATGACTAAGAGCGGCCGTACGGCTATATGACGTCAAGACTTCTCCGCTTCCTTAGATGACTAAGAATCGCCACCGGGACCCGGGCGGTCCGTTGCTACTGGCTATTTCCTATAGCGCACGTGACGTACGTGACAACTGCCTCTCCCTTTCCTGGGAGATCGTCCCTGATCTCTACGTTTGCAATCCGGCCGAATCGGGTCTAGCGTGGCAGGTCGGATTTAGGGCGGAGTGGTGTGTAATTCCAGTAGGTCCTTCGGTGGTGCGGATCGGGGTGGAGAATACCGAGTCGGGATCGTGACCTCCGGAGTTGGTGGCGGTGGTTGTACGCTATTCCTAATTGATTCGGCTTCGGGACCGATCCGTAGGCGTTTCCCGCCGAATTCGGTTAGAGGTAAACAGCCGTATGTGTTGTTTATTTTGGGAGAACGCGGTCCGACTGTTGTTTATTTTGATTTCGATGTTATTGATCTCTGATCTCGCCGTCGATGTGGCCAAATCGGGAAAGGTGCTTTGGGTGAGTGGGCGGTGAGGGAGTGATTCGGGACCGGTGGCAGAATTCCTCCCTGGGTATAAATATTTTGCATCCCACCCTCCTTTCCTTCCCTTCCTCTCTTCTTTTCTTCGGGCTCTCACTAACTGCGATCCGTCTGTCTTTCGTCCGCGTTTCGTCTTCGTTCCTCGTTAGTCATCCCAACCACCGTTAGCATACCTGTGCCGCCCATTGTCTTGTTAAGTAAGTATTACTTCCTTCGTTCCGTGGTGGTTCCGCTGACGATTCAGGCTTCACAATGGCTGGCACCCTTCGCTCCGCCACCTACCAAGGCGTGCTGACACAGCGCCCGGAGGGTCTGGTACCAGCCCACGGGTACTGCTGTCGCAACTGCTACAGCCGGGTCGCCAGCGGGTTCAATCCCCGACGCGCCCGGTCCGTACAGTTGAGCTGCTCCTTTGATAACCCGGGCAGCATCTGCTGTTCCTTGTGCTCGGAGCACAAGGATAAGTGTGAGGTGGTAAGTATCCGTGGTCGATTCGTGGGGGTTCCGCTAACCGTTGTAGGTCCCCGGCCTGCTGCGCTTTGAGCAGGTCCGGCTTGAGGAGTTGCTCTCGTGGTCTCAACAGGCCTGGGAGGAGGAAGAGGTCGAGGGTCGCAGCGTTTTCCTTGCGTCGCGGGGCCTCCGTCGGGAGCTGGCCGGATCCCAGCTTCGTTTTATGATTGCCTTCAATCACCTGGTGTCACATCATCGCCAGGAGCACGGTCTGGGCGCCACCGGTGCAGACAAGGCAACGAACTGGGCGAATTATGACGCCTTGATCCGGGGCCGCAAGACTGTGCGCATGGCGCGCTTTGCTCCTCTTCCGTTCTCTGCGGTAAGTAACGGGTTCCCATCGGTACCTGGGCGGACTCTGATGCTGACTTGTGGTAGTCGCGTGTGGATCGCCGCGCGTATGATCGAGCCACGTCCCTGCGTCTGGAGTCTTACGACGCCGGATACGAAGCCTAGTCGGCGGCGGTCCAGGGGTTCGTGGCCGAATTCCAAGGTCTCTTGGAAGGAGAGTTTCCGGAGTTGTGGTTGGCGATGAACCCAGTCCCTGCGGGTGTACTGGAGTTTGACTAGGGCCGGTGGGCGTTCGGGGGGTCTTCGGGGTGGTTTTGCTTGGTTGGGTGGTACTTTGCTGGCGTTTAGGGATCATTATTTTGATTTTTTATTCTATTGCTTTGAACGACAATACAATCTCCCCTCTTCGCTTGCTACTTCTTTGTCCTCTTGGACCGATGGTGATTCGCCCTCCTTTCGTAATCCCGGATAGCTTTTGGTGCTGAGATGTCTTCTTCGGCAACCCATTGGTTGTATTCCGATGGCCAACCCTTCCACTTGACTTCGTAGTGGGTTCGTCCTTGGATCGCCGTCTTTCCGACGATGTCTTCGACTTCCCATTCTTGGTCTTCGTCATCAAGGTCTGGCATTGGTAACGCGTTTTCAAGTGTAGCCGTCCATGGTTCAAGTAGTTGGATTGGAAATACGTTATGGATCCGTTGGTACTTCGTGGGCAATGCGAGCCGGTAGGCTAACTTCCCTATGCGGCCCACAATCCGGAACGGTCCTATGAATTTGGGTGACAGCTTCTTGTTCTTGAATCGGAAGTTGGTTGTCGACAGGGCCACAAGGTCTCCAACCTTGTATTCCTTTGCTTGGTGTCTCTGGTTGTAATACTTCTGATGTCGTTCCACTGCAATCGTCCATCGTTCGGTGAGGGTCCGCCGGAGTTCCTCCAACTTATCCAACCGGGTCTGGACTCCGGGCATAGTAGTCTGTTCGGAGGTAATCCGTCGGAAGTCTGGGTTGTAGCCGTAAAGGGCACGGAACGGGGATAGTCCTGTTGTGGAATTGACGGCGTTATTCATGGCGAAGAAGGCTTGCGGCAGCAATTGGGGCCAATGGATATATCGGGTAGTAGGGGACCTTGGCTCCTTCAATAAGGTCTATAGCTAGGTCACCCCGGGTAGAGTGTGGCAGCTTAGCAGCATTGGTGACGTCGAAGAACTGGGAATACTGGCGGAACTCCGCCGGAACGGTGTCGATTCCGGGTGGTCCTGTGTCGACAGTGGTCTCTTCGAGATACAGTGGTTCGAGAAGAGGGATTACAGCTTGGCAGCAGACTTCGTTGCGGCATGCCTTGGCAAATTGTGAGGCAGTTAGCAGTTGTAGTCGCTTCTTTTGCAGTCCGAAATACCACCGGTTCGCCCCCGTATCTAGGACGATGCCTTGTTCTTTTAAGGTGGTCATGGATAGCAGTAGAGGGCTTCCCTCCACTCTGTCGTCACGCGGAATGGCTATGCATGCGCGTCGGAACTTTCTCACGGTGCCTCGGTGGTCCGTGAGCGAACAGTCGACCCAGTAGGCTCCGTAGGTAGGAAGCTTGGTTTCGGTGGCTCCTTTGAGTCCTGGTGTTCGGATGGGTGCCTTTTGTAACTTGTGCTTCAGGGCAAAAGAGTAGCTGATGCAGTCGCATTCGGCGCATGAATCTAGGTCGGCGTGGGTGTCGATGTGGTCGGATGATCCTTTTCGCGGGTGGATGGACACTGGGGTATGGAACCGCCGGGCTACCGGTATGGATTCGGTAGGTCCAGACTCCGGTTTGTCTGGGCCTACTGGTCGTTTCCCGAATCCCGGTCTGTTGAGGCATAGCTGTCCGACCCGTATCCGTCAGTGTACCGGTCATCCTCCCCGTCCGAGTCGTCAGTTCTATAATAAGATGGGCTGTCGCTCTCGCCCCTTTCTGTCTCTGACCAATCGGCTTGGGCTTCCTGTATTCGTCGTTTGTGCCGGTGGCTTCCTCTGTCGTTGTTGTCCCTATCCGGACATTCGTTGGCGTAATGGCCTTTCTTATGGCACCTGTAGCACTCGACTTCGGCCCGGTCCTTCGACGGCTCGCCGGCGGGTTTGGGGTCAGAAGGGCGTGCGTGGTCTCGTGATGCCCTTGAGTGGTGTTCAGTGAACCGGTGCTCTCGTCTGTGGTGTCGCCGCTTCATTTCTCTATGTTGCCGGCCTCTGACGTAGTGGTCTTTTCCATCTGGGTATTCTTTCCTAGGGGACCGCCCTCCTTTCGTCGGCCTTTCGGAGGTTCTTCCCCCTTGGGTATAGTGTTTTGGCATCAGGTCCCACCGTCGGGTAGCGGCGTCAACCATGTCTTCTCTTTTGGTTGGCAACTTCGGATTGTAGTTTTGGATTTCCTTCTGCAAAACTGGCAATAACTTTCTGAAGTAGAGCATGGCCCGGTCCTTGGGCGATTTGTAGTCGTCTTGGTCCTCCAGCTGTGCGAGATAGTAATCAAACATGCGAGGGTGCTGTCCCTCATGCTGGTAGGCGCGCTCAATTTGACTATTCACCATGGCGATCAGGTTGGAGGATCGCCGGATCATGGTCTTGGTCCACTTGACAAACACTTCGTATTCGTTGAGGAGTCGGTGACGTTTCGTCCTGGATAGACCGTTCTTGTGGACTTGGAATTGGTTCTTGCAGACTTGGTTCATTTGGGAAATGGCGTAGATGATCTTTCCCTTGTCAGTTCCATAGCGGGCCGGGGCCGATTCATACATGAGCTCCAGTTCCTGGAGCCACTCAGTCCACTTCAGGTAGGTGAAGTCCATCGACAGCTTGGGGTAGTCGAACTTCACTAGGCGGCTAAGGTCGATTTGATTTCCGCCTCGGGTCGCCGACAAGGTTGACGATAGCCCACCAGAGTGATTTCCGGATCCTGACGATTGCCCACCGGACCGGCGGCGGCCCGGTGCATCTTCGTGGTTCGAGTCAGGTTCTGAATGGTCGCTGGGGCTGCTATCTTTGGAACTGCTAGAGTCACCGCTATCGCTGGGGCTAGACTGCCGGTGGCTATGTCGGTGACGTGGTTTATGACGGCGTCCGCTGTCGTTCCGTCGTCGTTCCGAGACTCCAGATGGGGAGGGGTCTCTCCGATTGGAGCGTTCCCTGGAGCGTGACTCGTGATTTCGTTTCTTGTGGTGACGATGACGAACGCCCCCGACTCGTCGGCCTTCCCTGGACGACTCTCTTGACGTGTCTGATCGTGATGATGACGAATTGCGGCGGTGTCGGCCTCTGCGGGATTTTCGGGCCTTACGGTCCTCCGCCGGACCGTCATCGGGCCTGTCGATTGGCGATTCCGAGCCTGACTGGTCCCGTTGTTGGGTTGCAGCAATAGCTTCGGCCATGAGCTGGTTTCTGATTTCACGTCCCAGTTGGTGGTAGTATTCGCCAGCGATTCGTTTTCGGTCCCTCTGGCTCAAGACGGGGGTCCGATTGGCTCCCGTGGCTGGAGTGCCTTCGTCGATGTCGACGTCGCTTGGCAGATCTCGAGGGATGCTTTCCGTGATCCCACTGCCCGGGGGTTCACTGAGAACCGTGGACCCTTCGTCCGGTTCTCGGGGTTGGTCCGGGCCTGGGCTGTCTGGTTGGCCCGGTTCTTCGTTATCCGGTTGTTGGTCGTTCAGGTGTTGGTCGTCGGGAGGGTTTCCCGGGTTTTGGGTGTTAGCCCTGGAGGTTTCGGCACGCGTGATGGCCATGGCTTCTTCGTTCGCAGGTAGTCGAATAGAAGAAGGTTCAGAATTGTAATATACGTATATACGGCGCACGGCTGGACTAGGTGCGAACGGTAGAATCGGGGCCGGAAGGCAGGCGATACGGCAACGGACAGGGCTACGGCGACAAGGTGCAATATAACGACCGAACGGCGTATATAGGTCTAATACACAGACTGAACCTTGGAGGACCAAGGTTCGTGGCCGGAGGCCTTCCTTGGCTACGGCTATATATACAGGAATTGACTAGATGACTAAGAGCGGCCGTACGGCTATATGACGTCAAGACTTCTCCGCTTCCTTAGATGACTAAGAATCGCCACCGGGACCCGGGCGGTCCGTTGCTACTGGCTATTTCCTATAGCGCACGTGACGTACGTGACAGCACGACATGTCGAAGATGGCAGAATCGGGGTGTCTAAGACAGAATAAGTATGCAAAAGGTGATTACGGGCCGTAGACAGTCGTAGATGTTCGTAAAAGGTCGTAGAGGAGAGGAAATAGCAGCTATTTTATATTCTTTCTCTTGCACTACGTATGCGAGTGGCAACGAGGGCACGCTGGGACTGCCGTCGGTCGTTGACGACCGATACAACTCCGGTCTAACTGCTGAATGCAGCCTGCAGACAACATCGTCGAATATAGACAAGTCGGAGGGCCTTCCGGAGTCGAATTTGACTTGAATTCATAGACCGCTATTTGGGTGTGATAGATCACCAGCGTAGTCGGCGATGAAGTCGGAAGTTGAACAGGTTAATTGCATTATATGGGCCCGGACTGCATATATTTACTATTGTAGCCATTTCCCTTATCCGAACTTACTAACTAGCGATAGGGCGTAGACCTATATAACCCTCTGAGGGTTTCGTGACAGTGAGCCCTGTAGTCCGCCGTACCTCTTGCCATTTAGCCGCGCCACGACACGTCTCAATTACTAATCTGTCTTCCAGCTGGTTCTACGCGTTGGTATCTCATCAACGGAAGCAGTGTACCTAGACAAACAGGACGCAAGCACAATTCCAGTTATAATTTGAGCATGAGCACGATTTCTGCGCCTCCCACGACTCAGGATCGGATCCCCATGAAGCTAGGTAGGTAGGTATCGAACCAACATGCTCCTCGCAACGGCTGGCCCATAACTTTAATAACTGCTGATGCGCTAGACTTCGGAATAGGCAGCGATCTGCATCCGGAAGGATTATCAGTTATTCTTAGCGTAGTTAGTGTAGGGCCTTGCTGGACCCACGGTAATACCGTTAAATCCTCATCCGCGGCGCGGTATGTCTTGGCCTTTCGAAACACCAGGAATTCTCACGATACAGCCGTAGATGCTTTCGGTCGATCGGTATAATCTCCATTCTATCTACGTTGTCGTCATTGCACTTACATCATACATAGCCTGACACGACTCCGACGTGCTGCGTGAGTGGTGTAGGTACGCATCTAGGTAGTGTACATAGTTAGTTTATGGAGAATCCCATCGGCCCAGTACGTTATGTAAAGTTACTATAATTATTCCGTATCAGAACTGTAATAAATACATAGTGTTAACGTAGTGCCTGGTGCCCACCGCCCCCGGGCTAACCTATCCCGTGATAGACAGTAGGACTACAAAATCTGCATGAGACCAGCGAGAGGGGGTTGGAAACTACCTGATAAAGCCTGGGCTCCGTGAAGCCATCGGGTCCAGTCTCCCAATGTAGCAATTCGTGCAATCCACGCTTATTGAGCCCAGGTTTGCATCATGGGGTACGGACTACATCCCTGGACGCGACGGCATGGCGTGGAGCTGCCCTTTGGGGCAAGTAGCGCCAGGCGCCTCGCAGCGAGACGGACGTCCACGTGAATCCGCCATTCGCAGAACAGAAGGCAGATGGAAAGCCGGCTGCTTATGCGTGGTGTGCTCTACCTAGGGTCGCAAGGCCGAAAACTGGGTAATCTCGTTTCACGCTCTGGAATCCTTCCGGTCTCAATTACAGGACCTCCCTAGTCCGAACTACATAGGCGCGGCTACACAATGTGCCGAATCGCTACGCCATCAGGGTCCGTCCTTGGAGGCGGCCGGGTCGTACTGGCCGTCAGAGCCGCGTTGCTTGGCATGGGAGTTCCCGAAGCCAACCTCATGCCGAACGAGTAAGTAGGTAGGTATATATAATAGGGACGTCTCGCGTCTACACAAGACAGACGATCATCCCTTTGATCCAGCCTCTACCGCCCCGTCCCGAGCCAGCCTTCTCTCGATCCCTTAGCTTTTATCCCTTTAAAGCCTTGGAAAAATGCGTGTCACGGCCGGTCTCGTTGGCGGCATGGCTGCAGTCGCCGCTGCCGCTCCCTTGGCGGCGCGCCAATCCGTCACCTGCGTCTCCGGATTGTACATGATAGCTGCTCGCGGCTCGGAGGAGGACCCGGGCGAGGGCCCCTTGAGTCAGGTCACCGACTTGGTTGCGTCCCTGGTCCCCGGCTCCACGAGCGTAGCCGTCGACTACCCGGCCTCGATCTTCGACGACGGCACATACCCGGTATCCGTCGTCGACGGCATCAACGACGCCATCAGCAAGGTCCAGACGTACGTCGACACCTGCGGGTCCTCGAGCAAGATTGCGCTGTTGGGATTCAGCCAAGGAGGCAACGTCATGACGGACGCGTTGGCAGGCGGCGTTCTCAAGCCGACGCCCCTGACCACCAACTACACACAGCACAGTAAGTTCTCCCAGCTGCGTCCCTTCCGCATCGAATACCGGCTCACAGTCTCGCACCAGTCGTCGCCGTCGCGGTCTTCGGAGACCCGACCTTCACGACGGGCCAGTCCTTCGACCAGGGCAATGCCACCAGCAGCGGCATCTTCTCCCGGGGCGGCGACAGCCTTGCGCTGCTCAACACATACGCCGACATCATCCAGAGCTACTGCATGGCCGACGACGCGGTGTGCGCTGATGGCTTCAGTCTCGACACGCACTCAGCCGAGGTGCCGACGTTTGCGCTGGTCGCCGCGTCGTTCATCGCGTCCAAGGCGTGATGATACCATATCCAACTGTATACATTGTAATACTAGCATAGATACCTCGTGTGCACGGAATAGACTGATTAAAGGGATCACTCTAGCCTTACGGCGGTAGACTCCATATTGCAGCGAGCGTAAGACGAGATGTGGATATCGTTTAGACGACGGCTTATGATACCTAGTGTAGCGTGCGGGATGGCTTACATGTAGGCAAGCGGTCGCGATGGGTGGATACCGTGTCGAGGCCGGGTAGAATCGTCCTCTAGGTAGTGTTCACTGGTAATATCATCTTGCCGCCAGTTCCGTCCGCGACGAATTACATATTCCTACTACGGTAGGTTGCTGGCCGGTGCTAGGTAGTAGCTCTTCGATGTTTCCAGCCAGTACGGGCTCAAGGACGGGTACCCACTTCGTATCGTCCCAATAAAGAGACCAACGGGAATAAGAGAAGTATCAGTTGGAAATTCCAATTGGATCGCGCAACCCGACGGGAACTTGACGTCGTCGACTGGATAGGCGGTGCCATTCAATTACAGACAGGACAAAGGTACCTACCTATAGGTAGCCTGGTATGCTGATAATAATAAGACGCTTACGCACCTCGAGTCCTCGACATGTTGAGTCATGCTGACTGCCTCCAGTGGATGCCAGCCACACATGGAGTCACGGACAAGCCACAAGCAGGAAGAAGAGAAGAGCGACGATATGGCCGGATAGCAGTTGCACAGCTCGGCCCGACTCGGCCCGTCACAGTTTGTCGGCCGGTACCATGGACCAATTGAATCGGACCAACCCCTCTCCCAATTCTCTTTCCGGAATCCGTGTAGAAAAGGTGTGGCACTGTACGGGACCCTGTGCAAGTCGATTTGCAGCCGACAAAGCTCTGGCAGACCGAGGCGGGCCGAATCCAGCGCAAATAGCAACCGGAGCGTCCTAATCTACCCGGTATCTAACCCGCGAGTCGCAACAGATCGATCGAAGCAATCTCCCTTGCTATAAAGTGTCTCTCACGTTCCTAGGTACATTATACGGATAGAGGCATTGCGCTATACTGCTTACTATGGAATGGAGGCACTTCTTATCTTCTAGTGTACGGCGATCCCCCGTATTAGTCCAGGTACTAGCTCCACACCAATCGGGTTACCTAGCGCGCCGCCGATAGCCTAGCCCTATAAGCTCGCTCAACCACTGGACAAAAGATTCGAGACAAGCCAAGGCGTGCTGCTGGTGTCACCACAGTATCGGGGGGGGGCACCCGCACGCAGGTAATCACAGTGATTGTGGCGGCCCTGGGGGCTGGGGGGGCTGACTGCCGTGAGTATAGCGGTTATAGGCGGTGGTTGCGGGGGATGACTCCGCCATGACTATAGCGATGTCAGGGGGTCGTGGCGGCCCTTCTTCAGCCGTCGAACCGTGAGCCATACGGTGCCGCGACCAGCAAGAGGGCCGGGCTGGTCTCTGATCTTTTGTCTGCCGCCTCTGGAGGCTGGAGCTGCCACGAAATAGGCAGGTAGAAGTGGCTCTCGGATATGGTGCAAGTCCCAGTCTCAGCACACAATCGCCCTCGCCGTATATAAGCAAGCCATGGCGTCCCGACGGGGTCTGCGGTCTTGCTTCTTGTGGGCTCCTTGGCTGCTCTGGTTTCCCACACCCCATCGTGTGCCACCCATCGTGACCGTGACCGTGACCGTGACCGTGACCGTGATCGTGATCGTGATCCTCACCACGTGCCAGAAGTCAACATGCGTTTTTCCACCGTAGCCGTGACGCTTGCGTCCTCTGCCGTGTCCTCTCTCGCCGCTCCGTCGTCGAGCAAGCACGTGCTTCATGAGAAACGTGATGCCGTGCCGCATCTTTGGGAGAAGCGCGACCGGGCCATCCCTACTCAGGTGCTGCCTATTCGCATCGGTCTCCGCCAGCGCAACCTAGAGTTCGCCGACCGCTACCTCTCTGAGGTCTCTGATCCTTCTTCGCCCAACTTCGGTAAGCCAGCCCCGAGATCCCGAGACACTTGGCACTCCCCGCAATGCCTCATTCCGTGCCGTGTCATGCCGAGGCAGTCCCACTGACAGACCCCGTTGTCAGGCAAGCACTGGAGTGCTGAAAAGGTGGCAAACACTTTTGCCCCGAGCTCCGAGACGAAGAACGCCATCATACAATGGCTGATCGACTCGGGCATTGCACGCCCCCGGATCTCCCTATCGAAAGGTACGTAACGAGACCACCCGGCCCATCACGTGCCATCACGTCTCTCAGCTGTATACTCACCCCAATTTAGGCCACAACTGGATCCAATTCGACGGTACCGTCGAGGAAGCGGAACGTCTCTTCCAGACCGAGTACTGGCACTACCAGCACGCCGAGAGCGGCGGCCTCCGCCTTGCTGTTGATGAGTACAGCCTGCCGGAGCATGTTCAGGAGCACATTGACTTTGTCATGCCCACTGTGCAGTTGGAAGGCCTGAAGCCCATCGCAAAGACGAGATATGGACACGAGTTGATGACTACCATCGCCGAGGGTGCCTCTCTGGGTTCCAAGCCCTGCGGTGAGCTCATCACCGTCGAGTGCCTGCGCAAGTTGTACAAATTCCCCGCAGGAAAGAGAGCGGCCCCGGGCAATGAGATTGGTATCGCGGAATGGGATGACTATCTTTTCACCCCCGATCTGCCCATTTACTTTAAGAACTTCACAAGCCCCGAAATCCCTGCCGACACGCTGCCCGAGTTTATCTTCATCGATGGAGGCTTGACGGCAAACGAGACCACCATCTCCGAGGGATCGGGCGTTGAAGCTGCTCTCGACGTCCAAGCCGCCTACTCTATCGTTCACCCCCAGCAGGTGCGCTATTACCAGGTAGGTGACGGCGTCAACGTTGATAGTGTCGGTACTTTCAACATCTTCCTCGATGCGCTGGACGAGAGCTTCTGCACGTACGAAGGCGGTGATCAGCCCTATGTTGGTGAGTTTTACCCTACGCAATCCACCCCAGGAAGCGAGCGAACGTAGAACTCATAGTAGCATCAAGATCCTGCCTATCCCGATCCCAATGCCGATCTAGAGGGCTTCCAAGGTCCCCTCCAGTGCGGCGGTGCGCCCAAGTCCAACGTTATTTCCGTCAGCTACGGACAAATTGAGGTAAGCATCGCGCACGCCCGATTGTGAGGAGCTCCGTGTTTAACCATACCGTGTAGGGTGCTTTACCGTACTTTTACCAAGTTCGTCAGTGCCAGGAATGGTTGAAGCTGGGTCTCCAGGGTGTGAGTGTCATCTACGCAAGTGGAGACTCTGGTGTTGCGAACCGTTACAATGCCGGATACCCCAACTCGTGCCTCAACGACAAGCAGCTCTTCGTAGACAACAACGGAACCCGGTTCTCGCCCTCTTTCCCTGTCAACTGCCCCTACATCACTTCGGGTAAGTCTCCTTTCTCGCCGTAACACGTCAAAGCAAACAAAGCGGCAGCACTAACGAGGTTCCAGTTGGCGCAACCACTCTCAATGGTAACGACACGGATAGTGGAGAGCGCGCGGTATCGGATCCCGGAGATGGACCGGCATTCGCATTCTACTCTGGTGGTGGCTTTTCCAACATCTTCCCCATTCCCTCGTACCAGGAGTCTGCCGTGGGGCATTTCATGGAGCACTACGCCCCCAAGTACGGACCTAACGTGTACAACGACACGGGTAGGTCTCGCGGCTTCCCCGACGTGGCAGCCATCGGCCTCAACGTCGCGACTGTGTGGAACGGAACAACCAGCGGTGTTGGCGGAACCAGCGCGAGCACGCCGATCTTCGCCGGTATTGTGACGCTGCTGAACGAGGAGCGGCTTGCGATTGGCAAGGGGCCTATTGGGTTCCTGAACCCGACGCTATACAAGCACCCCGAAGCCTTCAACGATATCACCATCGGCGGCAACCCCGGCTGCGGCACGGAGGGATTCAACGCGACGCCCGGCTGGGATCCCGTGACGGGCCTCGGATCGCCCAACTACGAGAAACTGCTCCCTATCTTCTTGAGCCTACCTTAAGTAAGGATAGGTATTCTGGTATACTACGTCAGCAGCAGCCCGCACGGCTGGATATGATTTTTGTAGTAGCCTCAGTAATATAGATAGCCAGTTATGTCTGTACGTATGTATGAATTCACGCAATGAGTGATGATTTTTATACTTCCGACAGGAGAATTGGTGAACAACTTTTCTCTACCTAATCTTAGTGACTACGTGCCGTAAGTATTGGAATATACTCAAGTTAAACTCAACGAAGACGCTCATTGTATTTTCTCCATGCGAACCCGACCTTCATAACCAGTTCGTCCCGACATGGTGTATGAATCAACGGAAGTGTCACGTCCAGAAATCAACAACAGAGGAATATCCCACCACCCAATACATCAAATATGACAGTAATCCATAAACCAAGTACACAATTCCACATAATTCCATCCCACCCCCACGCAGAATCTGAACCAAGCCCCAACCAACCGAGGTACGCGGTACCAACATTGACACCGCAGCAGCCGAATGCAGGCCGCAGCCGTTGTGGCATCGCGTTGCATCGCATTACATGCATACTACCTGAACCAGGAACCAACTCGCGTAGGGGCGGGGAGGTTACGGGTAGATACGTACACTGCATACCTCACGGCAGCGCATCCGTCGTGTAGATATCTCCAATCCCTAGGGACCGAGGGTACGAAGTAAGTAGGTATGTCAGTAAGCAAAGACGGCATCCATCCGGAATCATTATCCAGTACAAGACAAGCATATGGCGGTCAGCGTCAGCGTCAGCAGTACAGTCAATACCTACCTTGTTTGTATCTTATTTGTACGCGCATCGCGCCACAGAACCGCGGGATGTCGAATCCGGGAATAACAGCCAGGAACCAGACACCGTAGGGACTGGGGTTTTGCGTGGGGTAAACATGTCAGCATGTCGCTTCTGCAGTGTGCTTGAGGGGTATCCGTACACATACCAACAAGCATACCACCTACATACCTGCTTAGACAACAGTAAGTAACCCGAGGTTATTACCCAGGGTATCTACTTCGCATCTACGGACAATAACATAGGCTATTAGACAATGTTGAATAAGATAGGTACCAAGTTAGCTACCCGGTCGTAACTTGATTGCGTAACACCGTAGCAAGTGTCGCTCAACTCGGCAAACCCCGTTGATTTGCGATGCTTCCAAGACCTGTTATTCGCTCGTCTGACAGACGCGGAGATTAGGAGTAACTAGGTAATCAACACCGTCACACTCAGTGCCACGAGCAGCTGATACTTAATGCAAAAACCAGGAGGCCGTGCCGTGTTACGCGATCGCTCAGTGGCGCTGCGGGCATCCACAGATATGAAGTTAAGTATCAGCCTCACTTAAAATCCATCATCCATAGGAAAGGGGTATGTGATAGAACAAAGCGTGTAGCACCAGAAACAAGAATCCATTGTCTAGTCTATACCCGTCTAACCCGCGCCTCTCGCTCCAATACAGTCCCGGCGCCCAAGTATTACCATTATTCAGTCCTCTATAACGGAATAAGTCTACGACACAACTCAAAGCAAACACTTCATACACCTCCCAACTCACCATCTAAAGTAGTAGACTTACACCACCACAAACAGACACGCATCACCGCCCCAAACGAAACTTAACCCGGATCTCCTCCTCGCTAAACCGGCGAGTATGCCGCCGAAGCAAAGCAACCCGCTCCT
This sequence comes from Xylariaceae sp. X802, assembly GCA_028637635.1. NCBI lineage: Eukaryota > Fungi > Ascomycota > Sordariomycetes > Xylariales > Xylariaceae > Xylariaceae sp. X802. Next base: position 918,888 of record JAJFDH010000008.1, on the reverse strand, counting down.
CAAGACTAAGAGAAACCTGCTCGCCAATAGGCACAAGACAGCGCGCCAGATGCTCGTAGTCGCGCATCAGAAGACGCACAGTGATCATAAGATAGTCGATATTATGAAAGACAAGCGCCTGCTCGCGCGCGTAGACCTCCTTGCTCTGCAGGAAGTGCACGGGGTGATCCCGCCAGTGGCGCAACGGGTTAAGGTGGTGAGATGTGTGATAGCCGTCGTTGTAGCAGTACCGATTACTCTAAAGACAAATTAGCTCCGCATAAGAAAAAGGGAAAGAGTAATTAAATCCCATACCGGCACGTCGATCAGCGTGATACTCGACCGGTAATCCGAGTCGGGCTCATCAGCATCCACAAACGCATGCTGGCCCCAGTTCCCAACCATAAGACCAAGCCGCATAACAAGCAACGGAATAAGCAGCGTGAAAAGCGCCGGCTTGAAGTACAATCGCAGCAAGACAACAACAGCAGCGCAATTCGACCATTCCCAAAACGCCGCCCGCAAACCCGTCGTCCACTTGCCCTTGCGCGCGAAATAAAGCGGTAGATCGAGCCAGACGAAGAAGTAGAACCGCCCAACGTAGTGCAGGAAATGCCACACGTCGTCCCGCTGGTACCGGACAGTAGACGAAAGGTCGTCCGGCCCGTTGCCCTCGACATGGTGATGCTTAACATGGTGGTAGAAGTAGCTATTCCAAGTATGGCCCATCAAAGGATCCATAACATAAGGAAACAGATGATCGAAGACCTGCACCCAGGGGCGTTTGGCAAGGACACCGCGCTGGTGAATATGCTGATGGCGCAGAAGCGTATAAGCGCCGATATACCAGCCCTGCAACAGCACATGGAGAACACCATGGAGATACGAGAAGCGGTAGAACAGCCACACTGCACTAGGAAACGACGTGGTGAAGTACATGATCAAGTGCGTGACCATGACCACGTCCGTCTCGTGTCTCGCGATCTTCTGCGCCCAGGATACGTACGGGAGGAGTAAGTATCTGTACACGCCAGCCGGCAAGCGGGACTTCAGATCCCGCATGTCCCAGGATGAGAAGACCGTAGGCTCGAAATCCTGGCTTGCTGGGTTGTTCAAGCCCACGAGCGTGGCGACGTCGCGGGCATCTTGGTCCCCAGAGCGCTCCGATGCTCTGTGAGTAAGACCTGTAAGAACGATTAGATGATCCGCGAAGTAAACCGCGTTGTCACTCGTAGAATAAAGGAAAGAAAACATACCTCTATCGGCAGTAAGTCCGTCCGATTTCAACACGGGGACAGGAGACGCGCCGGTGGTCCTCGGCGAAGAAGCCGGGGGACAACTCGGGATGTCACGGGCCAGATTCCGAAGGACAAGGCAGTCGGCAGGAGTCAACTCGGGACTCACAACGATAGAATCCATGAGTGGTACGTAGTTATCCGGCAGCAACAGGAGGATCAAACTCCAGCTCGCCCAAGAGAAAAGTCGTCAAGGGAAAGGGCATGTTGTGGGGGCGGGACAGGGGAAAGGGGGCAGTCCGGATCCAGATTAGACAGATTAGATAAAATGTTACTCACTGGCTTAGCGGGATCTCGCGTCCGGGGCGCCGGGGCGTCCCTTCGATTCGCAAGCGACGGATAAGGCGGTGAGACACCACATGTGCAGGTATCTTGTACTTCCACGCGACCGTTTCCGGGCCGCGACTCAGAACAGAACTGACACATTCGATACCTAGAAAGGCCAAGAAAAGTAATTAAGTCTTCGTCGAAATAGCCAATGAAATGATTACCTACCTAACCCAATGAACTCAATGCACCGCGATCACTAAGCAAAGCACAGCACAAGAAGATCCCACAAGGACCTACAGCAACAGAAGTCATCCTCAAGGTACCTATACTTCGTACTTCCCAAGTCCTTCCAACAATTCCAACAATTCCAACAAAGCAACGGTACCACCAAACCACCACCAAACCACACCTGCCAGGAACCATACACACAGATCTACACCAACCCACAAAGCACCAAGCCATTCCATACATACTAGTAGTAAATCTCAAACCAAAAACCAAAAAAATAAGAAACAATTAGCAAGCCGCTAACTAACTACATTATACTTAACACCAGCTAGCAAAACCGTCAAGAACCGTCTCGATTCTGATCGAATGATAACTTACGGTTAGTTATGCTCTGCACTATTACACACTACGGACTACTTTCAGGGGTAATACCCACACCACCAAGCCCAACCACCAAGCCCAACCAACCAACCAACCAAGATCGCGCTAAGCCACATCGATAATTAGACTATCGACCCACGGATCCCGTGCGCCGAGTCCCTTAACAAGTTCAACCGGCCGCCTAACAACAAGTCCAAGCCGCCGTACTAGGTAGTTCAACTGGCAGCGCCGGCGAGGTAGAGAACCAGCCTCACGCCCTGTAAAGCCTCAATGTAAAGACAAAAATAAAGCAGCACGAAGCGAAACAAAATATACCTACCGCGACGCCAAGGTATTCTCCGCAGACTTTTGTCGCCAGCCTTCGTAGACCGTATAAGGAACAAAAATAAACCCATCCCCTTACCTAGGCCGTTTCGATATCACAATAAAATAATAAACCTACCTCCTTCACTCCAAGTCACAAAAACGCAAAACAAATAAGCACAACCCAAGAAAAAGCATCAAAAACTCAAAGTAAAAAAAAAAAAAAATACAATTCAAACTCTCGGGTATGTGGTATATATATACAAAGCGCAACCCCAAATCCCCCCATCCAAAGATATATCCAATAGAAACCCCAAAAGGTTAAAGATTACAGAAATGCCACCGTAGTCTATGGCTGTAAGTAAAGCGTTTTATATCCAATATGTACCCGCAGAGCCACCAGACACCTTGACTACCATTATAATAGGCGGGTGGGCGGTAGACAGTCTGGTCGACACGTCAATCCACACAGTAAAGGACATATACATGTAGCCCTGCTTATTAGTTATCACGTCTTCATTCCCAGTCCCCGAACTCGCCCGCCCCGTACGGATTCCATTCCTGTCCGGGATACGACGTAGCGCTCATCATAGGAATGCCGTCGTCATCATCGTCGTCGTGAACAGCCGCAAGTTCCACCGGGAAGTCAACCGGGATCTTCTCCTCCGGCTCCGCGTGGATCGCCACCTCCTTCTCCCTCTCGTGGTCTCTATTCCCGTCCTCTTCCTTGTCCGATTCCGTCTGCCCATCGTACTCCGAATCGTCAGATCCGTCGAGGAAGCTCATGTTATCCTCCACCACCATGGCGCCGACACCAGCACCCGCAGACGTATCGGGCGTGGCGACGGTAGTGGTACTAGCGATACTACCAGGCGCATGGGCAGGGTCAGCACCATTAACCACCCGCTTCTCGGAGCCAGCATACTGGATATTGTCAACGGCTCCATAATCAATCTCCCCTTGTAGAGCGATACCGGGCCGCACCGCCATGTCCTTGATGCCGTGTCGCGACACGGACATCCGGCTCGTCAGGCGGGCTGCGTCAGGAGACCGCACGCGTGCGGGTCTAGGTGATCCGGACGTGTCCATCGATGAGTGGAATTTCGCGGGACTTCCGGCCTGGATCTCGGGCGATGCGCGGTTCGCTTGGAACTGGGCCTGAACCGGGGCCGCGGCTGCGATGTGATGGGATGGAGGGGACGGTGTTCCGTTGCTGGCCGGATCCCTCGCGACAGGACCCGGTTGGGCCGCGGGCTGCGAACCCGGAATTGGCGTCTTCGACGGGGCGGATTTCCACACGGCATTGGTTTGCGCTTGCACGGGTCCCGGACCCTGTGCGCGCGGTAGGCTCTGCGGGTCTCGGTCGTTCCAGACATTTTGACTTGTTATTCGGCTCAGATCCGACCACGACTGTGATGCCGGCACCCTCTGCGCTGGCGGCGACGGGGAAAAGCGACGAGGAAGCGGAGGACGAAGCTCAGTCTGCAGTTGTGGCGGGAAATTCTGAGCAGTCGAAGACGGATTTGGAGGTTGTACTTGAAGCTGGGGATGCGAAGTAGGTGCTTGGTACAGGATGTTTGGTGAGCCTTGCGGCGGTACGGCGGCGCCGGGCATTAAACCCGGCTGTGGGAATGGTATCCTGTTGGAATTCCATTGCTGCAGGGGGTATCCGGGCTGTAGTGAGAGCGGATACGGCGGCGGCTGCGTGTATTGGACGCCTGGGAAACCGGGGTGGCCAGCATGGTAAGGCCAAGGATCAACCATGCCGCCGGAACCGTAGCCGTGGACGGCCTCGTAACCTGCGGGAATGGGAACTTGATCATATTGAGGCTCCTCTGGCAGCTTCTTGGATGCAGCGGCACCTGGAACTTGTCCCTTGCCCCCTTGAACTTGCCGAGCGGGTGCTCCTGACTTTGGGGCTTGAGCCTGCACAAGCCACTGAGACTGCCTCGAAGACCCCGGGATGTCATTAGTCAAACCGCTCGTTCCTCCCTGGGCTGCTGTGTTGGGTGAGGGAGATCTTAGCCCCTGTTGCGGTGTCGGTGAGCTTGTTTGGGGACGAGATTCTGAAGATGAAGCGGTCTCGTTAAGCTTGACGCCGCGCTTGAAAGCGCTGAGGAACTTCGAAGCTGCGCTTTTTTCTTTGTTGGCCTGGGACTGGGCCGCGGGCTTGCCGCCATCATACGCCCCGAAGAATTTGGATAGCTTGCCCTGGTCTGTCGAGGGAGTAGGGCTGCTGGGCGTATAAGGCGATTGGGCCCGCCCGGTAGCCGAGAGGGGAGCCAGGGAGCCATTTAATCCGGAGGCGTTCGTCGGACCTGGAAAGTCAAGACCGTTGGGGTAAACACCGAGGCCCTTCTCGCTTTCCCGCGGATCGAGAGAATTACGTATGATATAATCACCTGGTGGCCTAGATGAATAAGAGAGATCTGATTGCGATGGCACGGGCGAGGGTTCTGGCGAAGGCAGCGAGGGTCGACGCAAGTCATACCCTCCAGCAAACCCTAGCTGAGGGCTTTGCCTGTACTGAGAGAGCTGACTAGGTGCTCGTTGTTCGCCTGGAATACCATCTGGACGATTCTGATCCGCTCTAGCTGGTGGAAGAGCAGGCGTCATGAAGGGGCCGCTTACCTTCACGTCGCTGGGCCCGATAGGCTTCCTATATGGGGGGATGCGAGACCTCGTTGACGAGTCTTCAACCGTAGCCCTTTCATCCAAAGACTTATCTGATAGTTGGAGTGAGCGTCGAGACGTCATGATGCTATCGTCATCCCGTGGCTCTGTCTGACCTGGTTTCTGTCCGTACGGGCCAGCACCAACGTACTTATTGAGCGTACTTTGAGCGAGATGTGAGGGCGGTATGTTAGGGTATTGCTGAGATGATGGCAAACCGCGCCCAGGAGGGCTGTGTGGAGAAACTGTAATCTCGGCGGGACGACGCCGGGGGATAGCTTGTGCCGTCTGGAGGGATGGCAGGGGTTGGCCCAGGTCCTGGAATAGCGTCGGAGATGGGGACTGTCCGCGCTGGGCGTGAGGTTGACCGGCGAGCATCGGGTGGGGGCCAAGTTGTTGCCCGGGGAGTGACATTTGCCCAGGGCGGAATGGTTGATAGCCAGACTGAAAAGGGGGCTGCACGGACTGTAGACTAGCGTAAGAGGGCCGCGGTTTGATTTCCTTCGTTTTATTTGCTTGTTTGTTGAATAGCCCGCCTAAAAATCCGACAGCAGAACTCTTCTTCCCACTCTCTTCACTCCTCACTTGCTGAGCCTGATCTAGCCGAAGATCGCTGGTGCTAGCTCGGCCCATTCCCTTCAAGGCAGACGGGCCTTTCGCCACAGGTTGTGTCGTCGTATTTGAGGGCTGAGATTCCATGGAGGCGCGGGGCCTAAGCGCACCCGCCCGGAGGGAGGAGACGAATGAGCTTGGTGCTGCTTGGGGCACAAATTGGTTTGTTTGCCCTGCTGCTCTTTGGACCGCAGGCTTTGAGACAGGTGGCGGAGGCGAGCCTTCTATGGGTTGCCTGTCCTCGTAAATGGTCTCTATCTTGGTAGGCGTGTCATCTTTGCCACCCTCTTTCGCATGACCGACCCCCTTGATCATACCCTTCAACTCGGAAAGTCGTTTCTTACCCGGCCCATGGTCCCCTGCCTCTTGGAGCGCAGCTTGATCAGACTCATTAAAGGTAGGCAGCGCAGGCAAACTAGAGTTTAGCCTGGGTTTGGTTTGAGAATGGCCGACAGCTGTCACCGATGAAAAGATATTTTTCTTCTCTGAGCTTCCGCCGGGAGGACCCTGCTCGGTCACAGTTGCGCCGCTCGAGCTACGCTGATGGCCTAAGCCAAATCGTAGGTTCAGACCACGCTTGTGTTCGGGGTCCTCGCTCGCTACGCTCGATGGTGAGACCGAGTCGAGACGTGCTGAGGCATCAACAGTCAGAATCAGTCACGGCAACAAAGGGGGAGTACGACGGGGACAAATTGGGGAGAATACACACCAGCCGTATCTCTAAAAGACTTGTCATCGGACATGTCGCCTAGACCAGAGGCCCCGTTTTGACCACGCCGCGGAAACGCACGCGTTGGCGCTGTCGGAGGCACGGGGTTGCTGGTATTTTGTGGACGTGGCTGCGGCTGTGATGGCGGTGGATCGGGGTTGACGCGCTGCTGGGATGGCGGTGGTTTCTCGCTCTCCGTTTCCTTATCATAGGCAGCATATGCCCGCAAATTATTTGCCGAGCGATTCCGATTTGGATGGATCAGGGGTTCTGTAAGGCGAGATTCTTGTGCAGTCCACTGATGGCCACCGGGCATCGAGAAGATCTGGCCATTGACCATCATCTGTCCCGGTGCAACCTGCTGGCCGACGGGACCGCCTCTGCCGATCATCATCTGGTGGGGAAGCACCTGGATGGCAGGGCTGCGTTGAGATGGCGCGGGCTGGCCGGAGGCGACGAGTCCATTGGGATTTGAATTCAAATTCGGATTCGAATTCTGCTGCCGTGGGTATGGCGGAGAAGAGTTGTGCGGGGCGGGCTGGGGTGCTGCAGACGTGGCCGACGACGATTGCCATTGGCCGTTGCTGCTCTCTGGTTGAGCGGGCCCCGAAGGCAGCCGTGGGCTGTCGTTCTCAATTGGTGATGGCGCCGAGCCGCTGTCGCTATCCACCAGGTTAATCGTCGACATGCGGCTGATGGGCGGTAACCAGGTGAAGGATGGCGACGCGGATCGAGCTGGCGATGTGGGCGTCAACAGGTTGGCCTGTGGACCATCTTGTCGGGCACTTGAGCCGTTGGCCGCCATTGTCACAGTCACAGTATGATGCGCCTCACCACGGAGAATAGTGTACTGAGAAATGGTCGATTCGCGGAGGGTAAATCGAAACCAATCGTCGGATCTCTCATCAGTCAGATGCGCCACATCATGCGCGACCGCGTCCGTCGTGGCAGCGGGGCAACTAGCGGTATGCTCGAACCTCGTACCGCTTTCAGCTATGCCGAGACCCAGGGCGCGGTCGAAATCCTCGAGCGATGAGGCGCCAGCCAATGAGCCCGGGGTGGGCGGCCGCCTGAGAGGCGAGAAGCGCGTCGAGGGCTGAGCGGCGGGTAAATGATGCGCGGATGGCTCGCAGCGCTCGAAGCGAAAAAAAGCAGTGGACGAATGCACCTCGGAAATCGGGGAGACTATGTCGTCGGGCCGGGGTAAGCAAGCAGTGCAGTTAGAAACAGAAGCTATGGCATCAGAGGTGGCCGGCGTTGCAGGAGAGACGGTAGAAGAGCAGGAATTATTCTGATCAGCCGGCGCGCTACCGGAATAGGGATCCAAGGGCCAGAGTAAGATGGGGGAGATGGATGCAGCCAATGGCGGCAGGCGTGGGGGCTGGGACGAGGTCCGGAGATGAAATAGCTGCGGACGAAGAGGCGGAACGTGTGAGTGCAGACGGGGATGAGAGCGTGGATGCGGTGGAGTATGCGGATGTGCACCTGAATGTGCATCCGGACGTGGAGGATAAGTCGCCGGCGTCTCTGACAGATGGTGATGGTGATGGTGATGGTGACGGTGATGGTGACGGTGATGGCGCTGCTGCTGGAGAGGAAGAGCGCTACCAGGTTCCGAGGCGTGTGCTAGATCCAATTGGGGATGGACGAAAAGACGGGCCGGCTGCTGCAGAGTCCGAGAAGCGTCTGGCCGAAGCTGTTGGTTCCAATTTTTGCGACAGCGACAATCTCGGTAAGCATCTTCGTCTGCGTCGGCGAATGCAAGGTCCATGGAGTGCAGCAGTTGCGCCTACAATACCTGCTGTCTCTCGTGCTGCTGCAGGCGCACAGAAATCACCGGCTTCCGTGTCGCAGACGGGTACCTCCCGCCTGGCTGACCCGAGAGTCTAGTACTGACTATGCACAGGAGTCGACTCGATATCGTCCCGCGTCGACTCGAGTACATAACTAGTAGTATGGCACGGCTATGTAGTGGACGGAGTATGTCTGCAAACCTACCAGTAGGGACCCGGAGCATTCAATCCTCGACTCGTATTGTGCCGATGGTGAGTTGCACGGCTGTGAGCGAGCGACCGGAACCAGCGAACACGATGAGGCCTACCTAGTCGGCAACAACACAGAATGCCCAGTCCGCGGCTGGGCAGGCTTGTCTGGCGCTTGGAGAGCCAACTCGTGCTGCGCGAGGACGGGGGCAGTTATTAATACGTACGGTATTGCCGCGTCTGTCTCGTTGCACAGCTCCGCCAGCGTCTGCCAGCATGCAGCGTCGCAACGGCTCACTGGAAGCTTAGTGTACGACATATCTACAATACGACGCTGCATCCCGTCGGGCGCAAGAAAAGGAGAGCAGAGGCATGGCTGCGATGGATGCAGGAGTGCGCTCTGCAGGTCGTCGTTGCTGGGAAGGATGGGCAGGAAATGGGATGTAAAGGTGTCGGGGCAGTTGCTCTGCTGCCTGTGTAACGCATTCCTTCCCATCCACTCTCCATCTTTCCTAACTTCGCTATATGAATTAGAACACTCGATTCTCGTATATGGCATAGTACTACATAAGCAATATCTATGAAAATAAATCGGAAAAAAAAGAAAAGCCAAGGTTCAAATTGGAAGAGAAAAGACAGGTATTCGCAAAAGCTACCTACTTATACGGCGCCAACCACCCGCCAAGCAACCCCTTCAATATCTCCAAATTCAGAAAACATACGAAATCCCAACTTAATTCCAAAGATGGGAACATACGCCCCAAAAGTCATCAAAGCAACAAATAATCCAAAATAACCAGCGATTCGTTACGGAATACGGGCGAGATATCAACATCACCAAAAGCCAAGTATGTAAAACCCCGAATAACGTCGGGACAGCCTGCTGCAAGGAGGCGGCACATCCGCCGCAATGAATCAACGGCAGGGTTTCAAGAGCAAAATACAATCCCTAACCATTCACACAAATGCCTGTAATTACACAGTACTTCGTACGTCCGTACAAACCTCGAAAATCTGCCATTTTCCCCGTCATTAAAAAAACTGCGCATCCCCGTTCCCATGTTTCTTGGCTCTAGCGTGGGTAGTGTACCGGTAGCCTCATAACACGAACTGAGCAGTGGATCGTCCAATGTCTATGAATAGATACCTACCTAGTGTATCTAACTGCGCATTCGCGAAATCACAATGATGACATTGCCAGATAGGTCCTCAATAACGTCCACACGCGACCACAGACCAGGAAAAGAATCCAGGCTACACAGGTATTCGTACCTACACTACATATCCAATATAGTGCCTGCTCTGGGCTTCCATATGTATGCAAATACTTCGGGAAAGAGAAACAACCATTCGGAGATAGTAGACATGGACACGATACAAAACGCCGTAGCGAAGGTATGCACATTTAAACACTTGATGCCATGTGTATATACCTATATACACCGCACAGTTCCAATTTACCTCAATGAAAACAACCCGTTATCAACATAGGCAGCAAGATGTGAGCCAACACTTGCCAGGTATCACCGCGAGCAGAGCCAAACCCGTGAATGCACTCGCCGTTACATACGCACAAAGCAAAGAAAACCAGGAATACACCACCTCCATTCACAAACTGCCATCTCTCGTAGTTGCGGATCCCAACCTTATTGTCTTAGATCCTATTTCGAGGCTGCGAACTCCTCATGTCGGCAGCGAGAAACAGGCTTAAAAGAATGCCTTATCACTGCCCGTTCGCTCTCGGAATTTGCTCTTGCCCTTATTGAACAGCTTCATGCCTGACTTCACTCCCTTGTTGCCAAATGCGCCGGCCGCGTGGAGCAGTTCCTTGCTCTTGGTTCCCATCTGGTTGCCCGACGCACCAAAGCCGCTCGTCTGGCCTGCTAACAGTTGTTGCACGTGGCTGATCGACGACCGTCTCTGGTGCGACGCTGCTATGCTAGCCTTCTGCGCAGGCTGCAGAGCACTTGAAGCTCCAAGCCCCGCCTGCGTATCAGGCCTAGAAGACCGCAGCTGGTCGGTATTGCTTGCCATGACGCCGTTGCTGTGGTCTGGCTGGCTTTGTAGATGAGCTAACCAGTCCGATAGGCCCGATTCTATGACGTAAAATTGTTCCCGCGCCTCGTCGAACTTGCGGGTGCGCTCTTCCGACGTCCCGAGATTCATGATTTCACGAAATGGTGTGGGAGTCTGCAGTGACTGGGCGGGCGAGGCGTCTGGTGCTGGGCCTGGCGGGGGGGAGAGAGCACCCGTTTCCGGCTCCAATGCTTTGGTCAGAGCGGGGTGCTGGTTAGTCTTATTCGATACCACTGACTCAGTGTCTCCTATCAGTAACTTTTCCTTCTCGTCGGCAAGAGATGGACCTAAAAGCTCTGACTCATCAGATTTACTAGTAGCCATGAAGGTCCCCGGTGCTGCAAGAGAGATTGGGGAGGGCAGGTCAATTGCAAGCAAAGAAACATCACCCGGCGCGCGTCCGCCGTCCTGTGAAGCCTGGTGGGGGATCACGGCAGACCCTCCGGCCTCTGCGGACAGCGGAGCAAAAATACTGGATATAGCGTTTATGGTGGTACTCAATATTGTGGTGTTCATCATTGCATCTGTGTCTCCCTGACTGCGTGCTGGCGACTCTTGCGAGGCCACGGGCACAGCTGGTTTTGATTCAACGGGATCTTGCGTTTCTTCGGCCGGCGATTCCTGCCACGAAAATCGCCTGGGTCTTGTCACCGGCTCCGAAGTAGAGTTTTCAATAGGACTGGGAGCCGACGGTTGGGCCGGGATGTCTTGACTGCCAGGGGCGGACTCCTCCGTTCCGAGGAGCTGGTGGGGTGGTACGTCAGTCGGTGGCGTCGCCGTCTGGCTTGGATCTTGTATTGTTTTCTCGTCGGTGGGCAATGAGAGATAATCGTCATATACCCCGGATAGATATGCGCTATCTCGAACCAAGTCACCTGGTTCCGTGTCGCGGTGGCCCGGGGTGGCCAGACTACTACATGAAAGAGGCGACACAGGTGCAGGGCTCAACGAATTGATAATTTCCTCGTGCAGCTTATCGCTCTCCTTCTCCGGGTGTACGGTATCAATTGTGCTATTGGTGGGCTTGCGTTGGTACATCAATGGCAACCCAAAATAATCTGGTTGCGTACCGGTAGTATCAACCCGCCTGGGATCGAGCGGAGCCGTCGGCGCAAAACCAGAGCTTACGGCGGTATCAACTGGTGAGTGGGTTCTCGTTGAGTCATGTATCGGTAGACTTGACGCAGTTGAGATTGGTCTTGAAGATGGCTGAGCAAGGGGACTTGTCGTCCCCAAGAGTTGAAGGAACTTGGGGGTCTGACGGTAGTCTCTGGTGGCTGTAACTTCGGTACCGGAAGCTATAACATCGTCGTGTTGCCCAGCACCCACTGTGTTTGCTCCGTCCGCGTTTGTCGCTTTGTCCGCGGTTCCGGCGGATGGAGACACAATTCGCAGATCCGTTGCTGGTTGCACACTAGTTGGCCCTGTACGACCCGTTGTTATGGGAGATCCACTGCCGCTATGGGTGCTAGTTAGGAACGTATGATCTTGTGCTTCTCGTTTTGCTGAAGGCGCAGGCTGTTTTGGTAATACTGAGGCGGCTGGATTTTCCGAGGTCCGTGCGTCTGGAAGCCCGGGGCGCGAGTTGGAAGACTGCTGAGTCGGTACTGAGGTGGGCGCGTTCGCGGTTTCTAATTCCTTGTCTAGCCCCGCGCTGTCTTCCACCGCACTGGGCGCGTTATTCTCGGAACGGCCAATCGCCCGCACCGTCGTGCCCATTCCGCTCGACAACGGATGCGGCCCCCCCTGAGGAGTTGCAAGACTGGTACTGGGTTGCTGACCGTAATGACTAGAATTTGAGAACAAATCGTCACCGAACCCGGACATGAGCGTAAGGTTAGGAAGTTTGGGGCTAGAAGAAAACCCTCGACTTTTTACAATGTCCGCTTTTATTTGATCATCAGCTTCATTGGGGGGAATTGGGACTGCAGTTGTTTGAACTGTGGACTCGTTCAATGCTGGTGGCTGCTCAGATCGGGACACGGCATAGTCACCTTTTCGCTCAACAACGGATGCCAAAATCGACTTCTGGCCAGGAGCGGGCCCAGATCCGGTATCATGGGTTTCGAAACTCGTTCGCCGGCGTTGTTCACTCGACGACCTAAGCTGACCTGGTGGCATTACACCTTTTGTCTGGCCAACCGTACTATCTACACTTGGGCGCTGCGACTCAGCAAATGGCTGCACTCGTTCCTTTTCGTCCTCCGTTTGCTTATTGGTGTCGTGAGACACGGCAAATGGTGATGTCTTGGCCTCTTGCGTGGGGGCTCGACTAGGCGAAGCGGATGATGTACCGGATTTCCTGGTCATTATATCAGAAGTATCGGGTCGGTCTCGTTGGCGCACGATGCTCTCGCCGGCAGACCAGGGTGGCGTCGACGTTGATGCCGAACTTTGAGATCCAGGAGGCGCATACGTATGGGAAGCAGGCGTAGCGGTGGGATGAGCCGACCTGGTGGCATTCGGAGAAGAACTCGGTAGCCCGGTAGTTGGTAGGGTTTGGACATGCTGTAATAGGGGCCTGCCAGAGCCAGAGCCACGCAGCGAAGGCGGACCAAACATGCGAGGACTCGTGTTTGAGGGGAATGTACGTGATGATGGCAGTTGGTGGCCCGTTTGGCCTGGCTGGCGCAGACCAGTTAGCCTGGCGGAAGGCTGCGGTTCAGGTTCGGGTTCGGGTTCGGGTGTGGGTGTGTGATGCTGGTCATCATCGTCGTAACTATCATCATCATTGCCCCAGTCATCACCGTCGTAGCTCTGCTTTTTTGCTTCCACCCATTTCCGTGTCTTCGTCCGATTTACGTTGGCCTTGTAAGAAGAGGAGGCAGCAGTCGACGCCCTGCCAAGACCGTGCTGGTCAGTAATCGTTGCGGACGGTTCGCAGCCTTAGACAAGAGCGCATGCACCAGGTAGAGGGATAGATGGGCAGGTGATCAGTAAGGCACTAACGCTAAGAGAGGCATCGTGCCCCTACGGACATGATTGTACGATCCCGAATCCATGAGTGGCTAAACACACGCAAATACCATGTCCTCGGAAAACAGGTCGCGGCGCAAACCGAGAGAATCGAAGAATCGAATACAGTGGGATCGGAGAAGGGGTCGGAGAGGCGACGAACAGCTCAACGCTCAAGTCAATCGGTCGCAAATGTGAACAAGGGACGGATCTGGATGCCAAGCAAGGAGAAAGCCGATGTCTTAACCTCCGCTATAAAACTATAAATGGACTATGGGGTTATTACATGAATTAGAAAAGAAGATCATGTGTTTCCTAGGGGCGTATGGGACGGTCAGAGGAGCACGTGGTGGGTTGGGCTGGAAGAGGATCCGGCCGAAGAGAGCGAAATAGGAGGGATGGGACGAGACATTGATTCCAAAGTGCCCAGGTGGGTTGACCGTTGATTCGCGGTTAACGGGCGTGTTAATGGTCCGTCACAGGTCGGTGGCGCTGGAGGGTTTGAAGTTAACTAAGCGGCCGCATGGGCAAAGTGGCAGGCGGGAGTTCGGGGGGCTCGCGCTGAAGATTCTGCGCTATGGATGCTAAGGTTACCGCGCGATGCCTCCCGAGGTCACATTATCGGCATGTTAGCCGCAGGTACAGCGGATAAGCACCGCTATATTTGCCTGCCTACGCTACCTAGGTGCCTATACCGCTACGGTACGGGCGCATACGTGTACAGTGCCTGAGGTCCATTTGGTACCCGGCGGCCTGCGGGCCACTGGCCCACCTGCCTACCTAGGTAATCTTTTTAGCACTAGGATGGATCAGATGGTCTATCTATCTACTACACTACGGTCCGTATGTACTACCTATAGATGTACGCTATCTACTCAACTAGTAGGAGAAGTCGCGTGTTAATGGCCGTCCCTAAATCTGGCACGGGTAGCTGCTGAGAAGATTGTCAAACGACAACAAGAACAAGAACTACGGTACAGTCTCATCTTCGTTATTGCACGCTGTGCAAACCGTAGCGCAGTCCGCTCGACGGCACAGTAACACGGAGCGGTGGTGATCCGGTAATTAGCGGCATTGCAAGGCGAGTGATTCGGGTTGGTGCAGTCCACATCATTTGGGGCTGCATTACGTATCCATATGCATAATTACATAACAGCTCGGGACACAGCCGGGAGCACAGCCACAACCGATGGACCCAGCACAGTACGGATCCGCGCAGTAGCGTGGAGCTACACAGTAAACAGCTGGCCTCTATTCCGTAAACAGACAATCACAACGCTAAACCAGTAACCAGTCCATCTCAATTCGAGTCCACCTTCTTCTCCCATGATCCATCACCCTCACACCTGCCGACTCGAATTCCAGACGCGCGATAACAGCCGAGCCAAGAAAGAGCAACAGAGCAACTGAATGAGGCGTCTCCTGGTCCGTTGAATAAATCCGGCCATTCTCTAGGCTACCTGTCCTATCTCCGAAACGTATCCGCTGTCCCGGATTCTATCTCTTGGTCGTTCGTATTCCGGCATCCGCCCCGTCTCCTAATTCCAATACCTGCGACGCTCTTCGATTACGGCTCTTAATTAGTGTACATCCTCGGTCTTGGTTCCGTTTCATCTGCTTCTGAGACGCCGGCTCGACGAGTGCCGTCATACCCAGCTCTGCCCACGATGGCGGTCGCATCGATACAAGACCGGACTGCCGAGTTCAAGTCCGTTTTGACGCAAGTTCAGAAAAGACAAGCCTCATCCAAAGTCGGCGCGCAGAGACGGTCTCTTCTTACTGATTCCCAAAAGGTCGCTGCGAATGGCGACGCGCCGCCTCGGAGGTCCGAGTTCGCGAGGCGAGCTGCGGAGATCGGGAGGGGAATCGGGGCAACCATGGGAAAGCTGGAAAAGCTCGCCCAACTTGCGAAGCGGAAAACCCTTTTTGATGATCGGCCAGTCGAGATCAACGAACTCACATTCATCATTAAGCAAGACCTATCCTCTCTGAACCAACAGATCTCCTCGCTGCAAACGCTCACCCGCCAACAACACCCCAAGGCCGACCAAGAAGGGGAGCACAACAAGAACGTCGTCCTCATGCTTCAAGGAAAGCTCAGCGACGTCGGCGCCAATTTCAAAGACGTGCTGGAAGTCAGAACGAAGAATATACAGGCGTCGCGGTCACGGACGGAGAACTTCATCTCCTCGGTCTCGCAGCACGCGCAGCCATCCATACAGCAAACCGCTTCTCCGCTGTACGGAACACCAGCTCGCGGCACGCCATCACCGGGGGCCGATCTCCTCTCTCTCAACCCCGTAGGTGACCAGCAAGTGCTGATGATGGAGGAGGCGCAACCGCAAAACACATACATACAGCAGCGAGGAGAGGCCATCGAAGCCATCGAAAAGACCATCAGCGAACTCGGCTCGATATTCGGCCAATTGGCGCAAATGGTATCGGAGCAAAGCGAGATGATCGAACGGATAGACGCCAACACGGAAGATGTCGTGGACAACGTGCAAGGAGCGCAACGAGAATTGCTGAAGTACTGGTCGCGGGTGTCCAGCAATCGTTGGCTACTGGCGAAGATGTTCGGCGTACTTATGATATTTTTCCTGTGAGCATCGCGTTCCGATTTGCCCTTCCAGAAACCTATCCTATCCTACCTATCCTATCCTAGGTATTCTGCTGTTGACTCTGCTAACGTTCCTCGCAGTCTCTGGGTCCTCATCGCCGGTTAGAGAACGTAGTATACGAAGAAGCATGCCGTCATACTGTACTTTATGTTTATGCATTACGTGTCTTGCCAGCGGCAGACAGGGCGGGTGGCGGGCTACCCATTAGATTTTGTTAATATTATCCATGGCATTATCCATGGCCGGACCTTCACTCGACGCCATCGTTTGCACACACGTAGTGCTACTTCGTGTGTGACATCGCTGAGCGGTACAGTTGAACATAATCGAATTGCATTCGTTCTATTTCCGATCTCCAGCAGCCTGCCGCGACCAACGTCAAGAATATTTTACCCCGAACTGCCATTGATGAATGAGAAGCTTGTTAACGCCATCTTCGCCTCGGCTGGTAGACCCAAGTCTTGCCAAAACTTGGCTTCTATGTCACAAATAGATGCTGGCTTACTACTTACTTATATAATAACTGCTCGAGGATGAACCACAGCGATTATCAATGGAACAACGATATCAGGCACCGTGCTGGCCGCAGCTAAGACATCTGAATATGGACCTACCAGCTAGGGCTGAATTTCGCGAAGCTACACATCTTCAGGAATAGACACGGGTCCGAACGCTCCGTGTTCAGCTCAGGTGTGCGAGTCAGCATGGTCCCCGAGCAAATGCTCAATACATTTGCTCAGTGCTGATACCTAGTCGTCGCCAGACCGGTCGAAACCTTGGCCTCTGCTTTGAGAAGTACACTAGACTATGGGGCGCTTCCAGACTACACCAGAAGCACCATGTAGGTAGGTAGTGTAGGCATGTCGCAACTCTCGCCGCCATCTCCACCCAAGACGGATGCAACCTTGCACAACCAGTCCAGCCACGAATCACTCGGCTCGATATCGACTAGTAGCATGGCGGCTAGACCGAGATCCCGGCTTCTAGCTACAGTAGCGTAGCAAGCATGCTTTTACCCGGCTCCAGAGATGAGCAGCAGCATCACACGCGTTCATACACGGGGCCGTGCATTTATACCTACTGCGTTGTGGACCGGAAACCCACCTGGCGCTCCAGCACCGGATTCCTAAGCTGTCTACCTAATCTACATACCTACCCGCTCCTTACGCTACGCCGGTACCTACTCTACCTAGGTCTAGAGTAGGTAGTGGAGGCAATGTGTGGGGGATGAGACTGAGGGGAGGCGGGGAAGAGGAAGGGTCCATTGCCGGCTTCGTTTTACCGGGCGCTGCGACTACCCGCTTATTGTCGACATCCCATTACCAAATGCCCGGAAGGGCCTTTGGAGCCGTGTGGCCCGGCGCGGACCGGAACTCATATGCGCTACCCCTCACTGCTTATACCCGTTTTCACGCCTTTTTATATAACACCCCCTACCTTGCTTCCATGCCATGCGGCTTGCAACGAACATTCGTAGTACGGACAGACAGACGCAAGTAGAGGGCCTATATGAGCTTTTATAAGTAGATCATTGTTCTTTGCTCGCGATAGCCCAAGTGAAGAGAAAAGAGAGAAAGACCGAAGGAAAAGCGGTTCACGATGGCGCCATCGACCTTTAAGCTCAATAACGGGCTGGATATGCCAGCGCTTGGCTTTGGTACGTTGTTTATTTCCGTTAAGGAGACTCTACTTAAGTCTACCTCCCCCGGGCATCCTAAAACTCTTTACCGCAGTATCACTTAATAAGTAAATCGGCTTGAGGCAACCCTCATCCTGTTCCTAAGAGATGTCGCCTCATTCTACCTACGGGTTATTGACGAGAGCGAAAACATCGGGCTAACAAGCATGGTCAAGGCACATGGCAAGCTGCGCCGGGCCAGCTAGCCGCAGCCGTGACGTACGCGCTCAAGATCGGATACAAGCACGTCGACACGGCCTACTGCTATGCGAACGAGGAAGAAGTAGGCCAAGGCATCAAGGCGGCCATCGACGCCGGCTACGTAAAGCGCTCCGAGATCTTCGTCACCACCAAGCTATGGAACACATACGCGACGCGGGTCGAGGTCGGCCTCGACAAGTCGCTCAAGGCGCTCCAGCTCGACTACGTCGACCAGTTCCTCGTGCACTGGCCCATCGGCATGAACCCCGAGGGCACCGATGACCGCTTCCCCAAGCTGCCCGACGGCTCGCGCGACATAACGTGGACTCACGACCACAGGGCCACGTGGAAGCAGATGGAGGGCCTCCTCAAGACGGGCAAGACGCGGTCCATCGGCGTCTGCAACTATAGCGCGCCGTACCTCGAGCAGCTGCTCAAGACCGCCGAGGTCGTTCCCGCCGTCAACCAGATCGAGAACCACCCGTCTCTCCCGCAGCAGGAAGTCGTCGATCTGTGCAAGCAGAAGGGTATTCACGTCGTCGCGTACTCCCCTCTAGGCAGCACGGGCAGCCCCCTCTTAACCTCGGAGGCTGTGGTCAAGGTAGCAGAGCGGAAGGGTGTCAGCGCCAGCACGGTACTGCTGAGTTACAATAGTGAGTCCATCCCAGCCCGTGCGCAGTGTGAGGTGGGAGCAAAGTGGATGAGTGAAAGCTAACATAGACGCCTCGCCAGTCGCCCGAGGCAGCACGGTCCTCGCCAAGTCGGTTACCGAGTCGCGCATCAAGTCCAACCTCGAGATCATCGACCTCGACGCCGAGGACATGCAGATCCTCAACGACTACTCCAACGCCCTTGCCAAGGAGGGCAAGCTCACGCGGTACGTGTACCCGCCATTTGGAGCCAATTTCGGCTTCCCGGATAAGCCGGAGGGCAGAACCTTGCCGAATGGCGTTTAAGCGCCGCGTTTATGTAAAAAGGAGAATAACGGTGTAAGTTTGGGGGCTATCATCGCCAGGATGATTTCGATGTGCCTGCGAGTGGTCGTTGGGAGCCATCAGCAGGAATCGCGTTCAGTGTTTCAATTAGCAAGCCGTACAGGAATAGACATACCCAGCATGCCCAGCTCAAGCGCATTGTTTGCGTGGTGATATGTTTCCCGTGGGGTATTGGTGCCCCTGGCCTCCATACGACTTGCTCCAAATGCAGGGGTTTTCTGCAGAATGTTGGGGACATAGCGCATCTGTGTTCAGATCTTCATCATCGATTGGATTCAACCAAAAGGTCTGTTATGCCAATTGCGTGCTGTAGGATCGATCCTCAGCACGATGGTTGGGGTTTGAGCTGGCATCCCACGCCCCTGAATAGGTACTTATACCAACACGGATCCATATGAAACGATCAGAAAGGAACCTCTCGGAGTTGCGGACACCGATTCAAGGTCAGGGAGGGCGTGATGCTTTTGACTGGGTTGGGAAGACGGGAATGGACTAACACCGTTTATACGTTGGGCCGTCAAGGGGTATCTCATACATGCCCGCGCGTCCATGATGTGCATCATAGATTACAGATAGCCTCCAAAGTGTAATAGATACTACAGCATATGCAAACATAAGGGCTTCTTCAACCAGAAGCCCCCTTTTACAAACATAAGCCAACCATAAAACCCTTCAAGAAACCAACTCCAACCGCTCACTAAACACCTACGCCTCCTCACTCGTATCAACCATGACCTTCAAAACAAGGTTACCCTGCTCATCCTTAGCCTTACCCGCCATTTCAAACGCCGCAGGGACATTCTCCAGGCCCTTGAACCGCTGCGTCACGAGCTTGCTAATGTCAGGCAAGCGCGCGTTCCCGCTCGACAGCAGCTCGATGGCCGCCGGGTAGGTATTAGCATACCGGAAGACTCCCACGAGATCGACCTCCTTCAGCGACGCCGCGGAGATGGGGATGGTCTGGATGGGCGTGCCCATGCCAATGATCATGACTTTCCCACCAGGTTTTGTAGACTAAAGCACGGCGTTAACCCAAAAGAAAACCAAAGCCAAAAAGAAAAAGGGGGAAAGAAACTCACATAAATCCCAGTATGCATACAAGACTCAACCCCCGTACACTCAAAAGCAACATCCACCTCGCCCAAAACCTCCCCAGCAACAGAAACCCCCATAACCCCCTCCGCAACCCCCTGCGCGTACGCCAACTTCTCCTCAACACCATCAAGCTTAGCAGCAGGCAAAGGAACCGTAAACCCAGCATCAGCAAACCCATTCTCCACCGCAAACCCAACCCGAGCCGGCAGGATATCCGCAACAACCACCGCCTTAGCCCCGGCAACCCGAGCAACAGCCGCACAAAGCAATCCCACCGCACCAGCCCCAAGCACCAAAACAGACGCTCCCTCCCCCAGCGCGTTTCCAGCCCTCACCCGCGCATGCATAGCAACAGAAAGCGGCTCAATCAGCGCCCCAATCTCATCCGAAATCGCCGGCGGCAAAACATGACACCACCGCGCCGGATGATTAATCCTCGTCTGCAAAGTCCCCTGCATATGCGGCAACCCGCGCGCCGAACTGCGAAAGCGCATCTTCTTGCAGATGTTATACCGGCCAGCGCGACAGAACCCGCATTCCTCGCACGGCAGGCCGACTTCTAGGGCCACGCGGTCGCCCTGTCGGTACTTCGCGTCTACGGCTTCGCCTACTGCTACTATTCTTCCGGCGGACTCGTGGCCTAGGGTTAGCGGCTCTTGGACTATTATGCTGCCGTTGCGGTGGTGGGTGTAGTAGTGCAGGTCGGAGCCGCAGAGGCCGGTTGAGGAGATGGCTATTTGGACTTCGGTTGGGAGGGGAGGGGGGAGGGTGCGGGTTTCCTTTTCAGTTGTTAGATTTTGGTTTGAGATGGTTGGGCTCGTGGATTTACTATTCTGAGGTCCTTTGCTCCGTGGAGGACGGAGGCTTGGACTTGGGTTGTGGTTGTCATGGTGTTTTGTTCTTTGGGTGAGTATGACGGCTTTGCGAACTGCCTAGCGATGAAGCGCTACTTCTGCTATTGAAGACGAAGAGTAGGGGATTGTAATGGAACGAAATCGGGATGTTCGTGAGAAAATGTCATGGAGTTGTTGACTGAAGTAAGTTTTAGTCCTCAATACGCGAACCAGTCCATTTTATTCTAAATACCGGCAGTACCGTAAGCTACGACACCGCATCCGATATCGTACCTATTACCTACACATTCGAATTCTTCCGTCTACCCAAAGATCTCACATCGCGGCTTGTGAAAGCCGCATGGCTAAAGTATACAACCCCCATTGGCGGGGGTTTCGACCCGCGAATTAGCGGCAGCGGGGTAGAGCCGCGGCTAGACTCGCTGGAAAATCTGAGCCGAAGGGATAAAGCCGGGGTTTATCACGGTCCAATTGAAGAACAACTTTGGGATTAGATGCTTATTTTGGTCGCGCTATTGCAAGGAGGGATGAGCGGTTATTATGGGTATCGGTTGTTTGAGGGGAAGGAAGCGACTTACATACGAGTTATAGGTCGGAGATGGCCACAAGAATTAGCTACACAATTGCTTGATTTTCATCTAGAATCCATCGCATGAGGCCTGAAAAGTGAACCATTCTCACATATCACATAGTTTTTCAAGTTTTTGAGTGATATTAGTCAATTAAGTTATGAAGTGAGATGAGATGAGATGAGTTTCAAGCACTCTTATAATGTACGAGTGCACAAATGCTGCTAATCCAACTCAAGCGCATCTCCGGTTTGAGTGAGAAAGGCAATTCGCGAAGCACCCGCCATAACGAAGAACACATAATCGTGATCCGGATCGGTCAGGGTGCCCCAGTCCCGCGTATCGACGGCTTTGCCTTTCACAGAAGACTGGACATAGGGGCTATCCATCACGTCTTAGACCACGGCCCTCTCGAGGCATCAACTAGGAAACAAGTACCGAAGGGGGAAGAAGCTATCACGAAACTCTGGTAAGGATAAATACTAATCCTGCAAAAACAAACAAAACCCGGCGTGGAGAGGCCCAGGGGTAGGAAAGGGTTTCTAACGCCATCCGGTCGAGTTATGCGCAAGATCCGCGCACGGCAGAAACGATCCTATGCCAGACCAACATCGCGCAGCTTGATTATCAATATCATCACTCGGGCATATATTGGCATAATACATCAGTAAACCCAGATATATCACTATATAAGTACTCCAGTCCAGAGTAGTTAGGAATCCGTGACATTAAGGACTATCAGTCAGCCTGAGATCTAGTTGTGATCGTAGTTGTATATTGACCTCTCTGCGTTCCGGAACTCATATCTATTTTATTATATCCCGCCATTGCTGCCCACAGGACTCGATGGCGAGCCTAGAAAAGGGTCGCTTCGACTATCGTGAAGAGTGCTGAATGAGGACTGACATACCGAGTACCTGCGGCTACGTATAGCCGTTCATATAGACCTGAAATCTCATGTGCCTTTCTATATCTCAAGATAAGTATTCTGGTTCTGATGCTTTTGAGCATCATTCTGAGTCTGGATGAATTGGCTGCTGTAACTGAACAGGTATGAGGGCTAAAGAGTCAAAGGGGTCATGAGAACCTAAGAGATATGGGCGGCGTATACATCTGCCGCAATGCCAATTTGTTACATAGTACGCGTGCCATGGTCACACCTTGAGCGATGTACAAGTGTCGTGTTCTGGGAACGCTTCTTAGTATCCTAGCTATGGTCCTAACCCGTCGTTGCCAGTCACCGGACACCAGTTACCTACGTCGGCTACGTGATGCCAGACCGTGGGAACTCAAAAAGCTATGGCACGGTTTAAAATCAGTGTCGTAGACACTATAGCTTAGAGATATCAGGTAGGGCATTGTACCTAGTGTTATAACAGCAGCACAAGAGTAGGCACAAAGGCCGTAAAGGAAAGAAGGTGTGAAGCACACAAAGACACCAAACAAAGACCACCCCACGAACCCAAGACGCAGCACAAATAAAAAATGAATTAAAAAAAAATAAAACAATTATCCGTCATACTACAATGCCTCGCAAAGCAAATATCAAATAAAGCAAACCCCAATACAGCAGACAACGCACAAAACACAAACAGCATTGTCTCGCCAGGCAGCAAGTTAACAAAGCAACCCAAACACCTCCACAACTCCAGAACCGAAACCCGAACCACCACCCTTTCAACCAACCACGATATAAGAGTAAACTTCAAGACACCCCCACGGCAGAGATGCCAACCTCCCCATCATCCTCAATCCATCAGTAAGAAACGAGTTTTGCAAGTGCACTACTCCACGCCGAGGGAAGAACCGCGATCACCGCATTCCCTTACCGCAGGCCAGGTGAGTTGACTTCACCCCGCAAACGGTAACAAAGGTAAGAAAACAAAAGACACCCAATTACGAGCACGGGCCTTCCACAGCCATCTCGCACAAAAAACAAGAAGCCTGACTTGACCTATCCCTAGGGACAAGACCGCCCTGGACATCACTCAAGTCCGCATCAGAGACGGGAAGTACCCCGTAAAGCAAGCCCAAGTCTGCTCCCATCTTGCCAACCCAGTACCGTACCTACCACCAAGAAAGTCAACTCACCAAAACCAAATCCCACACACAACCCACAACCCCAAGACCCTCAACTAAATCCCAGCCCACCATGCCTTCCAACAACAAAGCCCCAGCCCAATGCCCCCAAAAGCAAAAGCACCACCCAACAACCCTCCAAAAACAGCAAAAGCCCAAAAAGCCAACCCCAAGCCCCCTCCAACAAAAGCTAAACGCAATCCTCAAGCGCGTAACCGGCGAGACCCTCCCAAGCCTAAGAGAATACCAAGACCAAGAAGCCCAGGCCCAGGACCCCGACGCCATCAACAAAGAAGTCTACGACGACGAAGACGACGTCAGCTCAGTCTACAGCGACAACGAGGACCAAGAAGCTGAAGATGAGCGTGACCTCGCATACTCCAACGCAGAAGGCAAGGCGATCCCAGCCCAGCACGACACCCTCTACGCCGAGCTCGCAAAGTTGAACCCCTACACTTGTACTTACGGCAATGCTACCAAGTCCGAGGCAACCACCAAGCCCGAAGCCCCCATCAAACAAGAATCCCAAGCCCCCATCAACTCCAAGGAAACTCCTAAGCAACAGCAAGACCCCGAAGACGACGAAGACGAAAAGCTATCCGCCGAATTCGAAGCCCTGCACGAAGCAATAATAGCCGACGGAGTAGCAACGCTAAAGGCCCTACGAGAACGTCTCGCGATGCCAATCCCAACTCAGTACTGACGTGCTACACGGTCCACCTACTGACTAAGTACACCATCAACCTATACACCATGTAGTGTAGACAGGAACCCAGGTGCACCAAACTAACCAAGCCAAACACAGCCAACGGAGCCGCACCCAGAAGAATCCCTCAACACCAATGCCAATCCCAGCTCCAGTTCCGCGCTGACGGTGATGGCTAGTTAGTAAACTAAAGGGAATCAACCAACCACAGGCAAACCAACCAGACAAACCAACGAGCTCAATCAAATGAACATTCAACAATAAGCAAACAGACTTGAATCCCGAAAAGGGATCTATGTATTTAAAGAGAATGAAACCACAATTAATCCATCCACCTCGTACCCGTGAATGTAAAAGGTCCAAGAGGTCGCGCAAATAATGATGATAATCAATGAATCAGGTAGCTCAAGTTAAGGGTAAGTCGTTACTAAACTAAAGGGAACCACCAAACCAACCAACCAACCAACCAACGAGCTCAACCAAATGAACAAAAACTTACAAGCAAACAAGCCCGAATCCCGAAATGGGCTCTATGTACTTATAGAGAATAAGACCACCACAAATCCATCCACCTCGTATCCGTGAATGTAAAAGGGTCCAAGGAGTCGTGCGAATACTATTAATCAATTAATCAGTCAGCTCAAGCCGAGAGTAAGTCGTAACAAGTAATACCCAAGGGAAGCAACAAAAATCACAGAGTCCAGACGGAATGTAATCACCTCTCACACGCAAACAAAAGCCAGAAAAGTAGCAAAACCGCCGAATATCTATCAATACGACGCTGCGCAGGATATCAATACCAATACCAATACACGACCAACGACCATGCCATGCCACCTTCATATCCCGACCATCGTGACGCAGCCACATGATAGTTTCTGACTAGCAGAATCCATAGACCATGTATCCTTCCCCAAACGCCGTACACCTCTAGTGCAGGCTTCGCCTTTCTAATTAAATAATGAGTATGCGTGTTCAAAGTACCTATGGCCAGGACATCAAAAAAAGCGATGTCGTACCGGCACCATCGGACTTTGCGTTAATAAGGAGAAATGCCCGGTGGTTCGGTTTGCCACTGCTTCTGGAGCAAATAAGCCTCAAAACTCCCCGAGTCCAATGAGTGTATATACCCATACCTTTCCTAAGGAGAAATCAAAACCCCCAACATCTCGGTGCCAACGCCGAACCGCCATAGTATTTGTTGTGGAGTCATTACTCATCCGGGAATCTTCGTGTATGGTTTCTATGAACATGTCCTCCCCGTCGCTATCCGAGCTCGGAGGCGCCAACAAGGTATAGCTGAACGCTAGTTCCAGTACGTGCTAGACCGTCTTGCCCCCGCAGTCGGGGATCTTGACGCCTTGCTTCAGTTTTCGATTGACGTCCAGAATGCCCCAGTGATCTTCCCATGCCATTCCCGGCTTATCGAAGCTGATCTTCCAGGGCTCGTCGAACATCTCGAACCAGAAATAGTTTGTGCCGTTTTGGAGAGCCTGACAGACCCAAGTGCTCAGCAGTGTGTTGAGTTCATTAACCCCGGCAACAGACCCGTCATCACAGCTCGATGCGGCGCCGCAGTCGGTACCACCTTGGGTTGGCCATCCGATCTCAGATATGACGTTTTTCGTGGGATCGGACTTGAAGAAGGAGCCTGCTTTGTTGTTCCAAAAGGTATACGTCCACGACGCCGCCTGCTTGGAATCTTGGCCCGCGAAGAATGGATGTACGTTGCCCATAATGTAGTCGCTAATTTGCGCCAACTCGGCAGTCCAGTTGTCACCCAAATCGCTCGTCGCCACTGGGAGGTTCCAATTGTGATCGCTCAGATTGGAGCGCACACTGTCTAATAAGTTGCCTAGCTCTTGCGTGGTCATCTGCTGGCGGAAGAGGATCTCATTCCCAACAATCAACCCCTTGAATGGTTTGTCTCCGTACTCGTCCAGGATATTCCACATCTGGCGAAGCTGGCGAGCATTTGTCGTGTCGTTCTGGTCCTGCCACACACCAAGCCAGATTTTGATATCGTCCTCCATCTTCAACTGCCTCACGGCATGGATCGTCATCTCGGTCTGGTTGCAGTCGGTTCCGTAGAGTCGTATTGTGCTGGTCAATTGTGACAGGACAGCCACATCGCGGGTAACATTATTTTGCGAAGGTGGGTTTGCGAGACACGCCGGGTATTGCACGTTGATTGGCGTATAGTCCACCCCGGGAAATACCTTGTGAAGATTAGGGTTATTCAGCAAAGCCTTAATTTCAGCAGAGTGGATGTCGAGATCTCCGTTCTGAGCAGTGTCATCGTCCGCCGACTGACCAGCTCCCCCGGAGTCATCATTCCCTTTCTTAGCAAACTTGGATCCGACAATACCACCGGTGACAGCACCAGCGATAATTAGTAGAATAACAACGGCGATGATCCACGTCCATTTCTTTCTGCTGCTGCTTTGCTTGACTATCCAGTCGGATTTTTCAGCTCTCGGGCCAAGGTCATATTTGCTGGGATCTCCACCTGGGGGCGTAGCAGCTGAGTTTTGCACTGGATCATAGTTGATACCGCTATTCCGATTCCTTCCCATGAGACCGCCGAGAACGCCACCCGACGTTGTAGCACCAGCAACCCCAAGGGCGGCGGTAGAAGCTCCATTCCCGCCTCGAGTACTCGAGTTGCCGAGACTTAGCATACTATTTCTAGCGGAGCGTCGGTACTCTAGACCGTCGTCGCCGTCATCGTCGATTTCATTGGGGTTTACTTGGCCCAGGCTTGGATCCATTCGTTGACCGTAAGCCAATTGCGGGTCTGCATACGGATCGGCATGGAAGCTGTTTGGATTTCGCGCCGGGATGGGGCCGGAGGGCGGTGGGGCCAGATATGGTGGCGAGACATGGCCACGCTGATATGGGCCGGAGCCAACGGTTCGGTCATGTCCGCGCGGCTGGGGATTTGTAGGGGGGCTGTTTGGAGGCAGTGTCCGCTGGTAGGGCTGCGAGTATGGGTGCTGCTGTTGGTACGGCTGCGTGTTTCTCATAACCTCGAGACCGCCTTCTCGGGCATTCCGCTCCGCGACGCTCATAGCGAGGCCAGGAATACCACCAGCGGCTGCCTCGCTGAAATTGTCGGCCCCCAAAGTGGTGCTGCTGGGATGAGCTCCGTGGTCCCAAGGACGCTCTCCTGTATCACTATACAGCAGCGGCGGTGCAGGTTGGGCTGTGGAGGAACTGATTGAAGGCTTCGAGTTTCTAGCCTGGGCTCTGCTCTGGCGCAAGCGGTGGAAGGCGGAGTTGGGATGAGCGCCTGGGAGAAGAGAACGCCTGTCCTCTCTGTAGGGCGGCAGTGATTGGTCTTCGTAGAGTGGCTGGGAGGATGGCGAGTCGTAGGGAGAAGCGTCGGCACTTGAAAGGTCTTGAGACGAGAGATGACGGGAGCCGTCGTCAGCGTAAGAAGGGCTGGCTAAGGGGGCGCCATCGTAGTAGTGAGGACCGGTCTCCATAGTGCCGCATGTGGGTCGACGAGGCGAGATCGGGAATAATCAATGTGGCCCTGTACCACGACACAATCTATCAGATAGACAACGTTGTGACAGCAGCGTAGGCATGTAATGCGTGTAGGTGCCGGCGATCTGGCTGGGTGGTACCACACGCTGTGTGC
Source organism: Xylariaceae sp. X802 (assembly GCA_028637635.1). NCBI lineage: Eukaryota > Fungi > Ascomycota > Sordariomycetes > Xylariales > Xylariaceae > Xylariaceae sp. X802. Next base: position 890,981 of record JAJFDH010000008.1, on the reverse strand, counting down.
CGCTGGCTATTGTATGCTGTTTGTGCGGACGTATAGATACCGATATTCTGTAGGTAGTCTGTAGTCTGTGTTCTGTTGGGAATAACGAGCGTTGGCGCCAATACGAGAGGCGTCTCAGAGGCGCTCAGTGGTGGATTGGCCCGCCAATGGCAGTGGCCCGAGACGTCTCGCTTGTGCGTAGATGGTGGATAGGATATACGGTAGGCCTGTCGTACAGTTGATGCAGATGGTGACGGTAGCAGAGTGCGAGGCACAACACTACCTAGCGACGAGCAAACACCACGGCTTGGCAGACAATACGTAGCTGTTGCGTAGGGCAGTTTGGAGTGAGGTAATCGTAATTGTAAGTACTAAGAAATAGGCAAACGAGTGGTCGTGAATCGTGATGTCTAGTGTACGGAGTCCAGGCGTCAGTCGTGAATCGTGTAGATAGTCGAAGCAGAGAAGAGCGGGTATGGCTGGGAGGAGGATGAAACCTGGCGCCACGCACGATAAACACCGGCGATCAGATGGAGCGGTTGCGACGAAGATTCCTTAGAGACGGAAGGCTCCACGGTCTGGCGCTAGCTGGCCCGGCGCTCAGCAACCACGAACCACCCGTTCCTGACCGTCCTTTTCGTGAAACTGCGCCATTCCAGGTACCTAATCTAGCGCCCCACGCGTGCCTGTACTTAGAGGTTGGGGCCCTAGGCAGCCCGTCATGCAGCATGACAGCGCTATAACCAGACGCACTGTAGGACCCGTCTGGTTAGCGTGGCAGGTACAACTGCCTCCAGGCTCCCACAGGTAGGTACGGTACTGTGTGTAGCGCGCTCAGCGGTTCAGACTGAAGCGTTTAATTGAGACAGTGGACGATAGAATACCTACGGAATGCATACTGTTACCTGCATTCACCACCGAAGTGTCAGTGCAAATGTCACACCTCGACTGTTACGACGCTACGCAAATGCTATGAGGCATATACCTGCCTGGGTAGATAGGCTATTCCGTATGGGACCCTTCCGTATACATGGTTCGACTGTTGTGACAGTAAGGTACTATTCACAACAGTTACCCATTGTAACTGCTTCGTATGTATGTGGCTTACCTCGGCATTCCGCGTGTTAGTCAGGTCCGTCCACAGGGCAACAATAAAGACGGCAATTACCACCTAAACTGTCCGGATCGACTTGCAACCGACAGCTGGCTTGGCAGCGTCTGTATGTCCGCATTACACAGTAATATCCCCATCTGGCAGCTCAAACTGAAGCCATGTCTCACATCAAAGGTGAACGTCAAGAACTCATAGGTACAATAGGTAACTCATCGTAAGCACAGATACAACGTTACTTGCAAAGGGGCACTGGCGATGAGTGTGACGATCAGCGCGTATTCGCGGCCAAAGGACCTACCTAGGCGAATTGATCTGCTTCTCAACACCTTAACTACCTATCCCCATCTGTCTGCTTGCCTTCTAAAATGCTTGCATGGCAGCCGACCTGCCGTTCTACCTACCCCTGGACCCTACCTACTTTCTTTCGGCCCGGGTCACGTCCTAACAAGTCGGCGCTTTTATAGTTTATTTCCTTATCAGGGTTGCTGTTCCTGACTGATTGACTCTGACGCCATCTATGTGTAGGTACCTACATAGTGCTCACCAACCACCCAGATACCGCCAAGTTAGCGCATGCCTAATTACAGATCAACCGTCGGTCGGTAGTGTCGAGCCGGCATTGATAGCCCCGGGTCAGGATTTGACGGGAAGGAAGAATACGAAAACATGCAAGAGCCGGGCGTGCATCACCAATTAACCCTGTCCGTGGATTTCCCGTCGATCGCAACCAACCCGCCGAGGCTGATAAAGCCCTGGATGCACTTAATAAGACACAATCGCGAGGGTTTGGGTTAATTGGTCGCGAGGTGCGAATTGAGCCGGGGGTACCAGGCGGGTGGACAGAGCCGGGATACGCTGTCAGTGTATCAGAAACAAGAGAAGGGCTTTTTGCAGCCAAACTTTAAGCACAGTTTAAAGATGGTTCTTCGACGATACCTATAGGTACGCATTTATGATCCAATTACCTGCGTTGCGCAACCTGTTACTTCTATCTTTGTCGGCCCTTAGGGATTTATCGCTGCGTACTTCGTACCTTGAGGCCACGGCCTCGCCCCGAGAAGAGGGAAGGGAATTGAATCCGTCAGTCGCTGTAACACAATATATATAGTAAAGACGTCTCGTATACACGGAATACGGTAGGCATCGTTTCAAAACCCTTCCATGTTTCCGAAAGCTCAGCTTATTATGGCAACCCGACCAGCGACCAACAACGGGCATGCTTCCTACACGAGCCAGTGTACATATCGCACCAATCTATATCTCTAAGCGGACGAACGAAAACTCCAACCACAGTCGAATAACAGATATTCTTCCCTCATTATCTCGGTAGCGAGAGACGTGTAGCTCGGATTCAATGCTAAGAATCGGATTGTCCACGTTGCCCGACCGATAAGCCTGCTGGCTCTTCATTTCTAGAACTTGGTCATTTATCGTCGCTTTCCGGCCCATGGATCAATTTACGTGGCATGGCGAAAAGCGGAAGACACAGCCACAATAACGACTCCCTGCTGTCCCTGGATTCACGGCTTATGTTCTGGCTTAGGTAAGAGTGATGTAGAGGTAGGTAAGCATTGCGCCATTCTTCCTGCGAGTCCCGTCGATCGACCCTGTTAAAGTCGTTTCTACAGTAACCGCGATGTTTCTATCACAATGATGGGCGCACATACATCATCCGGGGCGGTGGCACCGCTGTGACATACCCACCATGAGACTAGGACCCTAGGTATTGAGCAGGAGTCTCTTTGCCCGTCACGGCTCACCCACCAGTCACTGGGTTGTAACTGTTGGACAGCGCACGTCATGACTGCTTAGAGCCACAACCGGTCGTCTATGGTGGGTATTGACATCATCCGACGTACAGGGACCAGGCGGCAAGTATAACAGCTCACAATCTGCGCCATCATGTGGGATTCCCGTAGAGTTCCGTTTGGTGCAAACCTTATATTCGCACGAGATCATCGATCCTATATTCCAATCCATACCAATCTCGTGATCAAACCCGAAAGCTGAACAATCTAACGGAAGATTCCTGCTTGAAACCAAGCCACCATGTCAGCTACCCGAAATCCCGATTCCCTACAAGGAGAGTTCCACAGCCGTGTGCCACGGTCTGAACCAATGGAAAAGAAGGGCCATAAACCCGGCGTCATGGTCGGCAACGACAGGGCCCCCGAGTTCCACGCCGAGACATACGCCCCGGGAACGGCCCCGCGAGAAAACACTTTCCAGCCCCGACCCGAGGGGGAATTTCCCGCCCAGGCCTACGGCACGGCGCCTAATGCATCCGATTCCATCCAGGGCGCCACCTCACAAGACCTCTACCAGGGCATGGGAAAGCCGATACAAGGCCAGGAGGCCCGCGAGATCAAAAAGCGCCATGGCGCCCATAGAAAGAAGGAACGCTCGGGGGTTGCGGGCGTGGGCGGCGTTGATGGAGTTGACATAGTACGTGAGAAAGGCGCCGATCTACCGGAAGGTGTGCACAAGGGCATGAGAGGCAAGGCCAGCGATGAATACCCGGCGGCTGAAGATCGCGTGCCCACGGGTGCTGAGGAGGTTGCCTCCGAGTGCAAAGCGCCAGATTGAACCTACCAATTAAACGCGGTGGAAGGAGGATGCCGGGTGGATTGCGGCCATTTGAGTTAGGTACTGGGGTGGTACGTTGCGCATAAGAGATATCTGTATCTACAGGACACCGGGAGACTGAACATCTTGGGGTTTTGGACAACGGAAATGCATAATAGGTGGACAGCCAAGTCGGCGGGACTGAGGGGTCATCACTACACATCAATCAATCAAGCAACGGCATAGGTATACTCACTACCTACGTGTACTGTTATATTTGACCCATACATCGGTTACTGTCCGATCAACAAGCTCCCGTGTGCCCTCGTTCATGACCTCAAATCGATGACTTGTTTGGCTACATGCTCGTAGGTAAATAGGTAGGTCTGTCTCCCTACTTACCTCTACATTGTAGTGCACGCGGTCTACATCGAGCATACCTCGAATAATAAGGATATGATCAGCGCGATCACCGTGATCATGAAGCGTCCCCGGCCAATTGTCATTCGCAATTGGCCATGACCTACGATACCCCTCTTTCGTTGCTAGGTGACATCGCCAAGGGCCTGATGAGTTCGATTGACGGTACAATGACATCAACAATTCGTTATGTTGGTACTTTTCTGCGCATTATTGCGCTTCGCAAATTAAGCACTAGGTAGGCCAGCTGCCATTCAGCAATTGGGCTTTTTTCTTTTGTTTCCGGGTTTGGCACTGGGAGTTGATACCCCCGGTTTCCATGGCAAACTGCGATTAAAAGAACTCTTCGATAGCGCGAGTTACCAATTGCCAATTCCCAGCTACAATTTGAGAAAGCGGTTTTATATGCGATACACCATAGAGCTAAGTACATGTACATGATGTAAGTGTGACTTGCTTACCTTGTTGCTCTGTTTACAGCGCGGCTCGGTCACCCAGGGCACCACCATAACCCCTCGATGTGCCTGAGTGAGTCAGGCGACCGAGCAATTGGGTAAACACATCATACGTGAGTACGTACCACGACGGGCAAATAGAAGTAAAAAATACCTTGGGCACTACCAGCACAAGCATTCGCGTTAGGTAAACTTGCTGCAGCCAATAATGGCAAGGCATCCAATAGAGCTTCATGTATAAACAACCGAAGTATATCAGTTATTTCCAATGTACCGATTCAGCATCGTGAAGCTCGATAATGTCTCCTAGGTGAACATGCTGTAGGCAGGTGCCATGTAGGGTGTATTATAGGTTGGTAGTTGAAGAGGTACCCAGTTACTTGAGTTGAACCTCTCGAGCTATATGCCCATCGCCGTTGGTTCCCGTTCTCGATAAGTATCCGTAACCATTCGACTGCTCTTTCCTTCATTGCCCGGCCTCATAACTGCTCCCAAGTTCCTGTTGACTGTTGGTCACAGTTTAGCCCCGGTCCCATATCAACATCCAACCATTCCCAGTAAACAGTGCATCGTAACTTTACCTGCCCTACATCCTCATCCTCGAACACAAGCACATCACATACCTGCTTACGTTCTACCTTTCGAGCAATTCCTCTTCATATCTTCCTGCCAGCCTGGACTTATTGTAAGTACCTCCACCTCCTCAACCCCGAACACGAACACATCATGCACATTCCACCTTCGAGCAATCCCCCTTCACATCTTCCTACCGGCCCGGAGTCATCATAGCTACCCCTACATCCCCAGCCCCGAACAAAAGCACATCACGCACGTTCTATCAAGCATCCCATTCCATCTCTTCATGTCAAAGCCTAAACTCATCGTCACTACCTACCTGGACCACAACTAAGTTGACAGGTACCCACCTAGCATCCTAAGAGCTTCCAATCTGCCAATTCAGTCAAGCAACATCCTCCACCATGGTTCAATCTAAGATCGACCTCTCGGAGAAGGAGAAGCGCATTCTCGGCCTCGCCTGGAAGTGTTTCGAGACCCCGCCAAAGGTAAATAAACACCAGCGTCCATCCCCATCACCAGCTCCCCCAGCTCGTCATCTTAGCACTCCAGACTAACACGCCGCAGTTGGACTACAACAAGCTCGCTGCTCTCGGAGGTTACACCAACCCCAAAAGCGCCATCAACATTCTTACGGGTAAGATACTCATCGCAACGACCATCCCATCATCCACCTAGATTCGCAAAGAGTCAAAGCATTCATCATCTCATTTACAAGACACCACCCACTAACACGGTTTACTTTTCTTTTCCCTCCGGTGCAGCTGCTAAGAAGAAGCTCATGAGCATCGACGACATCAGCGGCGGCGACGCCGACCAAGATGTCAAGGGAAGCCCTTCCAAGAAGCGCGCCACCCCAGCCAAAGCCAGAAAGAGAAAGGCAGAGGACAGCGACGAGGAGGACGTCGACATCAAGCCCGTCGTCAAAAAGTCCAAGGCCACAAAGGCGTCCGGCAAGAAAGCCGCCGGTCGTAAGATCAAGGAGGAAGAGGATGACGAGGAGGGCGAGCAGGAAGTCGACGGAGAGGTCTAATTTTCATGGATTCGGATCATACACGGTAATCACTGCTGACGCCGGATGGCTCAGCCAAGACGGCCGTACTCGGAATTCTCATGCGTGCACACTTAATGGCATCCCATCACGCGATACAGGGAAAAGGGCTTTTAATTCGTCGTTTATAATGGCTCTGGTGTATATAGAAAATACGCTCGCCTGGATCGGCGTTGAAATTTGAGGGAGTTTTCCGGTTTATTTATGCGGTTCCTGAACTCTTCGGGACGAAATCCTGACTCGTGGCGGTGCGACGTGACGGGCTAAGTCTGTGTCGCTATTAGACCGGGCGAGTACCTGATCCCTTGCGAAATTAATCGTAGAACACTGATCCTGCAACAACCATTCCTCGTTTCTAAAAGCATCGGAACTTAGGAAGGGCTCGCGGCCTTGATTTCCTCTGATTGCATTGCCTCGTTGAGTTGAGTCAAACATGGACACACAGGCTCGAGCTCTCTATTCCGACACGGAGTCCACCAGCGCAGAGAATCCCTCGGAACTCGCGACCGTTCTCAGTGTTCCAATACCGCCTATTGAGCAGAGACCATCGCCGCGGGCTCGACGGGGAAGATTGCGCAACGCTGCGTGATCGGCTTCCTGAGGGATATATGTTGACAGCGACGATTATCGTAGGGACATGAACTTCCCAGAACACATGTAACATGGGATCCCGCAATGCGCATTTATATTCCCCGGGTCCTCACGTCGCGGCTGCCAGTACTCGTAGCGACACTATCTTCAAGCTGAGCTTCTACCCCGTGCCGGCGGATTAGTCTGGCTGGAGTGAAGATATGGTGGTAGTATCCATCCAGCTGCCGAAGAGAAGCTTGGAAGTTTGATGGATCATCCAGAAACAGGCCTCTCATCGAGGTAGAGCCCTAGATAGTCGAATCTCCAGAGATCACTTCAGTCTACTACCGAAACTCTACCAGGTTTTCCCGGGACATCTAAGGGTGAAATTCCCTTCGATAATGCTAATGATATAGCGACAGGACGACAAATCTATCAAGATAACGCGTCCGCCTGCAGACGTATAGTTCCAACTTCAATGTCACTGCTAAGCCAAAGGAACTCTTGTGGCAGCTCTAACCTGGCTGCGGTTCATGGGAAAAATAAGGTCTTGGTCTTGGGAATACCTTCAGCCAGAACAACATTATCAACGCGCTGACATCGAACTTCTGCGCCTCGTCAATAGCCTACACGCCTGGTTTTCCTCCCTTCGTTCATTGGAGCCAATGGGGACCAACTAACACGCCGGACAGGTTCGGCGCTGACCTGGGAGATACAGCGCAGCATCGAGATACAGCAGGACAAACAAGGGGAGAGCTAGGGCGAAAAGGTCGGAAATCTGTTGGCCGAAATCCACGCGGCCGGTGTCTTACAATCATAGCGCAGGTCTGAGATTGCGAATGTGGGAGTAATGAAGCGCTCTTAAGGCTACCGAGCTACGATGCCCCGTTACGAACAAACAAAGCTACGCGAGGCATTGTGATGATCGTCAATAGTAGCAGGACAAGCACAATATGAATCGCCGATGGACGGTAAAACAATATAACAGGTACTATGAAAATAATCATCCGTGACGGTGATGCAATTCATATCTCTCGCCAGCAACAGTAGTCAGCCACAATAGGGGTGCCGTCCCCTATAGTAATGCCGTAAAAATACCCGGCAGCTATCCAGCGGTCCGCCGGGATAGAACCCGGCATCCGACCGCAACTACTAAAACCAACGTGACCGGACCGTTACGGCAATCACAAGAACAGGCACAAGCCGATGGAGCGTACAGTCCGCAGCCCATCCAATAAGGACCCAAAGCGTAAATAAGTAAACAACAGGCAAAATGGACTGACGTCATTCCAAGTGCACGCCACCTATATAGGTAAACCGCCCACAGTCCAACTCCATCACCACCACAAACCCACAACCACCAAAGCCAACACAACACAACATAACTCCCCAACTCCCCAACTACAAAAGCCAATACAAACCATGTCAGGCAAAATATCCGAAGACGTAAAGACCGGCCTAAAAGGCATCCGCGGAGCCGGCGACGCCGTGCGCGGCGAAACAATGGCAGCCGTAGACCGCGCCTTCAACAACCAGCGCCACAAAGACTCAGCGCAAAAGCACGAAGCCATAGCCGAGAAAGGGAAGCGGGACATGCAGGCCCTCGACGACAGGCTCTCCGGTCGCAAAAAGGCTGGCGAGGGACAAACCCCCGCTGGGGATGTCTCCGGGACTGGGAATATCCCCGGCGTCGGGAACGTCTCCGGCGTTGGGAATTACCCCGATACCGCTGAGACTCCCGGTGTTGGGAATACCGCCGGGACTCGGGATGTCTCCGGTACTGGGAATGTTCCGGGTGTTGGGAATGTCTATGGTACGGGGAATACCTCCGGTGCTCCGACTACCACCGATACCGAAAATACGCCCCGTGCCGCCGACACCTCCGGTGCTGGGAATACCTCCGGCGCCGGAAAGGGGCCGTACCGTCACCCCCACCCCTTGCCGTGAGCCGGCGTGCTAGTTTGTCCGCCGGATCTCACTTCCGCACAATAACGGGCGCAAAGGACGCTACGCTTCTGTTGCTTAAGGGTTTCGGGATTAGTACTTTTGCTGGGACTCGGAGTCATGGGACGGTGAACACGTGGAGTATGCATTACCGGTGGACTACCGTGTAATATTATGAGTTGAACGGGCTATCACGGTTCTAAGAGAAACGGACGATAATTATCTTGTATTACTACGATCATGGATGACGAGTTTCTTTAGTGATAGCATTGGCAGGTCAATGACGTACTACACATATGTAATGCGACGCGCGAAAAGTCTTACAATCGGATCATCAGGCGTTAATTCTCTCTAACAGGCTATTACAAACAGCACCCAGGCCGATGTAACAAATATAAAAAACCGGCGATTTCTAGTCCCTATACTGAATCAACTACCAAGTTTTGCCTGTATTCTCTCGCTACAAAGATTTCTCAGCATGTATGGGGAGCGTCGTAGTCTCGTTACTGGGTGCAGCAGGTACATCCTTCATCATCGGGAAGGTAAGGACTTCCTTGATACTATAGAGGTGTCAGTTCTCGCTCATGGTCTGGCCGTAATCTTCACGAACCTGTAGTTATTCGTAAGGAACATCACAACTCTGTCAATACCCATGCCAAAACCTCCTGTTGGCGGCAAGCCGTATTCCAGAGCTTGGCAGAATGTCCTAAAGAAACGCGGTAAGTTACTGTACTCGGAGTCCAAGGTGGAATGCTCGTACTCATCGATGACCTGTGCCTCCAAGTCTCCCTTGTCCTTGTCCTTCGCTTGCTCCATGAATCGTGCCCGTTGGTCAAAGGGGTCATTCAACTCGGTATAGGCGTTGCAAATCTCCTTGGTGCATACAAATGTCTCGAAGCGCTCAGTCAGGCCCGGAATGGCACGATCGGCCTTGGCCAGAGGAGACATGCTAAGAAAAGTTAGAAGATTGCTACGTTTAACCGTTGACCGGGACATACATCTGGGGGTGGCCTTTGATGAAGGTCGGATTGATGCACTTCGACTCGATGTATTCTATTGAGAAATGTATGGTAAGTACCGTTTTCAGCCATCGAAGTCATGGAACGGAAGAAATTCTTACCTCCAACCATCTTGTCAATCATTCTTGAGGCAGTCAGGGGTGGTGAACATTCAAGATTAACCTTCTTGAGTAAAGACTTGAAAAATTCGAGACTTTCGTCCGTGTGGAACTGGTCGGCAGGCGGGAATTTAGTCTGTGTTGCCTCTTCCAAGGCAGGAATCATATCGATCCGAGGCCAGGGCGCCTCCCAGTTGACGGTATACTCCGTTCCATCTTGAGTGTTGTACTTGGTAATGTAAGAGCCGGTTACAGCCTTGACAAGGCTGCTGACCATCTCCTCTGTAAGGTCCATGACATCGTTCACGTCGAAAAAGGCGCAGTAGAATTCCATTGTGGTGAATTCCTTTGACGAAAAGTTAGTGATCCGTTTCTTGTGATGACTTGGGAGATTTGCAGCCCATGCCAACCAGGCTTTCGGACAAGGAGGGCTGCTTCCAAACAATCACAAACGAGGGCAGTGCACAGTCCAAAGACCACTTACCGGGTTGTGTGTCACTATGCGGCGTCAGTAAGGTTAGTTTTCAACTAGGTGTAGAGCCATGACACTCACAGTCTATATCTTCGTTGCGGAACTGACGCCCAATCTCGTAGACTCTTTCCAAACCACCAACAACAAGTTGCTTCAGGTAGAGTTCAGGGGCGATTCGCATGTAGAGCTCCATTTGGAGGTCGTTATGGAATGTCTTGAACGGGCGAGCGGTTGCGCCACCTACGCCTCATCGTTAGCACCTGTTGTTCATACTCAATTGCCCCGTCGGAGATGTTACCGGCAATCTTGTTCATCATTGGAGTTTGGACCTATTGGTATATTAGCTCAGCTGGCTTTGCCTTTGGAACAGGTCAGGTGACGCTGACCTCTAAGAAGTCTTTCTTATTCAAGAAGTCTCTGATAAAACCAATGATTTTGGCTCGCATGATAAAGGTGTTGCGGGTCGAGTCGTTCATGACCAAGTCTAGATATCGCTGTCTGAAGCGTTGTTCTTTATCCTTGAAGCCGTAATGCGCCGAAGGAAGCTGATGCCTAAAACAGATGTAAATACTCGTTGACCAGCTTTCCGTAACATCGTATAACTTACAAGCAGGGAGTGAGCAATGTGACTTCGCGGGCGAAGATGCTCAGCTCTCCGACGTCGCGGGTCTTGGGATTTGTTCTACCTGGGAAACCAACGACACCAATCCAGTCTCCACGCCGTAGATGCTCGTGCTGCTGAAGGAAGGGTGCGCCAGTAGCCTCATGCGCTTCACACATAACCTGAACGTTGATGCCATCGGCCTTGCAGTCGTAGAATCGGAGGGAGGCACCGTAAGAACGCTGAGCCATGATACGTAGACCAATCCGGATCTCAACGTCCTTGCGTGACTCGCCAGATTTGATATCGGCGTACTTCTCGTGGAATGCGCCAAGCTTGGTGTTAACATGGAATTTGTGAGGATAGCTGAAAACAATGGTTAGAATTGCCCAGGTAACATCGCGGGGGGGTTGACGCCGTACGGATTAGGCTCCTTGGAAGCACGGAAACTCTCGATCTGTCTTGACCGGATCTCGAAGTATTGCTAGCGGAGGAGTGGTTAATCAATCTAATAGCTTTTCTATCTGTGTGTTCAGGATGGGGAAATGGAGACACACATTAGGCGTTAATTCCTCCTCCTGCTTGGGCTTTCCCGCGGCCTTTGTCGGGGCGTTGGCTTGAGCCTTCTCGGCTTTCTTAGCCTTCTCTTCGGCAGCCTTGCGCTGCTTCTCGCGCCTCTTGAGCTCCGTCTTGGATATCATCTCGCCGGTGACGGGGTCCTTGTGCAGCTTCTGTTGTTGCTCGGCGTCAACAGGGGCTGCCTGGGCAGGCTGGGAAGCGTCTGCAGGCGCCATTATGAGCACTTCCGATCCGAAACCGTAAAGAAGGGTGTTTCGAGAGAACTCGTGGGTTGCGGGTTACAAGTTGCTGGAACGGGGTATAAAAGCGTGCGAGTGACTCAAATGGTTTCCCGGTCGACTTGTGTGTCATGGGTCTTGGCGGGGTGGAGGGGTGGAGGGGTCGCGGGGCAGAATCGGACTGAAAAATCCCAAAATTCACCTGCGTTGTTGTGCCTATCGATAAGACGACACCACTTATACAGTATATGCATATATCGAGCCTTCCCTATTTGTTAAATGAATATAATATTACACTAACGAATACGTATCCCTGTAAGAGCATAGGAAGCCACACTGCAAGTCCCCAGTGAGATGGCTCGGAGTCTTCTTCGACCCCGGCCTCAAGTTCAAGGCGCATGTTGAGACATGGTGTGCAAAGGCCCTGAGGGCAGCCAATCACCTCCGCGGGCTCAACAAAACGATAAAGGGGTCCCCACCCCACATGGTAGCCCTAGCAGCCTCCGCATGCGTGCTCACGGTCGCACTCTTCGCTGCTGAAGCCTGGTGGCCTGGCCTTACCAAGGAGAGCAGGGGACGGCAAGTCAGCACCCGGGTCGGCCACCTCGCAGACAGGATCGACAGGGTGGTAAAAACGGCTGCGAGAGCAGTACTGCCAGTCTGGCGTACAACCCCTATACCCATCCTCCACAGGGAATCAGGGCTGGACAGTGCTCGCGTGTTGCTCCAGCAAGTTCAACTCCGACACTCCCTACGACTGCGCCGGCTAGACAGGGACCACCCGCTCATACGAAGGCTAGAATTCCGGACTCACCCAGACACCTTGGCCCCTCGCCCCAGGCACTTCAGGCCCCCGGGCTCTCAAGGGCCAGCCCTCACCCGGCTACAAAGGACCTACGACCTCACGCCCCCCTGCCCGAGACCCCTACTACTGGAGACAAGGTGGCCTACGCGCAGCTTCTCCAAGGAGGAGCTGGCCGGCAAGGAGACAGGAAAAGCGACCCATCTTCGCTGGTTGAGGCGAGTGTCCCCGCTCTCACTGGTCATCTACACAGATGGCTCTCTGGATAAGTCAGCTGGATGGGGCTGGGTGGCTTTCAGGGATGGCAAAAGAGTGGCGGCAGCCCATGGCGCGCTGCACGATGCCGAAGTGTTCGACGCGGAGGCCAAGGCAGCTAGCATGGCTGCCATCTGGGCAGCGGGGTGGCCCCTGAGGAACCCCCAAGCCAAGGTACACTTCTGCCTGGATAACACCTCGGTGCTCCGGCTGCTCCTGGGACACCCAGCAGACAGCTCACAACGCTGCTTTCTGGATTTCCAGAAGGCAGTCCAAAAGATAGGCCCAGACAAGGTCACCACACAATGGTCACCCGGACACATGGGGATCCCAGGGAATGAAGCGGCGGATGCAGAAGCTGCCAAGTCATCCTCACAACCCCCTCTGCCTCCTTCACCGGCAGACCCGCTACCCACGCTGGCGGCACTGCGGAGGAGGAATAAGGAGGCGCGACAAATTTTGACTACGGAATGGTGGTCAGAAAATGTCCCTGACTCGTACAAGGAGTGGGACTTAGTAGCTACCAAGCGGCCCCAGGAGCTGCAACTACCGAGGCACACACTACACCGCCTGCTGGCGGAGAGGTCGGGACACGGGGACTTCGCGAAATACCATCGTAGATTTGGCCACCCGCCGGAAACGATCAAGCTCTGCGACTGCGGGGAGGAGATAGAGGCAGGCCACTTTGCGGCATGCCCCATCTTACGCACGCTCACGCCATGGGGGCTTGGACTTCAAGCCGTTAGGAAGAAATTCTTGGGCATGGATGCCCACATCCAGTATGTGAAGTTCCTGAAGCTCAGCCGGATCGCTGGGTAGGGACCATGTAAACTTAGCAAACTCAACAAGGACCGCGCGGTGGCACGGCACGAAGGCAGGATAGAATAGGTGTTCAGTGGGAGGTGCGAGGGGAGGATTTCCTATGTGTCTTTCTTATGTCTAACTCCCGCCCCTGCGGCACGCTTGGCCCGTGCTGCCGTCTACGATAGTCTAGATAGGCTCTGCTCCCTGTGGGGCTGCGCCCCGCATAGCCCTGACGTTAATACAAAACAAACAAACAATATCGTACAGAACTTATACATATTTTGCGGTATCCTTTATTGCCAAACTCTCCTTTGGGTGCCTGCAATTGGGCGAGTAGGCAGGTTGAGGAGTGGGAGTTCGCGTGCTCAATTCTCTACGGCGCGTTTTTTTCAGGAGACGAGTGATACCTACTTTCACCACACAGCCTAATTATTGATCCGACATGTGGCTCATGGCTACTCTCAATCGTTTGGCGGCTGACTTTACCGGCCGCATACAATACTACGGAAGCAGATACGCCTCCGATAGCATTGTTGGCGAGACGAGAATTCACAGGTGGTACGACTTCAGACTCTCCAAGAGTTTCCTCGGGAAAACCGGCGTGCCCGACCCTTTAACCTAACCAACCGAATGAAGCATCAATCAAATACGTGTGTAAATGTTTATTGACTTTCGGCTATACTCGCATTCAACTAGTATTTGACTTGCTGCCCGTGCACGAAAACCGCCTTGATGTTGCGGTCATCTCCTGTCATGATAAACTTGTCGAAGACGGTCTTAGTGGTGTCCCCTTCTTCCAGCATGGTCATGACGCCCGGTTTTGAGTCATTTGAATCGATCAATAAGGCATCGAACTCCTTTCCAACAGCGAAATTACCAATTACCTCGTCCAGACAGCAAACTCTAGCCCCGCCTAGTGTCGCTAGATAGAATATCTCGTCGATCGACAACCCCTTCTCCTCGCCATGACTCATAGCCTCTCTGGCATTGGACGCGACAAGAGCCTGCCGCATGGCGTCCAATATGCTACTCGAGAATCCGCCTCCACTGTCCGTTCCCAAACCCACCTTGATGCCATGCTGGAGGAATTTACGTACAGGGGCAGCCATGAAGCCGCCCCCGACGGTCATATTCGAAATAGGGCAATGCGCAACGCCGCATTCCAACTCCTTGAACCGCTTAATCTCGTAATCGGACATGTAACAGCAATGAGCTAGGATAGAACGTCTGGTGAGCAACCCGAAATGGTCGTAAAGGTCTGCCTCGTTGGCAAACGTCGGAAACAATGTTTTCGTGAAAGACATCTCCTGCTCGGCTTCGTTGAAATGCGTCTGGATAGGGAGGTCTGGATTCAATCTGGCAATCTGTCCAAGACCAGCGAGCAATGCGTCTTCACACGTAATTGCGAAGCGAGGCGTAAGCACGTGCTTGACAAGTTTGCCCTCGGGATCAATTCTTCTCATATGGGCAATACAATCTCGCGTGTCACTCAACGAGCTTTCGACCGATGCGTCTCGATAATAATCCGGCGCATTGCGATTCATGTTGCATTTCCCTACAAAGGCACGCTGTCCCTTCTCAACACAGAGGTCGGCTAAGATCTTGGTAGCGTCGGCATGCATGGATCCGTAGTACGATGCCGTCGTTACGCCTTGCTGGAGGAAACCGTCGACACAGCTGGCATATACACGCCGCGCGTATTCAGGACTGGCAAAACGGGCCTCGTTTGGAAAGGTGACTTTGTCCAACCAATCTAGGATGTGCATGCTTTGTCCAAGACCGCGTTGCGCCCACTGGGGCGCATGATTGTGCGTGTCTACGAACCCAGGGATGAGCAACTTTCCGCGCTCGAGGTAGTGAACTTCATATTGGCCCTCAGTGAGACCGAGCGTGCTCAGGTAGGGCTCGACCAACTCTCTTGAAATCGGCTTCACCAGGTCCGAAATGATGCCATCCGGTGTGATTGTAATCAACCCATTCTCTATTACCTCAAGCTGGTCGACCTCAAGGCAGTGGATGAGTGTACCGTGGAAGACTTGACGACGAGTCATTGCCGAAATACTTGCTGTTCGATGAGACGACCCCTCTCATCGGATCCCCACGGTTGTCAGTCCTACGTTAACCTATGGATACTCATTGGGAAGATTACTTCTATACGGCACAATCCGATCGGCATATGCTACCTCTTAACTACATATCCAGTCTATATTTATATGTGTGATATGCGAATACATTATGTGTATTCAGCAGCGTTAGAGCCTGTTTGGCAACATGAATTTCAGCGTAATTACGCTGGGAAAACCGGGGCTTTGTACTGCCCAGACGCTAAGAATCCAACCTAAACCAAGACTAAGCCATGTTTAGTATGGACGAAGGGCGGTACATTGTCAAAAGTGGATATAGTCGGAATTTAGTCAGAAAGGTGATGTATTTCGTGTACCCTTGGCAGCCTAACCGCCTTAAGCTGCTGGCTATACCCAAAAAGTACGGAAAAATGGGGCTTTTTGCTGCGTTACGCTGGCTGCGTGAAACCACCTCGCGAGGTAGTTTCATGCAGCCAGCGTAACGCATTTTTGGTGTCCCAATTCTTTCCTACTACATCAATCCACCATCTTTTTTCGACCACACCACCAAGCAATCGGCACCGCTGTAGCGTACCTACAGAGTCTACACCACTTGAATAGTGCCAATACATTTGGTACAATGCTAGTTCCCCTGTTCGGCCCTAGCTGTAAATGGCTTAATACGGTGGATACTGATAGATAAAACGGTCAGAGTGGATGAAGCCAAAAGTGGATGTATTAGGATAGGTCTGTCTGGCTATGGGAGCTATGGACGAATCATCAAGTAGGCACAGAGTGGGGTCATCCCATTACGTAATACTGTCCGTCCACCAAAGATAGTTTAGCGATGACTCAGCACGTCGGGGGGGGCAAGAGGGCGTCCCGCCCGTATCAATAAGAAACGTCTCGCATCCTCATCAAGTGACAGCTAGCTAAGTGTGACGGTCCGTCCCCGTACCATGCGCCGGGATCTCTCCTGTTTTTGTTTTTGTGTAGTCCTTCTTACTGAAAAAAAAAACGGATGGTGGGATGGGTGTGCCTCTCCTTATTTTCTTCAGGAGGAGGACGGGAAGGGCGGAAGGACGAGATGGATAGATGAGCTCCTCCCTATTTTCTTCAGGAGGAGAGAAGAGAGGTGACGAGGAGGAGAGGGTGGGGGTGGATGTCGGCTGTATCTCAGTCGGAGGCTTCATCCTCTTCTTCCCAAGGCAGCGTACCGAACTGCAGGTGGCGGCCGTGGCGACCGGATCTAAGACGAGTTGACGAGGGCCCTTGGGGACGTGCCACGGGAGGAGGCGCGGTCGGCGTGCCCGTGCCGGACGGGGCCGGGTCATGTCCGTCCACCACAGTCAGGACCAGTCGTTCCGACGGGGTCAACTCCTCGGGTCGCTCAGTCACGGCGCCCGGGTCCGCCTGGGCGTCAGCATCTACAATCGCGGCGAGGTCCGGATCGGTTTGTGCCGCGGAGTCAACATATCCCACTCCTGACTTCGTCTGGGTGCCCGCGCTCTTCGTTGCGCCCTTGTCCACCCTCATTAAATACTTCAATCGGCTTTCTGCCGAAGCCGTTCGCTCTTCCACCTTGACAATGCGCTGTCCCCTCAATCTCTCGGTGTCGAACAGCTCGTCCCTGAGGACGGCAATGCCTTCGTCCAACATCTCCTCCACGAGGCCCTGGATGGGTCCTCCGACTATAGCCTTCTTCAGCGAATTGAATACGTGGGCTTGGACGTCCCTCACCACGCGGTCCAGGGGGTCGGCATCTGCCTCCTCTCCCTCGTCATCATCCGGCTTGGGCGTCAGGACGGCGCTGTCCCGGAGCATCTTCAGTGCCTTGCGAGGTTTGCTGAGCGGAGTAGTAGGGTCCCGAGGGTCCCGCCATCTCTTCCGTCCCCCGGTGGCACGCGCATTGGCGGCTGCGGCCACGGCCTTGGTCTGGGTGCGATGGCCGGACGAATCAACGAAGGTGGAGTTGGTTGACAGGGATGACATGGTCGCCGCTGCTGGACCGGAGGTGCCGGCCAGGGCGGTCGGAAGTCTCACCAGGTCAGACGTCACCGGCGCGGCCAAGCTTGAGGGAGGGCCAAGGGGTGTAATCGGATGTGGGATGGTCGGGAACGCACTTCCTGGTGTGCGTGGGATCGGGGATGAAGTGACGGGCGTGGAGGGTGCGAACGCACGGGACAGAGCTGGTCCAGACTTGAATGGGGGCAGGGCGGAAGACGGCAAGCCTGAGGCCTGGCCGTGAGACGTCTGATGAATGGCGTGGTGCTTGATCTTGTGCGCCAGCGCCCACAACCGCCAGCAACGAGGGACGATTCGATCCTCAACTGGTCTGGACAGCCAGGACAATCCTGCCGATGCCAGCCTATCTCGCTGGACGTGGGGGTAGGTCCCAAACCCATCATGGGCGTCTCCGACCACACGCATCGCCTCCCAAAAATTGGGATCCCATACCTCACATGGCGCCTTTATGACGTCGACCTCCATATCATCCCGCCAGCCACAGGACGAACCGAGCGCCGCCACGTCATCCAGCCAGTCCCTGACCTTTGACCACAGGGGAATATTGGACGGCTTCTCCATGGGCTTTGTCCGCGCGATGTACTTGAGGACCTTCTCCGGATCCGCCCATGCCTTGGGGGGGGCTATCTTGAGGACGGCGACCCAGAAGAGATCCGGGTGCATGGGCTGCTGCAAGTGGTTCTCGGACTGCTTGAGACGGTTCTCGGCCAGTAACTTTCGGTACGCGCGGGTAGTGTATGGCGACCACGCGGTAAGGAGGATCCAATTGTCCACTTCCTTCTTGGCACGCGTGATCAGGCGCAGGTTCTCGGCTGACGTGACTTCTTCGGGATCACCGTACTCTGCGGCCTGCGGAAACGGCGTTGTGAGGCTGATCGTCTGGCTGACTGAGGTTACTGAGGCCGTATCCTGGCCCTGCGAGTGGGCTCTGGCCTCCTTTTGCGCTCTCTCTGCCGCGCGGGTCTCCATGGTCGCAGTCGGGTCGCGTTCTATCTGTTCCGGCGATCCAGCGTGTGCGACGGGGTGGCGGGGACGGTGTGCAGGCGCGCGAGAAGCTTGATCGATCCGATGACGGGTGACGGGAAGAAAGGCGGAAGCGTCTTCAGGCAAATGACCAACGAGACAGGCAGATGGAAGCGTTCTCAGGCAAAGGACTAACGGTCCTGCGCGCAAGAGGAGGCGCTTGTTCGGGGGGGTATTGGGTGAAGGACGGGGGAAAGAGATGGTCGGAGTGGGTTGCCTAAGGCAGCAAGTTCCGCACCGGGGGGTGGTGGGGAATGAGCGTGGGGCTGGCCTGTTGGTCGCGCGGAAGTTCACAAGGCAGGTGCGGGTGCAGGCTTCGGTCTCCTTCCTTCCTCGCGGGCATGAAAATCAGGTATGGGCATAGGCTTATGTTTTTGCGGGTATGGGCAGGCGGGAGGTACGGGGTGACTTGTGGCCTTCGGTTCCATGGAGGGAAGGCATGCCCGCCTCTTCTCCTCGGTGAACGGGGTATCAAAGCCCCGGAGTACGTAGGGGTAAATGAGGCTTATGTTTTATCGGGGTGGTGGCCTTTTCCCTCTATTTTTCGAGGGAGGGCGTCGGGACGGGTCCGTTTCCTATTTTCTTCGGAAACGGAAGGGATGGCAGGTGGTAAAGGTTTATGTTTTTGCGGAAAATATAGGGGACGGAAGGGAAGGCGGTAAGGACGACGTACGTCCACGTCGGGGGGGGAAGGAGAGAGCGTCCACGCTCCTCTGAACGGAGGGGGGGTGTCTCCCTACCTGTAGTTTAACGTCATTTCGGACAGGGACGACGCCTTAGTGCGTCGTTTTACTTACGTTTTCGTCTGATGGTTTGCCTGAAGGGGAGAACGAGGTCATCCGGTTGTCGGAGGTATCCAGTCCGCGGAGTAAATGGTTTCAGTGCATCGATGTGGTGCTCTCCGGGGATAGTGGATCTATCCAGGTTCTCCAAGACGTATGAGGCTCGTCCAGCCACCCTCTTGACCACGAATGGTCCCCTCCACTTGGGAGTTAGTTTCGGAGCCTTTCCCTCCTGTGCGAGCATTACCAGGTCATGTGGTTGAAGTTGACGCATACAGCGGTCCAGAGTCTCCTGCCGTCTCCTCCTCACGCCGTCATGTCCCTGTCGTACCGTCTCGAGGCAGTACTGGATGCGTCCGACGTGTTCCAGGACGAGCCGCTGGTGGGTGGTTTCATCGGGTATCTCCATGTGGTCGGGGGATGTCTCTATGGTGGTGAATCTGGTATGGGGGTACGCAATCTCAAACTCCGTCCGAGGAACGTGACCGTGGAGTATCTCGAAAGGGGAGTATCCAAAGGTCTCCATATATCGGGCATTGACGGCCTTCATAACCGACGGAAGCTGCCGGTCCCAGTCTCGATCCGCGTATCTGGTGGCTGGATCCCGCCGGGATAGAAGGAGCCGGTCGGAGTGGAGCTTGTTTAGTACGGTCTGAGTAACTTGGTTGAAGATCTCGACTAACCCGACGCTACGATGTGATTTGGATGGAGCCTGGAGGACATACATACCCGCAGCTGTGAGCGCTCGTTTGAATTCACGGGAGACGAAGGCGCTGCCCGGATCAGAGTAAAATGCAAGCGGGATGGTTCCAATCACGGTGAGCCATGTCTGCACCAGTCGGATGGCATTGTCTGCGTCCGCAGCGCACGCTGGATACGCCCATCCGTATCGACTGAACATGTCTACCAAACAGAAGATGTGTTTCGTCCCTCCATTGGATTCCAGGAATGGACCAATAAAGTCCGCCACTATGATCTGGAAAGGCTGACAAACTGTAACGGGTTGGGACGGCGCCTTTGGTTCTGCGTGGTTGAACTGGGCACACTGGAGACATCCGCTGACGTAATCTGTCGTATCCTTTGCCATTGTCGGCCAGAAGACGGTCTGGTTCAAGCGGTGAAGCGTGATACGTGGGTGGAAATGGCCGGAGACGTCGTGAGCTAAGTGCAGAGCATCGGACACATCCTCTTCCAGCAGGCACGTTCTCCAGATGCCCCTCCGTTGGTGTTCTAGGACACCGTCTCGAATGCGGAACGGTCTCACTCTTTGGGTCAATGCGAGTAATCCCAATCGTCCTCTGTCCTCATCAAGCGTGCCATCCAGGAAGTGCCACACATCGTGGTACCAGGGGGACAGGTCATATCGTTTTTGGGCTCGGGGTTCAGACATTAAGATCTCACATGCGGTGGAAGAGAGGGTGGTGGGTTGACTTAGCTGTACGACGTTCCAGATCTCGGACTCGTCCAGGTCGCGGAATCTAGTGTCCACCAGGTCGGATAGCTGCGTCCGGTAGCCGTCGTTCCCATCTGACCATTTCCAAATACGGGAGAGGTGGCTTGTGAGTACCTCGGACTCGGTTCGGCCTTGGGCGTAGTCCGAAAGTCGCTCGATAAGGGCGGATTGCTCTGGTCCCGACAGGGTCTGAAGCAGCTTCTCGTACCCGTCCTTGCTGTCTGTCCAAACCCACGTCCGGAGGTCCGTGTCGATCCGCCCGAGCTCGGTGAAGGTGTCCTGGCAATTTAGGGAGGGAAATATCGTCCTGGATAACGCGTCCGCCACAACGTTTCGCTTGCCCTCGATGTACACGATTCGTACGTTCAATTGGCGCAGCTCATCCGCCCAGCGGGCATATATCCCCTCCACATTCGGCGACTTGAGGAAGAAGGTGAGGGGTTTGTGGTCGGTGTGGATGATGGATGGGATCCTGGAGCGGAGGTATCGTTCATGGCGGCGCGCGAATTCCACTATCCCACATAACTCACGCTTATATGTCCCGTAATTGCGCTGCGTCTTGGTAAAGAGGAAGCTGTCGTATAGGAGTGGCTTAGGGACCTTTGGGGATCCCTGTGACTGGATGATACAACATCCGGCGGCGTAAGCGGAGGCGTCCGAATACAAGTCCACGGGCTCATCCCATTCGTGACCGTGCATGTCCACCACCGTAGATGCCATCCGGCGCAGCAAGTCGAATGCGAGTGCCTCGGCGTCTCCCCACTGCCAGTCCACATTCCCCTGCAGGCGGGTAAGTGGACGGGATATCTCCGCGCAGTTCCTGATCCAGCGTCGGGTGGGACCCATTGCCCCCATGAACATCCGTACCTCGGTGGTGTCCTTTGGGGCTGGCCAGCACCGTAGTCGTTCAGCGCGGTCCGGCATTATGCCCAGCCGTCCTCGGGTCTTGTGGACAGTCCCGAGCGCGACAATCTCTTCGCAACCGATATCACACTTCCGGAAGGATAGCTTCAGCAAAGACCACAGGATGCGCGGCAGGAAGTGGTGCTCAATCCACTCCAACTCCTGTTCAACGGTCTCGTGGGTCCCGAAGATGTCGTCTATGAATTCCGATGCGTGTACCATTTGATCGGAGGCCTCCGGGGATATGAAGGAAGGCTCGGGGTGTGGCTCGGGGATGGGGCCCAATGCGATGCGCATCATCTCGGACATTGAGAAGGGAGACGACTGCTGCCCTTGTGGCATTCTTGTTGGCTGGAGCTGCGGGAAGCCCGGAACGTCAAAAGCCAAGATGTGGCGGGAGTCCGGGTGCACCAGGACGGACCAGTATCCATGCTTCAGGTCAAACTTGCAGAGTGATCCGACCCTCGGGTCAGCTAGCTTCGTGTGGACGTCCGCCAGGAGAGGTAGATTGGTGCCCGGAAGGTCCTCCTCGACGTTGCTATAGTTTACCGTCAGGCGGGGTTCAGTCTTCTGATCATTGCCGGGGATGGATACTCGGTCGAATCGATCCTTGTTGATGAGGACGGGCATCGCGGTCCAGTCGGAAAGGCGTCCGTTGGCGGTAATGGTAGGCTCGTACATGCCGGTGTTGAGGCACTGGAGGGTCAGTTCCTTCAGCCAGTAGAGCTGCGAGTTGGACCATGGCTTGCGTCAGGATCGGTTCCAAGGTTTGACGCCTGCCTTCAGCCGAACGTTGTGGACGTAGAGATCGGTGGGGATGGACATATCCGCTATGGTCTTGGCTCCACAGTCCCGGTAGGCGTGCCAGACCCGCATGTGATGAAGTTTCAAGTGATCTGGGACCAAGGGACCAAATCTCGGCCCGGAGTCCTTCCACCACTTCCGAATCTCGTCGTCGGACATCTCCGTCTCGGACGTTGGAGGCCTGCGGATGACTCTTCTCTCAGTAGGGAATCTTCGGGACGTAGCTTCCGGTAGAGAGTTCTGGGGCTGGACGGCCTTCAATGCGGATGCCTCCTCGGAGGTTAGGAGCTGTTCCGGAAGGAGCTCGTCGGGGGGGATTGTCGAGGATAAGCTATGCATAACTCTATATGCGCTCTTGTGGGATGCGCGTGTGCTAAGGCGTGGAGCATGGGATCCCATCCATTCTTCGGTGGGATAAATGGAGCGATGGAAGATATACGGAGGTTGGCCGGGGTCGGCGTCCTCTTCCGTCAGTTTATCGACGTGACTAGGTCGGCGTCGGTGTCCTAGTTTTCCGACGGTTCGTCTGATGCGGCGTCCGTGTCTCCCGCGGAGTCGGATACGTCTTCTCCTGTCTCGTCCGAGGCGTCTGACGATTCGATCTCCTCGACCCGATCTTCTGACTTGATCGAGTTAGGCGCCAACGCAAGCCGGTACGTTCCCTCAAATGACAAGGCGGGGCCGCAAAGTCGGACGGGGACCTCCTTGGCGGAAGGGTCCCCAATGGTCAACACACTACCGCGGATATCGAACACGGCCATGACATCCCAGAGCCAGGGGAGGCCGAGGATTAACAAGGTAGTGAGGCGTCCGCCGTCCGGCTGGATGATGGCCCACACGGGACGGGTAATAGTCTGGACGGTAACGGCAAGGACGACGAATTCAGTGACGGGGTCGGCCTTCCCGGCGGAGTTCAGGAGGAACATCCGGTTAATCCCGAGATCCTTCATCTTCATTCGGGGGATGCCCATTGCGTCAACCAGCTGCGGGTGGATTATGTTGACGTCGCTTCCCTGGTCCGCCTGGCCCGCGCCTGCCCGGACGGTGTATTCCGCGGGCTTCCCATTCTTCATGTATTTCAGAGTGGGGGTGATCCGGTACGCCTTCGTTGGCTGGATGATAGAGGCTGATGTAGTCGGCATAAAGGCAGCCCGGTCCCGCATCTTCGCGTAGCGGCGGATGGTCTTGCGTGCTTTCTCGGACGCTCGGACGGACAGGTGCTTGAGGTTTCGGGCGAAGTCCGGGCTGAGCTGCAGCAAGTCCATGAGGGACAGCTCCATGGTTGTGGTCTCGAGAAACGTCTTGTAGTCATATGGACCCTTCTCTTTCCGACCGCGGATCTCAGCCATGGGTTTAGGCGGCAAGTCCGGGTCGCGCCGTTGCCGTCGGGGCTTCTCGGCGGTCGCGGGGGCTTTTCCCTTATCCTTCGGCGTCGAGTCCTTTCCCATGGACTGCGTTCCGGATGGACCTGGGAGGTCGTCTACCAACGAGCTGATGGGGATGGCTGCGGCCCCACCTTTCCGCTTCTTGTTTGGTTGCTCGGCCGCCGTGGTCAGCAGGGTTTGTAGTATGAGGACCTGCGTCTCGAGTTCCTCACAGAAGGCGGCGCCCTCTTCGCTAAGTTCCGCTTCAATGGTGACTGAGTTTGCGGATAGTACCAGGTCGGATTCATCATCCTGGCTGTCATGGAGGACCTCTTCGGTGCCAAGCCCTTCCTCATCCCCCAGGAACTGCTCGTAGTATAGTTGAGCGGATCGTGATTGCACCTCCACAGGGTTTATTCCCTTGTCGCGGTAGCGGGCTGCCGGAAACATCATCCCTTTCAGGTGGGCTTGCTCCCACCAGGCCAGCCATTTGGACTGCAAGGCGTCGCACTTCGTCTGCAGATGGCTCCGGTCTCCACAGCGGAAGCAAGCGCGTTCCCCTTGTCCGAGCGTCTCCGTCCCGTTGACGAGTGGGTGCTTGGACGTCTCACGGGCTGGTAAGGATGCAGGGGCATGTCTGTATGGTGCTCGCTGCTGGGGGGGGGGAAGCGCTTGTTGCGGGGCGGGATACTGATACCTCGGCTGCTGTTGCTGGCTGTATCCGTCCGGACAATTGCTGGCGTAATGGCCTTTTCGGCGGCATCTGTAGCAAGTGATCTCGCTATGCGGTCCCATCGGGGGCAAGGACGCGGCTGGAGGGTACGGGGGGGCCTGAGCGGTTCTCCCGTACGGGACGAGGGAGGACGATGCCACTGCTACCGGGGAAGGCGCGGTTTGGATTGGCTGGATTGGCCCAGTCATCATACCAGCGGTATAGTTGGACGGGAGGGCATGTGTCTATCCATATTGCGGGTAGGATGGGACCAGTTGCTGGCATCTCACAAATGCTTCGTGGGGAGAGAGCCCTTCCTGCTCATCCAGCAACTGCTGGAAGGCCTCAAACCGGGATCGGACCGTCTGCTGTGCGTTCTCCTGCGCCTTCTGATCTATCACGGCCTGCTGTGCCTTCACGATGTCGTAGCACTGCCACAGTGAGTTTGCTTCTCGTGCCTGGTTCCCGATCGCCTTGCGGCGCAGTTTCGGATCACTCAGTCCATTGACGAAATGGGTGACTGCCCCCACAATCAGTGAGAGCTCCGGCTGCGTCATCGGATCCGTCTGGGCGGCGAAGTCATATGCGGGAGGGTCCCATCCACTGGCTCGGCGCATAGCGCTCTGCATCCGGCCGTAGTAATCTGCGAGGGGCTCGCCCTGCCCTTGACGAATCTGGGATAGGTCACCCGGTCGTTCTGTGATGCGTTCGATGGGCTTAGCGGGATACTTGTCTTTCAGGGCTTGCTCCATCGCCGTCAGGTCGTCCCTCAGGGCATAACCTTCCGCTGCCTTGTCAATGATGCGTTGGAGCTTCGGGCTAGCATCCAGGAACGCGGCGGCCTCGTCCACGCATAGCACGTTGATGGCGGAGATGGTTTGTGACGGCGGGACCTCGTCACAGCCGGCTTCCTGACACATGAGATGCAATTTGGCCAGCCATCTCGCTGCGGGCTTTTTCCCGTCAAACTCTCCCGCCTGCGTCAACTGCGGCACCGGTCTTCCACCTCGATCAAAGCTCATTTTGGACTCTTTTGATGCCTTTGGGTCTGGGTGGATACGACCTGGCGCGGAGGATGCTTCTGGGACTGAGTGGACGTGCCCCGGCGCGGAACTAGGTTGGGATACAAGAATGGGGGTGGGTACAGGAGTGAAGGTGTCTATAGGGGTACGAGAGACTACAGGGATGACAATGGGTACATGCGGATCGGGGCTCTCAGGGTCAAGGATGACTTGTTCCAACGATGAAGCTGCAGAGACGGATCCGTCTGGTTCTGGTGCGGAGGTGAGTCTATCCGTTTCTTCGTGACGAGCGAGGTGGGCAACTTCGTCTTCGCGGGATGGATCCATCAATGGGGACGAATCTGTGCACTCAGATGACTCTGCGACGCCCCCTGTTTTAGTGAGCGGGGTGAATCTGGGCGGACCTGCCAATTCAGCTGCTGCAGGGACCGTTCTTTCCCGAACTTCAACTTCCTGCACTCTACTGGTGCGCGCTCCGTCTGAGTGCACCTGCCGGATGCGGATGTCGTGTAGCAGCGCGACCACTCGTCCCAGGGATTCTGGTGCTATCTCCGAGAGGTCTGACTGTCCACTCGGGGAGGGTGCGAACTGAGGGGACTTCTCACGTTCTGTGGACTCTGGAGGCATCCAGGACCAGTGCAGGGCGGATCGCGGAAGGGGACGCGTCCGGTGTTTGCTGTCTGTCGCTGGGATCCCGCTGGCGGGTATAGTCACTTTTCAGACGAGAAGAAGCTAGGTGAGGAGGATATATAATTTGGTAATCGGATGTAGTGTAGGTTTTCGTCGTCAGATCTACTCTGATTTTTCCATGTAAAACGCTGGACCCAACCTTTCAGTGTCTGGGATCCGTCGGCGAGCTTGCAGTGCTCTGAATGATAGTAAAAACGTCGTAGCGGTCTCTATCTCTCACAACGGGGAGACTTGCAGCGTCCCCCAGGACGGTCTTGCAGCGACCAGTCCGGCTCGTGATCTTGCAGCGATCACGCTCTCCCTCCCGGCCTTGCAGCGGTCCGGTCTTGAGGGATCCGCCCGGTCACTCGGATTCGTCACGATATAGTAGGCTCAAACAATAATACTCTCAAGCAGGATGGATCACCAGTTTCACGGGATTCAACGGCCACGCTGGGACCACCAGATAAAACGGTCAGAGTGGATGAAGCCAAAAGTGGATGTATTAGGATAGGTCTGTCTGGCTATGGGAGCTATGGACGAATCATCAAGTAGGCACAGAGCGGGGTCATCCCATTACGTAATACTGTCCGTCCACCAAAGATAGTTTAGCGATGACTCAGCACTGATGTACAGTGGGGAGAAAAAACTGACGTGCGTTTCTCGGTTTTACACCAAAATACAGCGAAACTCACACAATTGCCGACCTTATAACTCAACAGAAATACAAGTAGATGAAGCGAAAGTTATGTAATTAGCTTTTTAAATGAAAGTGCACATACAAAACCGTTATCGGTTTTTGTTTTACGTTTCTTTTGAGATAGATATTGAGTGCTGAACTTCAGGAACAAAATAAAAATTGATATGATAAATGCAAGGAATTAATTGGCTCCATAGTTATAGGGCACTATAGGGGGCTTAGTGGTCAAACCCCCTAACTTAGTGGCCTATGGTACCTAAAACTTTAGTGGCCTTAGTGCCTTAGGGGTGCTGAAGTTATAGTGGCTTTAGTGGCTTATACAGCCTATAGCCTCCCTTAGTTATTAATTCGCAAAACAGATAAAACCAATTCTTTATAATGCATAATACTGCTATTATTCATGCGATTATTTTAATAACCCTACTTTTCCTACTACTACTAGATGAATAGTCTGCTTTACCCGCTAATTCTCTTTATAACGATACTTTTAAATTGTTAATAGCACATGAACTTACCTAAATATTCCTAGTTGAAATATAAGGGTCAAAAACTGACTTCATTTACAAACACCGCTTTTATACATGATGCAATGCAATTGAAACCAAAAAGAAATAAGAGATGCGATTAGAAATGATTAAGAATTAGAATTATTCTTTCTTTATTACTTTAATCGCACAGGTTGGTTGTGCATTGCGGTTTCGTTTGAAGGCAAAACCCAGGGAAACCGAAACGCACGTCACTTTTTTCCACCGACTGTACCCAAGTTACGGAATTGCAGACTTGCAAGTTCCTGCCAAACAGGCTCTTAGAAGCAAATCACGGAAAAGAAAGGCCGAATCAATCACATCGGTTTCTGAATAACGATCGGAGCCTCTTTTCAAGTTCACACGGTAATTCTTGACGATGTCAAAATTGCTACGAAATAGACACTTGGATATTACATGATGAGCTAAGATGGCAAATTTAACAATTCCGGTTTGGACTTCATTGCCATTCTCCTTGCTCCCTCAAGCAAGCTTCCCCTCAATAGTCTCCGCCTCTCCCTTTTCTTCATGGCTGGCACCATTGCCGGCATTCGCGACTGCTTTTTCGACGGCGTGGACAGCTTCATCCGCTAACGCCTTGTCTTCGAACACTGTTACGGGGAAAGGGGAGAGAGGCAGTTAGTCAAGGCCATTCCAACAAACCAAGACGCGGGTCTGGGACTTACAGAAAGTAAGCTCTTCCAGCGTTCGGCCGAACGTCTCTGGGAAGAAATAGTACACAAAAACGATCTCATAGCCCAGAAAGACGACGTATGAGATGAGATAACGCCAAGACGCGTTGTCGAGTCCGATGGGATTGACGAAGGTGGTGAAAAAGCCTGCGAGTCTACCCCATAACTGGAAGTAGGCAATACCACGGGACCGCTCCGCATACGGCCAGATCTCGACCATATAGGCTGTTCAGCGGTTTCAATATCAGCAGACATATAAGACTGTCAAAAGCTTGAGGCGGCTTACTGTATGTGAGTGCGTTATAACCTATGTTATAGCAAGGTCCGTAAGCGAAGATGAAGAACAGGACAGCAATACCGGCCGCGCTCGAGCCGTCGATGGCATATTTCATGCTAATTGTCCAGCCTATGTATACGAGTAACGAACTAATTGTACACGTCATGTACATAACCCGCCGCCGGAACCGTTTGACCATAATGGACGTGATCGTTCCCGTTACTAAACTCCACGCAGCGATCTGCACATTATTTTATCAGCGGAGTCCTACAAGACGAATGTGTTACAAGGAGGACAGCAGGGAACGAATGCTTACAGCCACATTGATCTTCTGCTTGAACACGGAGTCTGTTCTGCCAATGAGCTGAAGAATGTCGCCCAGATAGTACGAGATAACTAAAGTTTGAAGATCAGTCCTGAAACATCTAAATCGGCACGAAACCAAAGCAACGCTTTCACGGGGACTTCGGAATAACGGCCATATGCTAGGGTGAGTCCTAAGGCCAACGTACGTGTGTTTCCAGACCACTGAGTGAACAACCCCAACATTGTGCTGATCAGTACACGTCGGCGATTACCGCTGGTACGGACGAGATCTTTCCATGACTTTTTAGCGTGTCCCAACTCAATGGCGATAGTTGCTTGCAACTGGGCGAACTCCGCCTTGACAAATTCGGATTCTCGGTTCCCTTCACCGTGATACTTTGCGAGGATGTCGAATGCCTCTTCATGTCGTTCTCTTGTGATGAGCCACCTAGGTGACTCCGGAACAAGGAAGATGAAGAGCATCTGAATGAGTGAGGGCAGCAGCTGTAGCCACGAAGGAATCCGCCAGGCGTAGTTGTTCGGGATGCTATTGGTACCGAAGGTAATACCGGCAGCCAACAGCTGTCCGACGAAGTACGAAACATTGAAAAGCGAGGTCAAAACCGCGCGCTCCGTGGGGTATGATAGCTCGCCAATAAGGGATGAAGCCGAAACGATGCATGTGGGTATACCGAAACCCAGGATTATACGGGCGATGATATATTGGGCAACTATACCACTATGCCATGAGTCACTCTATCCCTTCTTGCTACCTGGCACACCGGATATGCCAGGATCACGGAACCTCTGACGGTTTGAGTATCACTCACCATTAACGGAAAGACCCTGGATTAAGGCTCCGATGACTCCAATGGCCGATCCGCCGAAGATAGACCAACGTCGTCCGAACTTGTCATTTACGATACCGATTACAGGCAAGGAGAGAATGGCGCCCAGAGAGTACGAAGCTGCGATGATACCTTGGATTGCGCCCTGGGGATTATCAAAGTCTGTCCTCCGTGTACAGCGGAGCTCTCGTCAGCAACAATACCTATTCTACCAAACACCTGAGATGATAAACACGTCGAGGTAGTCCTTTCTTCGTTCTTCTTTTGTCAGAAAAGGGACTTAGAGTATAACTCACAATTGATCCAGGAGGGTACGATCTGAAGCGCATTAATCAGTTGTGAGTCGAACCCCGAGGTCAGCTCGATGCCCATGCACGTAGGGAAGAGCATCAGGTACAGAAGGCGGAGGTTTGGCTTGCGATACCATGGCACCTTGTCTTCGTTGGCGAGACGAGTCAGAATAGGATCAGACGTACCCGTCTGGGCCTTCTCCGCGGTTTTGAAAATAGCCATCTTCACGTTTCCTCGCAGTGAAGGGATGGGTAAGTCTCTTCCGTTGGGTGCGTCTATGAACAGGAAGCACCCCGGTGCTTGCTTCAGATGCGCCAACTACTCAGTGAAAGGACAGGTCTGTCTATATTATACGACCATCTCGGATTCTTATATCTCCCCACTCTCTGATTCTTATATGCCGCTCCACCGTCAGGTTTTTACATACAGTACACAGCATTGGTTACTACACACCTAGCATGCCTCCCTCATGCTTGTGTGCCCCCCACCCTCAGACTCGGGGTATACATGATATACTCATGTCTACTTTTGGTGTTGACTAGACGGAATGGAAAACGATACGTGCAATACACAGTGGAGGCGGAGAGGCGGCCAATCCCGCATGCCTGCCTGCCATGGTCGCTCTGGGGTCACATCCCAATGAAGCGGTTCTAGTGTATAGGCCGGGTATTGGGAGTCGATTTTGTTTACCTTGCTTCCCGGCTTGCTCGGCCACGTCTCCTATTATTAGGGGGTGGCGCCCCTATGTCCTGAGGGGTGGCCGAGCAATGGAGTTAAAACGCTACGATGACTGGGTAACGAAAGATCCGTTTTTCCATTCCGCATACATCAAGTACAACATGCGGTACGTTGTGTGCTAGCCCGCCTTCAGGGTTGGTCACGAGGTCGGGGTGCAGGCGTCTCGTCTCGGCTCCACGAGCTCGGTTGTTCTCGCACCAATAGGCATTATTCAGGAGAATTGCCAAGGCGGAGTAATGGCCCTCCTCATCCGTCTCCCTATACAGCAGTCCACTAATACGACGGTAGTGTGAATACACTACCGGTAGATAAAATCCGAGTCGGCCATGCCTATTGCCGGGTAATCTACTTAGGGCGGGCTTGTTAGGAACGAATTTCAGCTGCGTTGGGCTGGGGAATATGACTTTCCAGATGCCGGGAACGTAACTTGAGCTGTGCTAAGGATGGCGAAAATGTTTGCTTGATATCATGAGGTAGGTGCAGTAGTTAAAAAGTTGATTTTACCTCTTGTTGACAGTTCCACTAATTATTCTATCAACTTGTCACTGGCTGGAAGATGCAGCGAGCGAAACGCAGCTTTTGCCTCCCGGTATTTCCCCAATGTCGCATTAACTATGTCATTGGTTTCGACCATCATGAAGAATTCCCAATACCTAAGCTACGGCGGGGTACTTTCCCAGTGTGCTCTACCCTCCATCAATTACGGCGGAGCGCTTTTATTTCGGTACTCACTTTGCGTTGTGTTATCACTGCTTTTGGGATTTTATTCCTGCGAATTTCTACCTATTCTGTACTGCACTGTCGGTACGTGAACGACATCGGTACAGATGAAACTACCGCCTCCAAGGCCCGAATCAAACAAGCTCTAAAAGTTAGTCTCGTGCACTAACTAGGTCCCTAATACCTCATGCATACGCAGTTAAGGGTAGGTAGTGCACACTCGGCATCATCTACGAACCGTTGCCAAGAGAAGGATTCGCGAGAGAGGGGGGCGTATTACTCGTGTAAGCGACTCTGATACTGGTGTTGAGCCTTGACCAAAACTTCAAGTCAGGAAGAGTCACCGCTTGCTGTCACCTGTTACTGCTGCCCAGCTGGACCTTTTTCGGTCTCATTGCTCCGGGTCTTCGATGCTAGCCTAAAGGGACATTCCGACCTGCTACATAGAGGCCGGGGACCCCGGACGGAACACCGGTTTGGGGCTTTTGTGGTTAGTCTCAACAGCAGCCTCAATTAAAAGTTTGGGGCGTTGATACCACAATACCGGTATGCGGACGGAGACATTACGACCTTCGAGTTACCTATCATCGGTCTAACGGTCTGTCTTCCCATCAACTATATGAAGCAGTACCGGTCTATTGAAGCGGAACCGCGTAGTCGGTATATATGCAGGGTCCTATTGTGACGGAGGGTGAAAGGTTGACTGTTGCACCCTCCACTGGTACTACGTTATACCTATACCTCTACACTACGTACCACCATACCAACACACCACCCTGTCACACTGAATCACACCCAAGGAGACTACATAGTAGGTCGAGGAGTACTTCCATGATATGCATGAAGGCCTGTCAGACCGGGGGACTAGTTGCTCGCAAAGAATTGACACAAGTTCAATCAGCAAAGCCTGTCTGAAGAAGAGGAGATGGGAGATGGTGTGAATAAGCCTTCTAACCGTTCGGGCTGCTCGCCTATCTAGTAATATATTCCCCATCTTGGTACGGCCGCGGGGGACGCACCCCCTGCTGATCACATTACCCTATGCCAATGTTTCTACGATGCAGCGTTATTGCCGGGATAGGTGAACGATATGCGAACAGGCGGCGTGGAGGGGATGCATGATCTTGCTCACCGTCTTCCGAGAAACGTGAATGAGTATTTCAGACCAACCGAACCGGATAATCAGGACTCAGGGGTGAGAATCTAGGTAACGATGCACAATGTCCCCGATGAGATCTGATTCTGGCCTTGGTAGTTGACTACATGGGTGGGTGAGAAGAACTTTATATTTGTATTCCGATACACCATGAATACCTCATGTCTACCTATACACATGATCCCAGGCTACTCCTAAACAAGGAGCCAGCCAATCTCTACTTACGCTCACAACGCAGACCAAACAGCCTCATCCGACCCCAGAGGCGTAGGCATAAGATCCCAGCCAGGCTCAAACCCCTCAACAGAAGCACTATGCCGTAAAAAAGTCATCTCCCCAAACGCCGTCGACCTAGTCTCAAAGTACGCCCTCTCCTCCTCGCTCAACCCCCCATCACCCCCAAGAACACGACAATCCAACCCTTCAAACCCAGATCGTCCCTCAAACTGCCCCAAACTCCTCAAATACTTCATAACCCCCACAAGCGAAACATCAACAACATAACCCCCAACCCCCTCCCAGCAACCCGATCCCGCTCCCGCAAAAACAGCGCCGCGCAAACCCCGGCCGCAAGCAAGAACCCAGCCCCATGATCCAGCGCCTGACAAGGCAACGCCCGAGCCGCTTCGCCAGCCCCAAACCGCTCGGCCTCCGCAACATTAACCCCCCCACAAGTCTGCACAAGCGAGTCGAACCCGCGCCGCCCAGCCCAAGGCCCCTCCGGTCCAAAAGCCGACAAATTCCCCACCACGACCCCAGGCCGGAGCGCCGCCAGCTCCTCCGCCGAAAGCCCGCGCGCCGCTAGACTGCCGGGCCGATACCCCTGCAAAACAACATCAGCACCGCGCGCAAGCGCCAAGAACCGCGCTTTGTCGGCCTCGTCATCTAGATCAAGCCGCACGCTGCGCTTCCCGCGCGCGAACTCGCGGTCTAGGGCTGGTAGGTCGGGGAGATGCGGGGACGTAACCCAGACCACGTCCGCGCCGTGCGCGGCTAGCGTCTTGCCCGCTACCGGGGCGGCGATCACACGGCTGAGTTCAAGCACGCGGATCCCGTCAAGGCAGCGGCGCCGGGTTTCAGTTTCATTCCGGCGCGAGAAAGGGCGAGGAGATGGCGTCGCCGCGTTGAAGTCCAAACGACGAATCCGCACAGGGAAATCCGCCACAGCGCGCGCGTGCGGCAACAAATCCCATTGCGCCGGGGACCGAAGCGCATAAACAGCCAGACCCCGCTCCAGCGCCGCAGTTTCCAGCTCAACGCTATTCCAATTCCGCGTGCGGTCGCTCACAGCACGGCGGTCCGTGCATGTATCAGGCAAACCAAGGAGCGCAAGGGCGCCGCGGCGGTGATGGGGGAAGGTATCGTGGATGCGGACGTGTCCGTCCGCGGTTGGATGGAGACCGCCTACCGGGCCCCATGTCTCGGGCGGCGGCTTGCCGGCTAGGGTGTATATCCGTTCGCAGACGAATTCTAGCACCGCGTGTCTTACGGGCACTTTGGTTTTCGGGACTTTGTTGCTGGGGTTTCGGATGGAATGTGCTAGGGCGGCGCTTAGGGCTGAGAGGGCTATTGTGCTTTGCGCGACTGTTGTTCACGTCAGTTGATAGCAGGGGGGACTGTTGTTTAGGTATATGATTTCCAACTCGAACAGTAAACGAATAATTCAAACCAAATCACCTACGATGACCAATCTTAAGCGACGAAGGCACCACAGGCCCAATCTGCCCCAAAGCCCCAACCCCCGGAAGAGAAAGCGAAGAAAGCGCCGAAGCCGGAAGTTCGAGGTGTGTCCATATCTCCCGAACAATGTCAAAAGGGGTGAATCCGCTCCTATCAATCATTATGCGTTCAAGATACCTCCGTCATAGTCTATAATATTCCTATCAAGTATAAACTCATCAGCATGACAAGAATCATCTCAAGAAATATCATGTAAAACCGGGCCCGTGTAAAACGAGTAATCCTAACCGTAGCAAGACGCCATCCCCATAAATACCGCAAGAAGCCGCGTCTTCCCGCTCCGGATCGGACTTCGACCGGCAAAAAACAAACCGAAGCAAAAGATCCTGTGCAAGGTGCAACTCGATTAGCTATAAGTTCTGAAAGCTACAACGGTAATCGAACAAGCTTGCGGAATACTGAATATCTGACGCTTCCCCGTGGTCGACAACAGCATTCCATAGACAATACCCCGTGTACCTAGTATATCCTGATCCCCACCCCGTCCATAGAACTATGTAAGGCAAGGACGCTGTCTAGTCATAGTGTGCAATACACATCAACTCCCCTCGCTATGCATTTTAAATGTTGATACACCTCGGCAAACATTGCCAAGTCACCCGGCTTCTCCTGAAATCACAAAATCTATTTGCCTGATTTCGACATGCGGTGAATAGCCTGCAACCATCGTTGGTCTTCGTTCCTGTCGATTCTATTAGTCATCGGGTATCGGGGGCACAACTCAGTTGGGGATTCGTACTTGTCAAAGCCAAGCAATTTGCTAAGCACAGGCACCAGCTGTGACCGCACCTTTTCGTCCTTGACCTCCAGGAACTGCAAGAATATGGTTTTGAGGTACGCAATGTCAGCGCCGCCCCTAGGAGCTGTGCCATTTGTGCCACTTCTCGTGGAATCCATGCTAGTTCTTCCACCGCTCGCCACGCTAGACCCGCTGCCAGGGTTGAGTCTTGACTGAACGGTCTTGAGCTCCTTGTTGACCTTTTCGTACCGGTTCCGAGCTTCATCGAGAAGTTTCTTTAAATCGGCCTTTTGCTTTTCCGCATCACGGACCTGTTGCTCGGATGCATCCAGAGCTGAACGTAGACTCGACACGATAGCGCGTATGTCCTCGGTTTCGGCCATGGCCTTCTCCTCGATCTGCTCTAATACCAGCCGCCGGCGATTCCATTCTCGCTCGCGTGCCTCAAGATCGTCTTTCTCATTACTAAGAGCCTTGACTTCGCGCTCTAGTTCGCGCACTTTGTCTTTGAGCTCTTCATTCTCACGAGATCTTCGTCGAGCAAGCGTCGATGATTCGTCTTCGATACGGTCACGCTCCTCTATCGCTGCTTCCATTCGAGACGCCATCTCACGAACCTTGCCATCCGCCCGCTCGTTCACGTCTGCAAGCATTCGGCGCATAGTCTCTGCTTCGCGTGTTCGTTCTGCGAGATGCTTTTGCGCCTCCGCTATTTCCTCCTCAAGGGTCTCGCCTTGGCTCTGCGCTTCTTTCAGCCGGGTTGATAACTCCGTTGTTTGGTCGCGCATCGATGCTAACAGGCTCTGGGCGTTGTTATACTGCTGCGTTTTCAAATCGACATCGTCTTTGGCGAGGTTCTTCTCTTTCTGTAACTTGGCAACTTCGTCCTCGAGTTGCTTGATCTTGGGACGCAGGCCAGACAACTCAGACTGCGCAGCTTCGAGTCTCCGAGCGACCTTGTCCGCTTCTGCAGATATCTCATTCTTCTCGCCTTCCAACCGCAAGTGGCTGCTATTTAGTTTTCGCTTTTCGTCTTCGAGCTTTGTGCGCAGTGTCTTTTCAGCGGCCAGACGCTCGCTAAGCAGTTTAATTTCTGACTCGCGGTCGGAAGCTAGACGCGTAACATTAGCAATTTCTTTCTTCGAGTCCTTCTCTCGTTTCTCCAGGGTGCGCATCTCATTTTGCAGAGATGCAAGCTCCTCTCGGGTCGTTTTCAAGATGGTAGACTCCTGACGGAGATTCTTGAGCTCGGGTTGGATCTTGGCTATGAGGTCCTTATAACCAACAATTTCTTTCCACCGATCCTGAGCAATCTTCTGAATAGCACCGTGGTCGGATTCAAAGGTCCGGAGCTTGACCTTGCATTCGTCAAGCTCCGTCTTCACCGAGTCATATTCGAGCAATCGCTTAGTGCTAGCCTCCATGCTGGCCGTGCGGCGGGCAAGTTCCTCCTGCAGTTCATGAACGCGAGACTCAAGAGCCGTGTTAATGCCTTCAAGTTTCTCGATCAACGCCTTGGCCTCGTCATGGTTCTGGGCAACATCACTAAAGTTTCCAACCTGGATCTCGAACTCTTTCACTTGAAGTTCGGCCGCCTCTAGCTTGCTAGACAATGTAGTAATGACCAACTCCTTTTGAGCAATCTCATCCCGGAGCTTAGAAAGCTCAGTCGTTAGAGTTTCGGCATCAGGACTATCGGATTGGGGAGCTTGCGACATGTCCAAAGTTTCGGTAGGTGCCGTGGAATTGCCACCCTTCTTCTTGTTCTTTTTATTTTTATTCTTCTTCGCTGACGTGGGCGGAGGAACCGACGTATTCTGGCTCACGCTACTTTCTGCGCGCGTCTTTTTGTAGGCTTCGATTTCTCCGTGTAAGCTAGTAATTTTCTCTGACAGCTGGTTATTCTGATCAACGAGCTTCTTCCCCTCATCATGCTGTTGTTGAACCGAGTCTAGTACGGATTTATAGGAAGCAGTAAGTTCGGATTTTTCCTTCTCCAAGCCCTGGACCTGCAGTTGATTATGCTCGAGCGCTTCTTTAAGCGACTTTAGCTCAGCATCTCGAGCATCTAATTTGACTTGAGCATCGTCCTGCAATTTTTTCGATTCGCGTGCGACCTTCTCCAAATCTCGGGCAGCAGCCAATTCTGTCTTAAGTGCGGCGATTTCTGAGTTTAACGTGGTAATCTGCTCGTTCATGCTGTCATCGTAAGAAAACAAGTCATCTTTGCCATCGTCTACTCCAGTAGCAGCCATATCAGTGCCCGCAGGTAGCGGAGCGTCCCTCTCGCTTTTTAACATGGCGAGCTCTTTGTCAACTTCGTCACATTTCTTTTTGAGGCTATCCTTCTCAGCAGTGACGGATTTCAGTTCGTCCACATACATATCGCTTTTGCGATTCAGCTGACCTATATATTCGACGAGAGCGTCGGGTTCAGAAATGCTATTCAGCGGTGTAATTTCCCGGAGTGCGCGCTCAAAGGGTTCTATTGCCGTTGCTCGCGAGTGTGCTATCCGGTAAGACCTAAGAAGTTCTGTGATGGAGCGCTTAGTTAGAGACCCACGACCGCAATTGGACAGGGCATTTCATCTACCTTTATAAGTAGCCTCTAACTTGTCCATCCTTTTCAACCTCGCGGTCATCTGAGGAGTCAAAATCGGCGGGCCAGGCGGTACAGCTGTGCGCTCGACAGGCTTCTGCGGCACCTCGGCACCCGCCTTCTTTTCGGGGTCGGCATTCTGTCCCTGTGCATGCCCTAGTGACGAGGGATTCTTTTCAGAATTTGTGTCACCGACGTTGGCTTTCGGACTGTCGACAGACGGAGCAGGTTTCGGTGTAGCAGAACGACTGGCAGCGTCGGAGTCATCATCGTCTAACTTAAAGGCAGCCTCGAAGACTGCGGGATCAGCCTGCTTTGACGGCGAGCCGGTGTTGTTTCTGGTTGCGCCAGACGGACTGCTACTAGCTGCCCGTTCGGTGGAAGCCTTATGACGGGCCTGCTCTTCGGCGATGGTGCGGTCAAGGGCACCTTTGATCTTCTACAGACGGGACACATGGCGGTTCAGCAGATAGGCAAAGGCAAACGAGGACAGCGAAGATTCCTACAGAAAACATGGTGCCTCCTCTTTCCTAATCTCCGATTTCTCTCGGCTTCTCACAAGTGGACGGGCGAGCGGAGCTTGTCTCCATAGGCGGAGATGACGGAAGTCAAGGGCTGTCGCAAAGTTGGACGCAGCGATTGAGACAATGGACGGAATTGGGGCGAACGAGAAAGGCGAAGAAGACTGGATGTAGGCGTATGCACATATCGTTGAGTGATAAGATGCGAGCGAAATGGAAAGTAGGGAATAAGCTGGATGGAAAAGTTGAGCTACCGAGCTACCGAATGTTATTATTAGCGTACCCGGGATGCCCAGCAATAGTGGCTTATAGCGATCTCAAGCTGGCCAGAGGCGCATTACGTATGATGGAGAGGATACGCGACACGTAATCCGTATCAACCGTGTAGTGCTTCGTTACTTGCAGTAAGTGTTACCTCGAAGGTACTTGACGCTATACTCTCCAACATGACTCTGTCCACGTACTTCGGAGGTACCTATCCAGATACCGGCCGTAATTGCCTGCATCATTTCTTCAGTCATGCCTTGCAGGTGCAGAGCCAGGCTTGCTCCTGATGACCGTTGCAAGGCAGATTACCTGATTAGCGACTAGATGCAGTCTCTGGGCAAAAGTCATATTCTTGTATCCACACAAACCCAGCCGGGAACAAGCGGACTCGTATGCCTACACCAGGGTTATTGCTCTATCGCATGCTATTAACGCCCCCCTTACAGGTGGAGCAGCCTGTGCCGCCATACCTAAACTCCCTAAACTCCCTACAATAGCTCGCTCTACACAATGTACGAGCTACCCTAATCCATCCAACTATTACCTATTCGTTCTATTCGTTCATTTCGTCGCATCACTACTGACCATCAGCCTTCCTTCTACTCATTCTTGTTTTCTTTGTTGTTCCTCTTCGGTCCTCTCCTTTGCACATTTCTTACTCAGTAATTCTAGCACGCCCGCATCACCAGACGCCGCTCTTCATTAGGCCCAGCTGCTGTGATTCCCGACTCGCCCTGCCTGCTTGCATACACCAAGTGCAAAGCAGCGAATCCATTTGTCCCTTGGGCTGCCAGTCCAGGCACCAACAACCTTCCGTTTTCTGCCCTACCTGACACCGTATCCTACTGCTTTCCCTTCCGTCTTCCGACTCACCACCCGTCTTCCACTCTCTTCCCATATTCTATGCGCGCCACTGCCGCCATGTCCTTGTAGTTCTGCCTTTCCTCCCCTCCCGAAACGCACCGCAGCACCATGGTGTCCCTTTGGCCTTGGAAGGTAAGCTCCGACCTGCTTCTCCGCTCATGTCAAGCGTATCTGTTCCTAACCAGCTCTCCTATCAAAACAGGGCGACGGCCTTTCCCCCGCCGAGTTCGAGAAGACTCTCTCGGCCCTCGCCAGCAAAATCTCGAATACGCAGGCCGAGCTAGAGCGCGTGCGCAACAGCTCTCGCCGTGTAAAGCTCCTCCTAACTCTCTACATTACTTTCGCATATCTCATCTGCGCCATTGTCTTGACCCTCGTGGTAGGGTGGCGGAATCTGGGCCCTTGGGAGTGGACTGGTTTGTCCGGGGGGCCTGTCCTGTAAGCCGAAGCCTGTCGCCGTCATATCAACTCCATGCTGACTTACACAATCAGCATCTATGTCGTTCGAGTTGCCGCAAATGGATACTTCGGTTTCCGACTAGACACCCTCGAGTCTCGCCTCAAAGACGGCCAGGCCGAGCGGGCCAAGACCATCCAAAAGCTGAAGGATGCCACTAAATATGACAGGACTCTCGAGCTGCTTGAGAAATATGGCGGATCGAATGAGAAACGCAGCAGGGATGATAGACAGAAGGACACGAACGAGGGAATACAGGCCAGCGATCGATCAAAGAAGAAGCAGCATCGTAAAAGTCTTGACTCTAGTCACCTCGCTCCAAGAATGCATCTGCCTCCCCCGCCGACTGCCAACATCCAACGCCCGTCAACTGCTTTGGGCATACCGCCCCACCAGAAGGACCAATTTTCTAATTCGCGCCTCTCCCAAGTCGCATTGTCGCCGAGCCAACCCAACGAAGAGTTCGCTCCCAATGCGGGTCCCCTCCCGCCTACTCACAACCAATACGAAGCAATGCCAACGCCGCCCCGCTGGTATGACCGACTCTTAGACCTAATGCTAGGCGACGATGAGACCGCACCCAAGAACCGGATTGTTTTAATTTGCGCCGAGTGTCGACTCGTCAACGGTCAGGCACCCCCAGGAGTTAAAGACCTCGCCGGGCTCGGCACCTGGAAATGCATGGGCTGTGGGTTTGCCAACTGTGAAATGGATGAAGGGCGAAAAATTGTGCAACAGGTCTTGGGCAACCAGAAGTCGCCCCGTGATGAGAGTCGGAGCACCGACGAGAGAGACAGCGATCGGTCCAGCGACGTCGTCAAAGTCGAACGGGAGGACGACGAAAATTCCCTGAGCGAAACAGGGACTAGTCCTGACTCGCCAGAGTCCGGAGCGAAGCGACGTGATAAGAAGTCGCAGATGGTGCCGTAATTTCGGGGAATCTGTCATAGCTGTAGCCAGTCTACTTCATATACATAAAGAGCCTCAACGTTGCCCACCCGTTCATCCGTCTTATAACGAGACACTAGACATTCTGGCCGTGATTATGTTTACAACTGTCGG
The DNA here is from genome assembly GCA_028637635.1 of Xylariaceae sp. X802. NCBI lineage: Eukaryota > Fungi > Ascomycota > Sordariomycetes > Xylariales > Xylariaceae > Xylariaceae sp. X802. Next base: position 850,138 of record JAJFDH010000008.1, on the reverse strand, counting down.
TTAAGGAAGTATAGAAGTCAGGCCATCTAAACCTGACCTGAATATCTCCGGCTGCATGTAGAGTATCTTGAGCAGCCCACGAAACGAGAATTCCCCAGTCACCCAAGTAGTCCCTATGTTCAAGTTTCCGTACGTTAAAGGGGAACATCCACGACGTGGTCAAGACAACCCCTACCATGTCCAATACGAACCTACTTTAGCGGCCAATAGTTAAAGAAACTAACCACTGTGAAATAAGTCGTTCCCCTTACTACACCAACACGCGATACCCCCAGACAATGTTCACAAGCTTTACCAGTCTTTTTACTACAACCCCTTTATCACCGAATCCACGAAACGTCTAAGCCTCAGCGGATTCATGGCTGCCTAGGTATTACGTATCCTGCCCTTTGACTTCTCCTTACTAGGTAGGTAGTTTGTGTGCATCCTGGTCAGTCACATGTCAGCACTACCTATACTACCTATACCGACTTGGCCTGGAAGGAGGTCGCCCTCCCTGGTGGAGACTGGAATCGTGGAGTGCATTGGATCTTGCAGACTCAACCCCGGTTTATAATGCGTCTTACGGATGCACTCAAGACCTAGAAGGGAAGACCCCCGTCGCATCCCGACCAGGCCCGTTCAGTCAAACATGGTATGCTGAATTATGACTGAGCTTGAATTTATGGGACTCTTCGACTCGGATCATTCGAATACCACGCGCGCGCGATTGCCAGTTCTGACCAAGTAGCGCAGACATCCCCGGTCTGCTTACCGTTATTCAAAAGCAGCATGGCGGATTCAAAAAGCCAGCAAAGGTATTCTAACTAAGTTTTCCGTCATACGATGTATGAAAGGGTTCTATAACAACAGCTTAGGCAATCAACCAGACCCAAGCACGAAGTCGCCCCCTCACCACCGTGCGGTAGTACCTAGTCCGGATCCAGACTCTACAAGCATAGCTCACCTCTCGGCTTGGTTTTCTGTAGTTCGTATCACCGATTCATGTCCATGGTCTCAATGGGTAAGACTACCTACGCCCTCCCTGCCGAAACTCTGGGATCCGATAACTCTTTCCTTCGGTTCAGGAAGGCCTGTTTCCCGAGTCCAGGATTTCTTTATTTTCCAGATTGATAGCCAGCGCGGTGAATTAACATATCTCGGACGTGAACTTCCAATGATCACAAAGTTCGAAACCAACTATAAAGCCCAACAAGGGCGAACACCGCGGCCAGGAGGAAAACATAGAACGAAAACCTGAAGAGTGCGTAACCACAGGGCGGAGGGCTAGTATATTCCGAGGCCCATATAGCGACAGACGATATTTGCTTTTCAGCCGGGCTGGGTTCGCTGCCTTGCATGCCAGGTCTACAGTTCTCAGCAAAACAGGCCGTTGATGTGTTGAATCCGGGTTATCCAGTACAATCGCGGCGTCGGTTCCGTGGAGCAACCAGGCGGAAACGTTTGGGGGAATTCGGGTTTTGCGGCCTTCTACGAGCGTTAACTTTCCAAATGACGCGTGTTCAAATGGCCGCGATACATCACATGTATTCAACAGATGTTCACGCTTGATCGGAGATGAACTGCGTTCATATATCGTATTTAGCTGACCATAGCTAGCCGACTACGCATATCCCATACAAACTGAGATATTGAGCCAACTCGAGTTATTCCAGTTGCAGGTAATCAGTCTACATGTTCCCAGTCATCACAACACAGCCTGCGAGACGCAACCATTGCGTCGGACCCAGGAGACAACGAAACATCCAGTTTCCCATGAAATATTCCCATGTTTTGAAAGGGAATTCACAGTCCTTGCGCTCTGGTTTCAGCCACGATACTTTGCTTCCTACTCCAGCCTAGCCAGAGCCTGGTCCAGCGTCTCTCCGGTAAGGCGTTCAAAAGCTTCGAGATATTTCGCGCTTGTTTGGGCCCTATGAAAATGGGTTAGGCTCCATGGCTTGTACAACAAGTTCGGCTTGATTGTTAACGGTCCGGGTGTATGTAGGAGCACCTGGTGAAAATAGGAGAAAACAGAACATGAAATGGGATCCGAGTACGTACTGCACGGCCTCGGTCATCTAAACAACATTAGTAGTCTATTCATCGGGTTCATGCATGGGGATATGAAAACATACCGAAACGCCCTCCTTTCCCTTGAGGCCCTGAGATGTCAACCAATCGCGCATGTATTGCTCTAAAATCGGACTTAATTAGCATTGTTGGGACAGCATTGAGGACTTTATTTCTTACTATCGAAACTCTTCTGGTCACGGCCGGGGACGTAGTCTGCCGCTGGCCAGAATCTTGAACTGTCAGGGGTCCTGGTTGCGCGTTCGGTTGTCAGCATTCTATCCGTCTGTATGTCGGCTCCCGCATTGGGGGACGCAAAACTAACAAGACTTCATCGATCAAAACAACCTCGTCCGTTTTCTCATCAAGACCTGCAAATATTCGTCAGCATTTACGCGAACAGGAATCTCACGAAGCTTTTAGAGGTCCAACGGACCGAACTCGAATTTGGTGTCCGCCACAATGATTCCTTTTTCAAGCTATATTTTCGGATTAGCGAGTTAAACTTGCTGAAAATGTAACCCGCAAGGAGGTACTCACGGCATAGGCATGCGCGGCCTTGTACACGGCCAAAGCCAGACTCTCGATTTTATCAGCATATTTATCGCCGACAATCTTTCGGGCCTGCTCAGGGGTAATCTGTATTCGGAATCGACAATCAGTAATTGCCATAACAGAATTTTAAGGAATAAGAGCGCCAATAAAATAAGTCTGTCAAAATGGGACAGACAAAGGCCCAGAATACATACGTTTTCATCTTTCTCGCCCGCCGGCGCCTTGGCTGCAGTCGTAACGGTTAGCCTTTGCTACGATGGCAGAATGCCAGATGAAATTGTGCAAAGTTATGCGAGAGCTTACTGGAAGGCGTGTATATGGGGCCGCCAGGGAATGCCTGGCATTGCTCTAATCCGCTCGGCTGAGGCAGACCGTGCACCGTTCCCTTCTGCTTGTACTCGGACCAGGAGCTACCGGTGATGTAGCCGCGAACTGGGATCGCGAACATTAGCACACGCAGATGGGCTACTAGCGAGTGAGTCTGGGAGGGCCGGACCTATGGCCTCAATGGGTAAGACACGATATTTGTTGACAATCATCGAACGACCTCGGAGTCGCTGCCTCTCCTCCGGGCTCACGTTGAGAGTGGGGGGAACAGTCAATGAGATAAGATGATGCTTTAGCCCCGGAATGTCCTTTGGCAGGACCGTGTTGAGCCAGTGGTTCGTGATCCTAACGATCTCCGGTCAGCTTTCTAGCCAAAGCCGATACTGGATGCTCCATAAAGCGCCACCAGGAGGGGGTGGGCGGGGAAGTCGTACAAGGTGAGAACGGCGCCCTTGTTCTGAACGCCATTCTCCAGGACCACATCATAGGCAGAGATGCGATCCGAGGCGACAAGGAGAAGGGTTGAGTCATCGATCTCATAGATTTCTCTCACTTTGCCCTGCGTATATTAGTCAGCCGGCTAGTCCAGGTCGAATGTCTCAAAGATGGAACAGACCTTGGCGACCAGAGGCAGTGACTGCAGGTCAACCGAGGTGACGACTGGGATCGCCATCTTGTAGTGATCTTGCGCGCGATTAGTAGTGCCGGGCAAGTTGGAGGGGTTAAGCGCAAAGGTTGAAGCGTTCGCGCCAAGCCGGATGCGTTTTCTGGGGATCCAAGTGTACCAGGGATCACTGTCTCGAGGTTGTCAAAACGTTTAAACACGATCAGCAGTGGGATACCGTTTTTAAACTTTTGTACTTCTTGTTATTTTTGTAATTCCGTCAGTGAATATCCACAATGCAACGCTCAATACATTGAGGAGAACCCATTGTGCATTGTAGCATTCGTAGTTTTTTTCGCGACCCTTTCTGTCCCGCTCTCGGCCGCGGTCGGACGACGTCATCGGATTATGTTATCGATAGTTGATTTGTTACTAAGCCAGCCGGGTCACCCGCGAGGGCCGGCCAGCCCACCTAACGCCCGCTGCCAAACTGTGATGGATCTTCACTGAAGTCTACCATTAGCTGAGTAATATGGGTTGTGGCCTACATTATATTCTGTGTCGGTAACACGACGTTAACCAACCGCATTGTTCGATCATATGGGAATGCCATTCAACCGTAACCACAGTTTATTTCAGAACGTATCTACTTAGAGTAGCGTATCTACCTCCTTCCTATGCCTGCCAGTCGCCGAACTCTTCAGTCTGCCGCGTGACAGGCTAAAGACGTTCCCTCACCGGCTTCAAAAGTGGCTTGTTTGGCGTCTGTCTTAGGACTTGCAACTACACTACTAATTAATCAAGTTAGAGGTATCTTGGAGTCTAACGCAGATGCGATCCTGCCGGCCAGAAATTTTTGTAGGCGTTCGCTGTGGAACGGCACATACCTACTTCTTCAGCTAGGGAGGGAATCATACCTCGGCAGACCTACCGTAGTATTTCACTGGCTGTTCGTGCCGGCAATTAGAGTGCCATACTATGTACTTCGTATGTGATACCATTTCGCGCACCCATTCCTGTCCATGTTATGGATCCCGTGGTGCACACATGCATAGTAAGAGCACCGCCTTCTATAAGCCGATATGAAGGGACAGATACCTTAGGTATTTGACAATTGCACATGCTGCAAATCATTGTCGAAATCATGTGATTGCATTGTGATTTTCCTAGCATGTGCGCGACGCCCTATCCATGGGGGCCGCATCCAGAAGCGCCACTATCTAGATAGGTAGCTGCTCCGTACCTGCTTCCTTTGACCAACTGGGCGTGCTTGCCATCCTAGCGCCGGCACCGGCGTCATGGACACGGACCCACATGCAATGCCGGGGTTTGATAAGCATTTCGTGCGTAAACCACAAAATATTAGTTAAAGCGACGTGATGCTTTTCCAACCAGCCGGTCTAGCATCACGACTTTCGCAACAGGTATGTCTCATGTGTCATGTGCAAAGTGTATGAGACATGCAGCGGGTGATACCGACTGACTGTTATAGCAGCACTATTGGGCATTGCTTCAGGCATGCTTACGGGCATTCGATGCGCGGAATATTTACATTACATTACATGACGTAGTGTGTTTATATTGTTACCTTGGATCGCCAGCCGGCCAGCCAGCCACCAAGACAGCCGCACCCGGCTGCAATGTGAGGTCGCAGCTGATAAGCGAGCCAGCCAGGTTCCAAAGCGTAAACACCGGGCCAGTGCCGGCCGGCTTCCGGACGCGCAAAGGAACAACTCGGCGGGGCCTTTCATCTGACTAGCTGGAGTAGCCTGCATGCCTGTGGAGTTCGGGATCTCGTAACGGGATAGGGCCGCTGCAAACGAGCGACCAGGGCCTGCGATGCTGTGCTTCAAATACTCGCCGACGTTTGTGCTGCCCCCGGCCCGTCAATTACCTACTCGCTTCCCTCTTTTCCCCAGCGGTGACTTGGTGCGACACGCGAAAGGACCCGGCACCTATCCTCCTGCTGTACGCCGACAACTCGTGAGGGTTACGCTGTGTCCCCGTGTCGAGGACTACGATCTGTATTGAAGCTGCCGTCAACTTTCCTTCAATCATGAAGACGGTTTCCTTGGCCACTGCTGTGGCCATCTTAGCACAGCACAGCCACGCCGAGTTTGTGACGTTGTCGCCCTCGGCTGGTTCCCCGGTCTCAGACGTTTATCCTCCGGCCAGCAGTAAGTGGCATGCGCCCGCCAGGCCCTGCATTGCATTCTCACTGCTTAACGCTGTTATTCTAACTACGCGCAGCTACCGTTGACCGTGTCCTCTTCCCGGGGGAGAGCCAAGTTGGTTTCGTAGGGCCCACTCTCACCGGCGTCGAGGCCGCAGCGGCCCAAACGGCGCCAGCATACCCTGGGAATCTCGGCCAAACAAACCAATTTCCATTGGTGGCACCGGACCCTCACGGCACGAGCAAAGAATCCAAGTTCGACATCACCAGATACTGGGGCAACCTATCCCCCTGGTATTCTCTGTCCTCCGCCGACTTTGGGCTCCCGGATGCCAGTCCCCTCGCCCCCGAGGGATGCAGCATTACGCAGGTCCACCTATTGTATCGCCACGGCGCACGGTATCCGACGAGCGGCGAAGCACCGAGCGCATTCGCCCAGAAAATCGCAAATGCCACCCAGTCCGAGGTTGAACTTAGCGGTGATCTCGAGTTCCTGGCTACCTGGACCTACAAACTAGGCGCTGAGCTGCTGACTCCCTTCGGCCGCGGCCAGGAATTCCTGCTGGGTCTGCAGCACCGCCAACTCTACGGCCATCTCCTCAACAACTTCACCGAAGCTGGTACTATTCCAGTCTTCCGCACGGAATCACAGGACCGCAGTAAGTGGTCACTGACGCACTACGGCGCTCCCGCCATGATTGCTTCTACTCCGCCTATAAGTCGAATATGTTGCTGACGATAAGTGCGCAGTGGTGAAGACGGCGGAGAACTTTGCTGCTGGTTTCTTTGGCGTTCCCGAGTATCTTGACCAGGTTAACATCGAGATCCTCGTTGAGGCCCCGGGTGTCAATAACTCAGGCGCGCCCTACGAGACCTGCACTAATTCAAACGTCCCGTCGCGCGGGTACATCGGCGATACGGTCTCCAGTGCCTTTGCCAATGATGCGTTCAACAAAACGTTGGATCGCTTAAACTCCCAGGTAGGTCTAAATTCACCATCCCTCAGTAGGTCATCGCTGAGATGTGGCAGGTTCGCGGTCTCGAATTCACCGTGACTGATGTTGTCGCCATGCTTCAACTCTGCTCCTATGAAACGGTTGCCCTTGGCTACTCGGCGTTCTGCCCCCTCTTCACTGAGGAGGATTTCGAGAACTACGAGTACTACTTCGATCTCGTAAGTACAAAATCTTTATTCTTTCCCGGCCCAATTGAACGGCTATGCACCCAACATGTAGCCAAAACTAACACTTGAAAAGTCTTTCTACTATAGCAGCGGGCCAGGCTCTCCCGTAGCTGCCGCCCAAGGCAAAGGCTATCTGCAAGAGTTTGTTGGACGCTTCACGCACACGTACCCCAAGCCGTATTCATCATTGAACGAGACGTTCGATAACACGTCGACATACTTCCCTCTTTACCAGTCCATCTATGCCGATGCCACGCACGAGGTCGTCGTTTTGAACACGCTTACTGCTTTTAACTTGACCGCCCTATTCAACGGCCCCGCACTCGACCCGAAGGAGAACAAGAAGGAGAATACCTTCGTGGCCAGCAAACTCGTCCCCTTTGCCACTCACTTCACCGCGCAGGTCCTCGAGTGCGGAGCATACGAACCATCGAAGCAAATCCGGTTCATCGTGTAAGTCACTCTTCTCGTCGACAGGGTAGTTAGTCATACTGAACTAACTCAAACAGGAACGACGCCGTTATTTCGATCGCGGATTTCTACCCCGGATGTCCCAAGGACCGCAACGGCCTCTGCTCATTCGACCACGTCGTCGAGATCCTCAAGGAGAGAATCGAGGAAATCGACTACGATTACGATTGCTTCGCGAACTACACCGCAGAGGCCGGTCACGATTACAACGGCAGAGCACCCAGGTCATAGGCCCTCATGTAGATAAACGTGGACGGGCTTACTGTCTTATACGGCGGGAATAGTGGTTAATGGATAATGACGATGTTGGATAGCCGAGCCGGGGAGGTTCTTACGGGTTCCTAGCTGCATCGTAGCCAGTCCGGTCGCTCGCCGTAGACACTACAATATCTATTGGATCAACGACTCTTCGTCTCTGATTTCGGAGGTCCATCATCCTAGTGCTGTCACATAGAGATAGCGCCGCATCATTCTACGATATCCGAAACACCCAAGTTAACCGAATTTAAAAGAAAAAGGAGAGACGTGTTGTGAGTAATGAAGTAAAATCCCCTGGATTTGGATCTACTTGCCGGAACTGCCAGGCATTCCCGTGAGTTGGTCTTAGACTTTAGTATCAGGACTCAGGGGTTGAGATTAGAGTGCTTTACATGTCTCACTGTCCTGCTGTTAAGACCAGCACGAATCTATCTTTTATATCACCTATAAAACAATTCCCGGTGTAAATTTCTACACACAAAGGATATCATATACTCAATTACGAAATATTATCACCGTGATGGCCGGTTACCTTCACCAATGCAAGATTCAATGTTCAAGATTCTCAGTCAAGGGTAATATACCTCTTTATTCAGCATTCACCACTCCAGTCAGAAGACCAGAAGGCGAAAGATCCCTCCCTATCTGCAAATCCTCCAAGTGCCAGCTACCTTTCCTCTTCCACAGCCCAATCAATCCGTCGCTACCGTCAACTGTCTCTTCATAGCCCGCTCCACCTCATCCACCGCTTCATCCACCTCATACTCCGCAAAAGACCGCTTAGCACCCGTACCCTCCAAAGTCATACCGTCCAAAGTCCCCTCCACAATCCCCTCATTCACCGGCGAAAGCCCACCAGTAGGAGTAGCAGCAACAAGCCCCGGATCGCAGACCTGCAAATAAGAAACATCCTCGCCAGGCGCGCGCACCTCGCCAAGGAGATCCAACCCCGGGACCTGCCCCATGAAGCCCGTAGCATCGCCGCCCCAATGCGCCGCGCCTTGCTCGTACTCCGGGACAGGCCCGTACGGATCAAACTCGTAGCTACCACCCGATGTATCACCCGATGTATCGCCCTCGTATTCTTCCTCCTCCTCCTCCTCGGATTCGGCTTTCTGCGGCGTGTTCCCATGCGATGTAGGCGAGACCTGCGGCGACTCCTTCGCCGACGCCGGGGTCTGGTACTGCGGTGTCCGAAACGAGCCCGCCGAAGGCGGCGTCGAGCGCTGCCGTCGGGGCTGCGGGACGTGGATAGAAACCGTATGAGTCTGCGGGTCAAACGCGTCCCATTTCTCATCCGGGAAGTCCCGCACCGGGTTCGCCGGCGTGAAGGTCGCGGGCTGGTAGTTGGGATCGCCGCTGGGGACCTCAAGCGCCATGCGGACGGTGTACTCGGACCGCTCAATACACTGATGCGCGCACGCCGCCATCAGGTTCTGCCGGAAGTACTCGAAGTTATAAGCACCTTCGATTTCGGCCCAGAGGAAGTCCTGGTCCTCGCCTGGTCTCGCGCCCTTGTCACCGCGCCGCCACTGCAGCGTCTTGAGGCGGCGCATGAACTCGCAGCAGACGGCGTAGGCGATGAGCCCCGTCTTCCAGCGGTCGTCCGGCCCGTCCTCGGCTTCCTGGAGGGGGATGATCGGGATCCTGATGTACTTTCTGATCACCACCTTGGTCGGCTCGATGCACCCTTCCGGCAGAATCTGGTTCAGCCGGCGTAGTATCAACTCGCGCCGATGCCGAGAGTTCAGGAGCAAGGGGTCCACGATAGCCAGTTCGGCAAGCTCCTGGTCCGCGTACGCCTTCACTTCGTTCTTCTCGCTCATATGGCGCCGCAGCCGGATCTTAGCGATGATGGTGACCCAGCACCCGTCAATCTCGACGGGCAGGATAAGGAACTCCCGCTCTCTCATGTTCTTGAAGATGTAATGCAGAAAGATCTTGTTGCCCTCGGCGTATTTCCTGCCTATTTTCTGCATAGTCTCCGAGAACGCGTTGTCGCACGCCGGGAAGAGATCGAGATGGTCGAGCGCCGGCGTCGACACGATGGACGGGTCGACGAGCTGTCTGTGCTCCCAGAATATCCCGTTCCGCAGCGAGAGCGAGTCAACTGGTCGTTGCCCCTCGACCTGCAGCATGTACATGGAATCAGCGAGGGAGCTGACCTTCTGGACCGTTTCTTTGGTGGCGCCGGTCAGTGCCTTGTGCCAGCCGTAGTTGACGTAGGGAGAGTTGATGAGGCGGGCGGCGCCTGTGGGCTGGCCGCGTGCGCGGCTCGCGACGGATTTCTTCTGGATGGCTTTCGGCGCCACCTGCTTTTCCGGCGCCTTCTTCGCCGGTGCCTTCTTCTCCACGGCCTTCTTCTGGGTGGATTTTCGGGTGTTCTGCGACGGCGCCATTTTCGGTTGATAGTTTAGACTTCGTGAAAAGATACTGTTTGTTAGTATGCTGTGTGTTTGTAGTCGTAATGGCGCGTTGCAGTTGAAGTTGCGTATTGCGGTTGGTGCTTCGTCTTCCCTCGCGGCACGTCGTTGAATTTATATACAATACGAGAGTCCAACAGCGCAATGTCGTCGTCGCTGTTATCGAAACAGGACCTCTGCCCAATGACATTAATAGGCCCCAGAAACGATCGTGACATTACTCCGGTGTATTAACAGCCTACCTTCAGCGATCGTGCAATCGCTTTGTAGTAGCGCCGACCTGAACGAGGGGCGTTCAAGACGAAAGCATCGATGGAATACAGTAGGCTAGTTGGCACAAAGAGCGACCTCGACAAAGCGAGGACAGCAATTGAGTCACTGAAACGACTCGTTGTTCATAACCTCTATTCTTGTTTGGCAGAAACATAGTAAACCTCAATTGAGCATCGATTTGTGACCAATCGCGAGGTACTATCCAAGCAGGAGGGCGGCGTTGACAATTTATTTTCGTTCGACGTCGCGAACAGAAGGCTTTGTTGAAGTCCGAAAGGCGGGCCGTATTCCGCGCGACTTGGTACTTGAAACAACGGCATTGTATGTTCGTCGAGTCGAATCATAGTGAGGTTCAGGTAACTTGCGTCTATCGCAGTCTGTTGATGTGCAGAAGAGTTGAGGTGTTCTCACCGTCCTGGTCCTAGGATGAGTAAGTCGGTGCTCAAAAGGACGATGATAGCAAGCCACGCCACGGTAAACGCGATGCGAAACTCGTCGCAAAGCCGTTGTAGCACCTGAGAACCCTAAACCCAATTGGGGAACGAGAGGTGTTGTCAATTGGGCGCCGTGTAGCTCTGGGGGCTATCTCGCACCATGTCGATCCCTTCGTGTAGCCCGGCGTATTGCGATTTTCATTGCAGCCCGTTAGCACTCCGTAGATAGCATGTAGTGTAATGTTACAACAGCCTCCAAATTTCCATTATAAACTTACGTGTCCATCTCCAGCGCAACTCCAGAGAAACTCACCAGCTCTCCCGCCGATGTGTAACTCAGCCCTCCGCTCTTCTCGCGACCAAGCTGAGGCGCCGCTGAGCCGGCCCACCGAGTAGCCATGACGTCCTTCCTCCACGGTTCCCGGAAACAGCTGTTAGCCGTCGTCCTAGTAATAAGTCTCTTCCTCCTCTTCGCCCTCCCGCGCCAAAACCCGTCGTCCGCATCGCGACCAAACATATACCAAGACAACGCCGAAGTCAAGCCCGAAGACCGCGAGCTAGAGCTAGTAGTAGCAAGCGTGAAAGCCGAGAACGTGTCCTGGCTACACACACAGCTTCCCGACTGGCACAAGAACATATACGTAGCCGACGACGCAAGCGCAGCGCTGACCGTGCCGGCGAACAAGGGCCGCGAGGCAATGGTCTACCTCACGTACCTAATCGACCGCTACGACGACCTCCCGCAGAACATCCTCTTCGTGCACGCGTCGCGCTTCGCCTGGCACAACGACGACCCGGACTACGACGCCCTGCCGACCCTCCGGCGCTTCCGCCTGCCGTACCTGCAGAGCGCCGGCTACGTCAACCTGCGCTGCGTCTGGACCATCGGGTGTCCCGCGGAGATCCGGCCGGCGCAGGACGAGGCCGACGCCGAGACCGAGAACCCCGTCACCGCGAAGCACATCTACAAGCGCGCGTTCGAGGAATTGCTGCCCGAGATACCCGTGCCGGACCTCGTGGCTGTTAGCTGCTGCTCGCAGTTCGGCGTTACTCGGGAGACGGTGCGACGGCGGCCGAAGGCGGATTACATCCGGTACCGAGACTGGCTTCTCGCAACGCCCCTGACGGACGCGCTAAACGGGCGCTTTTTCGAGTTTGCTTGGCATAGTGAGTGGAGTCCCGAATCCAGCATCCTCCCTCCCCGAAATCCATTTCCTTAAAAAAATAAAAAATAAAAAAAGAACAAAACACAAGAAAAGAAAAGAAAGAAAGAAAGAAAAACCCACAATAACCAAACCTAACAACCCCCCCAACCCAGTAATCTTCAACAAAGACCCAGTCCACTGCCCAAAAGCAAAACCCTGCTACTGCAACGTCTACGGCCTCTGCGACCTCCCCTGCGAAGAAGGCTCCTGCGCAGGCCGCTACACGCTCCCGCCGTACTCGACGCTGCCGGCAGGCTGGCCGGTGTTCGGCTGGGAGCAAGAAGTGCGGGATTTCACGGGTCCGTTGTAAGCCCCGGTTTACCTATTTCTTTCGGGTCCCTTAATATACCGGTACCGTGTGTCATGGTATTCCGGTAATTTGGTAGATCACGATACGTAACACCCAAACAAAAAAAGAGAACGCAAGCTACCTAGTCCCTCCTAACATTAGTCCGTCTGGAATCCAATCATGAAACAAACGCATACATATGTACCTAAATAGAAAACGCACGCAATACCTACCTGTGACAAGTCAAAAACAAACCCAACCCCAGCCCTTAACTTATAAATACCGTACCTACCTAGTCCACAAAGAATGCCATCATGCAAGTAATAATAGCGCAAACCCGTAACGGCCCTAACTAACTAAGCAAGGTAGCATTACCGCCCAACCGGAACAAAAACGCCATCCCATCCCATCCCATCCCATCACATCACCAAACACGCAGCAGCGCTAATGTATCTAAAACGATCCGTATTCCGTACTCCGTACCAGAGTTGCCGTTCGGAAGGATTGATCAGCAAGACATGCCAAGACGCCTAGGTTAGGTTAATCCCGTACCTAGTGAGGCTTGCGAATGGGGCGGGTGAATTGCAGGTGGGGAGATAGGTAGTGTATACGTACTATCTAACAGATTCAACACTTCGAAATCAACCTTCCATACCGCCGTAGAGTGAAGATCCCAGCCCATACATCGTAGCAATAGCCAGCTAGGTGACTTAAGTAACGCAGTTAAAAGTAGATAATATTGTACATGGAGTAGAACATAGTACCCGGCGTATGAATCTACATACACCAAACGTCCCTCCCAAAAATGAAGACCGAGTGCGCTTCGAGAGACGGCGGTTTTCCGTTTGCCTGTCCCCGTGTGGCTCTCTAACACATACTAATGCCAGGTAAAGATGCACCGATAAGCCCGCCCGAACACGTTTTCTGTCAATGTAGCCGCCACAACACCATGGACCTTGTCTATACCATTTTTCTTATATTCCCCATGCTGAGCCCCATCCCGTCCCAGCAAAGGGAGCCCGTCTAATGCCTGAACAGAGTTGATGGAAGATTCATGTCTTTCTTATTTAATTATTTTTTTTCATTTCCCCCCTCTATTTTTTTAGCTCAAACCTTCCCACGGCGTATAGCTCATATCGTATGCGTGAGGCCTCCACGCCACACTTCAGCAGATGGGCTCCCATCTCCGTCATGAACTTTTCAGGTCCGCAGATGAAGTACTTGCTCAAGTTCCTGCGCAGCCACAGGTCATCCCAGGTGAGCGCCTGGAAATCATCCTGGAAGCGGGATGCCAGCGATATGACGTCGCCGTCCGCGAGCCGTGAGCGGAAAAACCTGACCCTCAGATTGGCGGTCGACTTGGCTATAGCCTCGACTTGGCTACGGAAAGGCGCGTCATGGCGCGACGCATGGATCCAGGAGATGGGCCTGTTGTCCTTTTGCTCGGTCAGCGTCTTTAGCATGGAATACAGCGGGGCAGCACCGGCGCCGCCAGATATGAGGACAACCGGGCTGTTGTCGCCCTCGTCAACATCGAGGTAGAATTCGCCGGCGGGATGGGTCAACTCGATCGTGCTACCCTCGCGGAAGTCATCGATCAGGTGACCGGACACGAGACCGGGTATGGGGGGGCGTACGCTGCCGATGCTGCTATCCGATGCACTGCTCACGGCCGACGAGATGGGGGGTCCATCGTCCATTAGCCCAAAAAGCCTTGCATCGGGTCTTTTGTCCGGAGTGGCGCCTATATCCCTCTTGACGGTGATGCGGTAGCTGTCGGGGTTCGGCGAGTCACTGAGGGAGTACTGGCGAAGCTTATGGTGCTTCTCCCCTCTGATTAGCACGCGGACCGTAACGTATTGACCGGGCTTAAATGACGGCAGTGGCTGGCCATCAACCGGTTTTAGCGTGAAGGAGACAATGTCGCCATCGCTCGTCTCCGGCGTTTTGTGGGCGATGGTGAACTCGCGAAACTCGGTCCACGGTCCAAAGTTCTTGTAGATGATTTGCTCGCGGCCGGTAAGCACTAGGCACAGGTCAGCACAGCGATCAGCTGGCAATAGTGAAGCGGAACAGTCGGGATCTTTTCTTACTCTTCGCCATCATCCAGTAGGCCTTGGTCCAGGCGGCATTGAGCTCGGGAGTCATGGCCGGGCCGAGCACGGCCGAGAAGGCACGTATCAGATACTTGGCTACGACCTCGTAGTGCTCGGGTTGGATGGTGAGAGAGGCATGTTTCTGGGCCACGCGCTCGAGTTGGGGGGTCAGCTCGCTGATGTTGACGATGTTGGAAGCGAAGGCGAGGATGACGGTAGTCAGCGCGCGGGGCAGTCTTCCCGTGTGCATGTTGGCATTGTCGAAGTAGTCGTTGAGCTCGGGATGGTCGCGCAGCAGGGTCTTGTAGAAGACGGTGGAGATGTGGTCTCCATGCTGGCGCAAGGCCGGTATGGTCTCCTTGATCTGCTCGGCCTCTTGCCGTGTCAGCGACATGTCGGCTGTTTAGCGGGCTTACTCTTGTCTTCGTGTTGGATGTACAGCGTATGCCGCGTGAGGCTGAAGACCGGTAAGCAGCGGGTAGGGGAAGTGACTGGACGAGGAGCCGGTTAGAGCGGACGAGATTGGATTGAGTTGGGAGAAGCGGGTTCGGCTTGCTCTGGACTGCCCAATCTATAAGGCGAGTCTGGGTTTCAAGATTGAAATTAGAGGATGGGGAATTGGCCACGGCCGCGGGCACCTTTTTCCCGCTAGCTCTGCTTAAATAAGTTCTCGGCGTCTCTTATAATTGCCCACCCACGGCTGTGCCTACCGCGGGACTCGCAGCCACGGTATTGTCGCCTGGCACAGGCCAATGGCGAAATCCCTGGACAGCAAAGGAGTTGGAGGCATGCAGATCGGATGGACAGCGGCGAAGGCAGCAATGCAGGCTGAGCATGAGCATGGGCATGAGCATGGGCAGCACGGATGGGCTGATGTGACGGCCGTCTGGCATGATGTCAACCTGTGCACAGTAAGGCACGGAGTCGGGCTGGCTCCGAGCGGCCAACGCTAATCCGCCCATCTCCCATTTAACGTTATACCGTCTGTATTTCTCGTCATTTATGTTTATAGCACGAAATTGGCCCCCATTCAATTGCTATAGTGCAATATTACAGACTGTACTAGGGCAGGTCACAGCATGAACCACGTGGTAAGGCAAATAAAATCCTGTATGTCCGTATGTCCGTATGTCCGTCCGTCGTCCCTGCTGTTCGTTGTTCTTCCACAGTCTGCTGCACTGGCCTGTCGGATGTCCGCGCTTGTTACGGAAGAAAAATACACCTTAGGGCCCTTCCAGCCTTCCCGCAGTGACGTCGGATTGAGGGACGAGTGACATGACAACTATGTACCTGGGTAGCTTACAAATTACTTACGTAGTACGTGCGTACGGTCCTTATTTTACTCTTCCTGTCCTGTGACTCCTGTCCACACTTTTCTTTCACTTCGTCGCATATACTACACATTCAGAATAGTAAGCACTTAACGGAGGGGATGAGTATAAATTATGTACCTAAGCCCTATCTTCGGACAAGGACATCCCAGGCTTCCAAGGTTCACCGGCAAGGTACGAAGTGAAGTAGAAATGCCATGTAATGACGGAGTATTCGCACGCGACACAGGGATCTCGGGTTATTTTTCCAACGATGCTAAGGCTAGTTAAGTGCGTGCCTGGCACTGCCTGCGCCGACGTCTCTTTGTAGTGTAAGTAGATTAGCGCAGAACGCGTCGAATGTTCCATGTTTCAGATGGTGAAATGAAGCCCCGACACCGAGGCGACGTGTTACCTAATTTGCCTCCCTTTCCATTTATATAGCAATAAAAAGAAGAGACGCGCACTGACGAGAGCACTCAAATTTTCGTCGCTTTGCTGAAATGGATGCCGGGGAACGCCGCGCACTTGTCTAGCGTAATCATGGCGGCTGCTTCCCGAAAATGCCATGTGGCCAAGGAATTCACAAAGGTATTGTGGCCATACCCGTTACTCATTACTAACGTCACTGAAGTGCAGCGATGGCAGCTGATGCAAAGGTGTACAAGACCGATGCGCATTTCAAGTATGCACCAACAACAAAACGAAAAAAAAAGGTCGAAAAATATAGCTAGCGATTGTTTCGATCAATCGACCTCCGGGTTATGAGCCCGGCGCTCTTCCACTGAGCTAGCTAGCTTGGTGATTTTCCCGCTTCGGGGCTGTTGGCCGAGGAGTGTTCTATTCTAGTCTATATGGAACATGTGCAACGGTTTAACGGGCGTGCTTTCTCGTTTTGTGTTTCGACGCTAGGGAGGATGAGTCACAGAACGTGGCCGTAGACGGAGGTCGGCGGACTGGGTTCACAAGACGCCGTGGGCCGACGTGCCATGCTCATCCTGCCAGTGGTGTCGCACTTGCTTATGGGTGGCACAAACTTGCTTTGCCCTACAAACTCTGCCAGCGTCGCACCTGTGCCACGTTCCTGCTCTGCCCTGTCTCGTCGAACGGGCACATGGCGCCATCATCTGCCACGCACTCCATTTTTACTGGGCAGTTCTGACGCCGACGACAAATCGGGATTGGCGTACGGACGTACTCCGCTTTTGTTCACGGAAATGTCCTTAAAACTGTTCAAGTTAGGTTTTTTTCTGTCAACTATGAAAGTAATAAAAAGGCAAAGAGCGCGCGAGGCCTTGTCATACCCGTGCCATCAATTTTTATTTCATGAACTTTGGTTCTGCGTATATACCAACAACTTTACACGATGAATTGGTTAACTAGAGACCTTCGTAGCTTGTTGTAAGACCTGTGCCTAAGCGACCCCTATTCCTTATATGACCAGGTGGTAAGAAGGCCTACACCAAAGAAGCCCACCATATCAGGATCACAGCAAATCCAAGGCTGGAAGTAAAGGGAAGTAGAGGAATGGGCATCCAACAGGTGAATCGACACAGAAACTCTGCGTCGCACAATCACCCCACTCCTAAAGGCCGACTATGCCACCCAAAGCCCTGCGGATTCTACGCTTCCAGTCTATACCATAGTCATCGTGGCAGATGGGACCCCACGTAGCCGCCTGTTCCGAGATGAACATCTTGGCGCGGCCTTGGAAACCGCCCGTCGGGGAGTTCACGCCGTTTGTGGTGTCCAACTGGTCCCAATTCGACGGCGCCTGAGAGGCCTGCTCCAGCTGGATCGCGATGCAAAATTCGTAGACCGCATTCGCCGCGTTAGCGGTGAAAGTTGGCGGGTCTGTCTCGCCGCAGGCGTCGTTCTGCGATGCCGAGTTGCCGTACGTGGCTTCGAGCCTGGCGTTGATGAAGTAACTGGGAACGCTGCTCACGAGATTGACGGCGAACCCTACAACGACACCGCCGACTATGACTTGTTTCGCAACTGCGTAACTCTGCAATGAAGCGACGTCGTCAGAATACTATGTTCGAGAGAGTGGCATGCCGAGGGACGTTCTGAGGGATAAAATTGGACGCATCACTGGATTTCAAAGGCCAGGGACATGACAGAAAACTTGTTAGCGAACATACCCCTGAAGACAAGTAGTCATTGACTGCAGCTGCGATGCTACTGCAGCCAGTCACCGTAACCTCCTGGGCAACGGCGGCGTACGCGGTTACTGTAGAATAGGCGTTCCCGACACAATCCGCGACGAAAGCGCAAACATCACGCTCCACGAGGCTGCGATCATCAATTCGTTGATAATGCACCGTGGGAGTGAAATTGCCACTAATTTCGAAAGTTTGGACAGTGTCTGAATCATGGTAGGGAACGAAGATGTTGATGACCTCCCCGCTTCCGACAATGGTGTATTGGGAATGCAGACCCACAGGATGCGGTCCTTGTGGGAGTGCTGATAGAGACGTGACATCGGCCATTGCCGAAACAGCAAAGACGAGGAGCGGATGGGCCTTCATATCGAGTGACGGGACTTGGTAGAGTGTGGTTCAATGTGGTTATGGGAAATAGTAAATACCAAATAGAGGCAGCTAAAGGCGAGTCTTGGGACGGGAATCGAGTTGATGTCGCACCGCATTGATGTGTTGACGTTCCAAACCTCAATGAAAAGGCGAGCTACTTATACTGAGGAATATCACAAGACCCGTCGAATCTTGTCTTGACTCTTGTGGATAGAAACTTGGGGAGGATTATCCCGCTACCGGAGTCAAAGGTAACGTCAGCAGTGAGCACATCAACTGCAGCACAGTATTGAGATCCATAAGCGTACCTGCATCTCATCTGGCCCAACAACGCTGCATCTGACATGTTGATAAGCCCACAGATCAAGCACACACCGCAGGATGCACCTCAAAGTCCAAAGCCAGAGAACGACAAGCCCGAGCAGAACAACAATGTAAAAGGCGGCCATAAGCCTGGTAAAAGCATGTTCGATTATCCCATGCGTCGGCCCGGTGAGAAACGGCTTGATGCCCCATGAGAAGATAGTCGCGAGCCAGCAGCCATCCAGCAGCAATATCCCCAAGACGATGAGGTAGAAAATCGACATAGCGATTCTTGTCGGGGAACTCTTGGCTTTTTTGTCTATCGAGCTTGGCGCT
This sequence comes from Xylariaceae sp. X802, assembly GCA_028637635.1. Lineage (NCBI taxonomy): Eukaryota > Fungi > Ascomycota > Sordariomycetes > Xylariales > Xylariaceae > Xylariaceae sp. X802. Next base: position 831,312 of record JAJFDH010000008.1, on the reverse strand, counting down.
GCCGAGTACGACCAGCAGATTTGGAGGAATATCCATGCCATAGATAAAATGGTGCAGCTAACGAAGGTGAAGGCACTAGGCTCTGGGCAGATTGACGAGCCAAGGATTTGTGAAGCATCTTGGTGACGCGGTGCAGTCATGATGAACGGTCTTTCCGCTGAAGCAAAATGCCTGTGGCTAGTTAGTTCTGGTGCGGTGCGGAGAGAACAGTCTTGACACTTTCGAAGGGTCTACAATGCGCAAAGCTGCAAGCGGATGATGTCCAATTGCTTACGTCTTTCTTAGGGTCTGCTGACCTTGGTAGACTTATGGGAACTTCCGGTTTGTCAGAGGGAACATGCGTTCTTTGGCTATTATCAAGCTTAAGCGGAGACGAATGTGACATCAAGAGAAGCTACAAGCTCAACGGTCATCATGATCCCGTTATACCTGCCTATTCGACGGTGAAAGCAGTGTTGTATTCTGTAGGTAAGTTGTGTGAGCAGGGCTCCCCGCGCAGGATGAGGCCCCCTTTTAAAGATAGACCGGTAGCTAGGTCAGGTGATCCCCCTGCAGTCGCTCCCTATTACGGAAGGTGTAATGATGTTAGATCCCGTGCTGAATGCTTAAACCCGGTTTGAAACGAAAACGGTCACGATCTGTTTTATTGCGGTCGATCTACAGTATTAAATACGTACTTCGTACATTGGAAGTTAGTCAGTTTGTTCATTTTGGCTTGTGCGAAAGCAGGTCCAGCTTAGACCAGGCTCAACTAAAAGCGACGTGGCTCAGGTGAAATTCCCTTTCTGATCCAGGACGGCAAGGTAACTACCTACCTGGTAGGTACGGCTGTAGGACACTCCACGCATGCCTCACCGGCTTGCGGGCCGACTGCGGGTTCGCTTCAGCTTACGGACCACAGAATTTACATACTTAGTAAGGACACAAGACACGATGGGCACTGCGCGTCAGACGCTGACCAATGATTACATGCAGCCGGATCTGCTTACCTGCTCCAACTCATCCAGTCACCAGTTCCCCATTCGCCATCATCATATTGGCCAGAACCTCAATGTCGCCTTCACAGCTCTTAGACGTGGGCATATAGCATCGTCACTTCGTATAAACCCTGCCCTTCTTTCTGTATTCCCTTTTCGGTATCACGGTGTAGCAACGGAGCAGGCCGGATTCCATCCATGGCGTCTGGCTCGATCGCTTGCCAGTGGACAAGAACAGGAGCTCCATGGTTTCGACTCGTACCTTGATACTAATGAACGCGCTTTCACGGAGCAAAAGCGCGTCGTCCCTTATTCGCTATCTAGTCATTCAAACTAGCTCGGATTTCTGAGGGAACAATATCACCTGATAGACTACTTCGAAGTCCGAGGGATCAGGTATTGTACTCCTCGCCGCCGCGTGTCTTGTACCACGCGCCGGAGTGCACAAACCTTGGGGCAAGGGCATGTGGAGAATCCACAGTTGGAACAAGGATCCCAAGATCCGGGTATATTAGAACGACCGAGACAAACAGACTCAGCCCTGATACAGCGACTCTAACTCGTGTTCCTTCGCCGCCATAGGCCCATAACTCCGATCCCTGAATACCGCCATGGTCCGCGCAATTATATCAAACCTCCGTGTCGACGTTCCCCAGAGAGCTCTGCGCCCCCTCCGCCGCATGGTGAAATACCCAATGCCTAGAAATGTAATGAAGATTACCACACATATTAAGATGTCATAAAAACCCCAATTATCCTCTACGTTCCCAACGTACCGATCCACCATCTGCGAATGCGCCAGGACATTCCCGTCCTTATCCATAGCAGCGACGCGCAGAAACTGCGGCATATCATCGCTTATCTCCAAGCATGTTTCGAAAGATTCCTTCATGACCTCTTCGAAGTGAGCAAAGCCCGCAAGGCCGTGGACATCGAGATCGCTCCACGACGCGCCCTGCAGAACCCACTTCACCACCTCAGTGGCGCCATTCCACGAGGCCCAGACTAAATCCTCAGACGGGTCGAGGTATATGGATGGCGGGGCCTTGGGCTGTCCAACCCACACGGGCGTCTTCGAAGCGCGGTACGTCGTGACGAGTCCCCAGCGCGCTGAGACCCACGGTGCTATCTCGACGTCGCAGAGCACAGACCCATCGGGCGCAAACTCCGTGATGTATGGCAGCCACCCGTATCCCAACACGACGCGGCCATCATCCATAACCTGCATGGACCCCTGTGAGACCGTGAGCTTGGGGCTCAGCGGGTCATGATAAGCCTGCAGGAGCGTGGCGGTCATGTTCGCCATGTCAAGCTGCACGAGAAGGCCACGGCTGTAGCTATGTGGCGATGCTGCGCCCGCGCGCTCTGACGCTGCATTATCGAATATGCTCAGAGTATTGTTCTCGTGGACTCGCGCGTGGTGCTGGTACATGAAGTCGGTGGCGCCCCCGTCCGATAGGTCCAGGAAGTCGTTGTTTATGCCACCGAGCGTCCAGACCGTGTTACCTGTCGGCGCGACGCACAGGATTGTCGACGTGTGCCGGCCGGAGATGATGTAATTGCCCTCGGCGTCCAGGTCAATGCTGTTAACGTGGAAGAAGTCAAAGGCCGTTTGCGGCGTCGTGCCGTCGTCTTCGCCCTCGAAGTAGCGGATCGTGTCGCTTAGCAGCACATTTTCAAAGGCGCTCCACTGAAATTTCAGTTCTCCCGTCTCGATGTCGATTTCCTGGACCATGCAGTCCAATGCCCACCCCTGTTCCGGCCCACCGATAGATGTCAAGTCTGCCGGGACTGGGTTATAGACTGTGACCAAGGCGGTGTCGCGTTCGGTGATGCGGAACTCGTGAAGGTCTCCCCTGAGGCCTTCGCCCGTGGGTTCGAAGGTTTTGAATACCTGGTAGGATGAGTCCAGCATGTAATAAGTCCCGCGCCCATAACCGTGTGTACTGCCGCCAGGACTCGCCCAGAAAGTCAAATAAGGTTTACCCTTATACGTCTGTGTTTGGAAATCGAACACCACCCCGTATGAGTCGTCGGCCCAGATGAGTTCGCCTCTCGAATCGAAGATGGTGGGTCCCGAATGTGAGACGATCTTCCCCTTCTGTGCTATTAGATAATACCCATCGTTACATTTTTCCTCGTCCCGTTGCGCAAAGCTCAACCGCGGCGGGGTGAGCCCAAACGACTTGAAGCTGGTTGTGGGGTAGACTGGACGCGGTAGATTCGGGTCAGTCAACTCTGCATGTTCAACGGTCCGATGTGGAATGAAACAATGCCCTTCTTGGGAACGGACAAAGCCATGTCAAGGGGCGTCGCCTCTGCGAAGCGCGAATTACTTGGTAAACTGTCACTCACAGCCGTAGAACCCTGCTTCGTACAAGTACGCAGACCGGAAGACATCATAGGCTGACGCGTGACCATTAAGGCCAACCGCTGCGAGCAGCAGCCAGGAGAAAAGAGGGGTCATCGTTTATGAACATGGGAGAGGCGGGAGAGAAGAAAGCGAAATACGACGGGTCATGAACGGGTTCACAGCGCAATGAACGTATGGTGCTTTCGCTATCTTGCGAGATTTCCATTCAGAATTAGAATCAGGGACAGGCCATTCATAAGCAGCGAAAAGTTGCGCGCACAAAAGGAAACGAGGTGTTCCTGGATCCGGCGAAGCATCAGACCCATGCGTGCGGGTGTTCTGGTTGTCAAATGGCCTCACGCATGTCACTAGTTCATGGCTAGGCGGGCAAGGTAAAACGCAACGGCCGGGAAAGCGATAGGTCGGTGTGCGGCGTTGGTTTCCAGATATAACGAGCCGTGCCTTGGCAGGGGACGGTAAGGTGAAGCGAATCTTGTTAGCACCGGGTTGGTGGCATTGTTGGGCGGTCCATCGTCTGGGACTGGGAGGGTCGCATACCGATTCCTGCCGGTCGGTACACACCATAACTACGCAGTGGGGCCGATCTCATACCCATATGCTCGGCCTACGAAATTATTCGGCCACGCGGCCTGCTGGAAGGAGGCGGCACCCCTATTATCCTGGTTCAGGAGTGTAGTGGCCGAGTCATACGGCAGGCCGCCATGGGTTAGTACGTGCATGGGAACGAATACCTCTACCGGTACACCAACTACCAGGAGATACCTACCATGTACCGAACGCCAGGATGGGTAGCGCAGTACTTCACCAACCGGTATTCCTAGACCAGCTTCCTACGGCGTAGTGTACGTCCGTACTTCGTACACTACTATCTACACTATGTTGTGTACGAGGTTACTACACTACACTAGTTGAGAAGTCGTTTCCTCACCCTACCTAATTCAGGGGTTTGGGAACTCGGGCTTCCCCAGCCATACGTAGCAGTTATTAGCTCTGTACCTGACTACGTTCGCAACTCATACCGCAACCAGGCGGATATACCTAAAAAGGTGAGGCGAAGGCAGTTGGGCTTACATAGTTGCAACCTGCAGGTAAAGACGCGTAAAGAGGAAACGCCACACGTACAATTGACATCTCACCCAAGGACGGATAACCGCTAGGTAGGGACATATTCCACTAACCTTACGTACCTGTTACGGAATTGCGGCGCAATCAGATGGCAAATTACTGAAGTCGACGCCGACGCTGCAGCGTCAAACTTCAGCGACTGGGAGCGGCTCGACGCCACGGGATCAAAAGAGGGAATTCCATGGAATGTGGTATTCCGAAAGAGGTTAGGAAAGGCAGGCGACATAACTAACGGGCCACTCGACGACGCAGCTTCGCGAAACTCTGGGCCTAGCTGGGTATGTTATACCGGTACACTACTAGGTACACACTTGGCCCTGCGTATTCAGCTCGATTGTGCTTTATTAGCCGAGAGACAAATGAGCCTACAAATGGCTACCGGTACCTGCGCTAGGTTGTGTACGGGATACCACTTTCAGGGGCGGGCTACGCACTCGGGGCATGCTAAGTACGGATTCGGTGCACAACCGGGATCGGAGTGCGTCTACTACGCAGACTAGCCACATAGGGACTGTTAACTCGCACTTCAGACTCGCTAGCCCGGGCATGGCGTCATGGGGATGTACGCCGGCATTCACGAGTCAATTCGGGAAAGACGTCGGATAACACAGCCAGCAAGCAGCGACTCGATGTTCCCAGGCACCACTCCAAGATGGCTACAAGTTACAACTCGGCCGGGTGTCTGGCGTCCGCACCCGCCCGCCTGGCGGTTACGGTGTCATGATGTGCAGTGCACAGTCCGGGATCCCGACCGCCCGGATCCTTTGTGTCTAGTCAGGGGTCGCTGCATTGGCGCGCCGCACGGCACTGCTACATAGTGTGCTGTCCACGGTGCGTACGGTGTGTTATCGATCGTTACGTAACGGGATTTCTAATTTGCCCATCCGGGTGCTTTTCGCGTTAACTACTTATCTAGATACGGGTCTATAGTTATGCACTTCGGTGCAGACAGCAAGAGCAAGAAGACAAAGTTCTCATCGCTTATCAGACCGGGAATCTCGGCGACCGGAGCCGGATCCGCGTAAAACGGGATTCCTGGCCGCGCGTCTGCATGGGAATAAGGGGACAATTGGGAATTCGCAGCCGAGCCGAGCCGAGCCGAGCCAGTGTTAAATTCTTATGTGCAGGCGGGAAGTGGGGATTGTAAGATCTCCCATCCGGGTTTGGGGATGGAATTCTGTTTGCAGCCCTTGATGCGTGGTGTTCTGCGTCTTAACGTACCGCACCTCTTCTGTATGAGGTGACGTGTCCTCGAAACTCGGTTCGGGTTTCGGCATCCCCATATTACGATACGATTTCATACCTATGCAGGACTACGGGCGTAGACTGTGATATGCAGTTTACTGATGGGATGTGATATGTGATAGGGAACGCTCGACCCCTGATTATATCGAGTGCTGTTATACGTACGTACCAAGCCCTACCCGTACGGAACAAGTACTGTAACCAATCCCGTTACAATTCCCTACATCAACGTCCGTACTCCGTAGTATAGTACTAGGTAGGTAAGAGAAATCCAAGCCGCAACTTCAAACCCCATCATCACCATCCACCGAATACGTAGCAACACCATCAAGACACAGCAAAAGCAGACAAGGTAATGAAAGCACCAAGGACCAACCCAACGCAACCCAACTCCCCAAACCAACAATTTCCACACCGAACATCCCGCAAGAATTACGCGCTTGACCAGTCAGTTCCAACTTCCCTAATCAAAGACGGAGTCCTGCGTATGTATGTAATACCGTCCATACGATGTTATAAATAACCAACCCGGATGACATCTTATTATTTCCAACCCGGGATGACATCTTATTATTTCGTATAGATCACAGGTAAGTAACTACTTCGTACAGACTGTAAGTCCATAAGTCCATACGTCCATACGTCCGTAAGTAAGAATGTATGTAGTGAGTAGATAGAAAATAACCAAATCCACCCCAGAATACCTACACTACACTACACGATCGAGTCCGTACGAAGTACAAACCAAGGGAAGGATGAGAAAAAAGACAAACCACAATCCAGAAACAAACCAAATTAAACCCCCAGAATCCCGAACCCGTTCTCCCGTCTAGACCCAGCAATCGTATTAAACCATACTCCCTTCTCATTTAATATGAAAGAACATTCAAAAAAGAAAGAAGAGAGAGAGAGATAAAAGAGAGACGAGGCCGGGTCGGAGTCCCTCGGGTCTTGACAGGTATAAACAGCAACACCCGCAACATCCTCTCACCCATCCACGCATCCTACAACGCATCCTACAACGCATCCATTCAAGCATCCATCATAGATACCAGTATATAAAACCCCAAACCACCACTAAAGTCCAGATACCCAACCACAAAATCAGCCAAACTCACACAATGAACCCACACATTGAACCCATAGACAATAACAAACCCACCAAACCGACACACCCTTACGCAAGTAGGTAAGTAAACGAAGCCTAAGCAAGAGCGAACATGCCATCTAGTCCCGACATATCACCCCTAACTAAAGCAGCCAGCCAACCTCAACCAGCAGAATAGAATCCGTCGACAGACCACAGCCATATCAAGACAAGACAAAGCACGAAGCACAAACTCAATCACTACGCACTCACCTACCCAACAGTAAGACCACTATCTCACCAGTCCAATCACCAATCACAAAAACACTCACAAAGCAAGAACAAGCAACGATGCAAGTACAGTATTCCGACTATGCGAGAGAGGGAGAATCCATCCCAATGCCTAGGTCACTATGAAGTTCTGCCTCCGAACACACCCAAAACCCACGTGCTCAGTTTCCTCGCCCCCAATGGGGCCCCAAGTGGTGTACAATGCCACCATGGCTTAGTTACATGTTGCACAAGTCCTGGGGTCCTCGTGGCAACCGAATTACTCAGAAAACTGCCTGCATCTGGCCTATTCTGCACTCGACAGTCTCGCGGAACAGCCGTCGTGGAAACACTCAAGCCCCCCGCCGGACAAGCGAGTGCTATCCCCAGTAGTAAAACAACAAAAACAAAGAAAATATCGTAGGCGTCGTGAGGATCCTCTCGGGATCTTCATTGTGTGTGCATTGAATGCAATGCCGAGCTGTGCGAGAACGAACCTCGTCTTCCCTCCTGCACTTCACCATTTGCTATGCTACGTGACTAGACCTATGTCGTAGTCGCCCGCGTAGAACTCACGGCAGTCTGCGAACTTGACAGCGCAGGGTGCACGTGAGTGTGGAACTGAGGGAGACGACCACGCTTCGTCGTGTGGGGAAGTGTGCCCACGTCGTGTTTTCCTATACCAGCGGTCAGTCAATATGAGCAAGATAATAGGACCCATACATGTTTATGCTGACTTACCATCACAACAGGCTCTGACATTCTCTAGCTTGTCGGACTCTCTGTCCTGTTGCTCGATGATCTGCCTCACGTCCTCAGCACTATCGGGAACTTCGCTTGCCTCGTATATCGCACGATCGTATGGCTGATGGCTTCGGCTTCTCAAGCTACTGAAGGTGCCACGACCCGACCGCCAGTAGCCGCTCAGTCTGCCAAGGGTACTGCTGCGTGCGATGTCTTTCTCGTGAGTAGGTGTCAAGGTCGGAATTCCCATCTGGGCTTCTAAGCTTGATGAATCGTTCCTTGTGGTCCTAGAGTTGTACGAGGAAAGGGATGGTGGCGGTCGAGCTCTATGACCATTTGCTGACCGACGACCTAAAGATGGGTTGAAGTCGTCAACATCCTCTTGGGTGATATTGCCGGCCACCTCTTCGGCATCTTGCTTACTTTCATTACCTGAACGCAACAAAAGGTACGACAGAGCATTGAACCACGTTTCGTGTCGTTGGCCGGTCGTGCATGTGAATTTGATAGTGCGACCTGGGGCAATGACAACGAGACTCTTGCGATGAAGCCCGGGCGGCATAGGATTATCGTCGGCCACAACCCGCACCGCCTCGATCGGGACACTTTTGGCCTTCATCTCGCCGCGGCTACCAGCAGCCGGATCACTGTCGCTCCAGTAGAGAGTCCGCGTATATGGATGCACCCAAAAGAATCGCCTGTGTCTTTTTTCAGACATTTCTCCTCGTCCGGTTTTCCGAGTGTACTTCCATAAGTATTCGCCAATCATGGTTTGCGTGACCGCCTGAATCATGCGAGGATCGGTGCTGGGGCCAAAGCCTGATGACATACCCGATCCATGCTGCATATTGAATCGACTATCAATCTCCGACGCAAACGAGGACATAGATGACTGCCGACTATGCATTAGCAACCTAGTTGGCGACTGGATATCGGCATATCCGAGGGTCCTGCTAGCGCGACTTGTTGCTGTGCCTCTGACAGAGCTTGGTGACACGGCGGCTTTGGCGCTGATTGGAGTCTCTGGTCGTGAGGAAGGGCGATATGCGGATGCCGGCAATACAGGAGGACCCATGGTGCCTTTGCCGCCATGAGATGAATTGGTCCGTGCTGCCTCAATGACTTCGCGATGGTTGGCAGGCAATGGTGGCCTAAATTGAGTAAAACTACGGATACTAGTCGAGCTACCAGGCCGGCGTGGTGGAGCGGATTCAGGGCCATTAAAGGCACCAGGTTCGGGAACACGGTACGCCGACTGTCCCAGACTTCCGAGACTATCGATGGATGAGTGACTGATGCGGACCGCCAAGGGAATTGGAGGGGGCGCTCCGCTAGGTGGGACGATGTCGAGCCCTCCCTGGTTCACCATGGCTGAACCTTCGGCTTTCCCACGTCGAATCTTCATTAACTGCTCCAAGTCGTCTGCTGTCAGCATAGTTTGAGAGCCCTGGTGCGAGGTGTCCGTGGCGAGTTTCTGCAATGACCGAGACTCTGCATTGGCTGTAGCCTCTGTGAAGAACTCTTGGGAGCTGGGCGCTTTTCCATCGTGGGGAATGATGAACGCTTCGCGCTTGGGACTCCTGATATTCGGTAGTTCGATTGGCTCTGTTTGGACTGAGCTCATAGGTGAATATCCTAGAATGGGTGGAGCTATAACCAAGCTTGCCCGAAGAGCCTCGAGCTCTGCGGCATGGTTGTTAAGCAGTCTCTCCTTTTCGACACCATGTTCTTGCATGCACGATTCGAGAATCTCAGCATGTTGGGCTTTCAGCGTATCTAACTCTCGAGCGAGGGCGGTATCGCTATCCGCCTTCAGCCGAGTCAGCTGCCGAGAATGCTCAAGTTCTAATTCCTCAAGTATCCTGGATTGGCTCAAGTCTCGCTCACTTTCGGCGGCTTTGAGAGCCTCCAGATGTTCGGACTTCAGAGTAGTCAGAGATCGTTCTAGCTTAGCCTCATACTCGGTACGTAAGGAATCCAACGTAGCGTCATGAGCGGAATTGAGTTCCGCAAGTTGTTCATGCGTTTTCGTTTCAAGGTCGCTCTTTAGTCTTTCCAAGTCGCCTAGGTGCTTAGACTCCAATGCATCGAGCTTATGAGACCAGTCCAATTCGTTCTGTTGACGTAACGCCTCTAGATCGCGCTTATGAGCCTCATCATCTTGCATTTTACTCGTCTCAAGATCGTTCCTCAATTGTTCCAAGTCGCCAAGGTGCTGAGAGCGCAATTCATCCAGCTTACGAGACCAGTCCAATTCATTCTGTCGGCTCATCGCCTCGAGGTCCCGCGTATGGCTTTCAGCAGCATCTTGAATCTTCTGCGCCACATCCGCTTCGTGATCACTCTTCAGTGTATCGACAATTTGAGCGTGGCTAGCGGCCAAAGCAGAGAGTTCCTTCGACGTCATTTGTTCACCTTCCTGTTGAAGCTCTGCCACCTTTTGCGAATGGGTGCTTGCTAATTCCTGGAGGCGCTGCGTCATCATCACCTCATGTTCACTCTTAATACTTTCCAAGTCCTTTTGATGCTTGGAGCCCAATAATTCCAGCTCCTTTGCATGAGTAATTCCCATCTCCTTGCGTAGAGTTTCGAGCTCCTTCAAATGGGTGTTCGCGAGCTCCTCAAGAAGCTGCGACTTCGACGCTTCGTGTTCATCTGTCAAGGTCTTAAGCTCGTCGAGATGCTTGTTCGTTAATTCGGCCAATTCCTCGGCTCTAGCAGCTGCATGTCCAGATCTTAGATCTTTCAGCTCGTCGAGATGTTTTGCGGTCATGAGCTCTATTTCCTTAGATCTCGCTGCTGCATGTTCGCTCTTAAGTGCGTCCATCTCACGTTCATGAGTTGAGTTGAGAGACTCTGACGTCCGGCTTAGAGCAGCTTCATTATCGCGTACATAGGCTTCGATAATCTTGGCATGAGCGGCTTTGAGTGCCTCAATTTGTTCACGGTGAGCAACGTCACCCTCAGCTTTGGAAGACTCAACTTGCTTAGCCAAAGCTGCCTTGAACCCCTCTAGTTCTTTAGCGTGAGCTTCAGCATGTTGGTTATTTAGCGCCTCGATCTCTTGCGCATGCGCAGCCTTAAGTGCGATAATATCTCTCGACATGACGGCATCCGCTTCGTTTCGTTGGGTCGCTAACTGTTTAGAGTGAGATTCCACTATGGCAGCAATTTCTGTAGCATGAGCAGCATCCTTTTCTATTGCCAGGGCTTCGAGTTGTTTGGCGTGGGAAGCCTTAACGCGCTCAAGCTCCTCGGCATGAGTAGCACTCAGACTACTCGTGACCTTATCCATTTGTGCCCTGTGTGATTCAGCCAGGGCAGCAATAGTGGCACTATGCGCCGCGTCTTTTTCTTTGGCTAAATTTTCAAGTTCCGTAGCGTGTGCAGCTTTAACAGTCACTAATTCCTGCGAATGCGTGACATGCAAGCTATTTTTGGCATCTTCCAGTTGCTGATTATGTGACTCAGTGAGCGAAGCGACAACAGCAGCATTAGCGGTGGAGATTTCCGCTCGGGCGTCCGCTATCTGCTGTGTGTATCTGGCTTGGAGGGACTCAATTTCTTCCGCATGGGAGGCATTAATCGACGTTTTGAGATCTTCAATGTGTTGCAAATGCGATACCTCAAGAGTCTGGAGTTGTTTGGAATATGTATCGTCCATTGTCTTCTTGGTTTGGTCAATTTGGTGAGCGTGGTTAGATTTGAGATCCTCAAGTTCTCTCGCATGAGCTTGGGACAACTCTCGCTTCGCAGTATCGATTTGCTTAGAGTGGGCCTCGACCAATGCAGTCAGCTCTGCAGCATGAACAGCTTCGTTCTCAATTTTGAATTTAGTCAGTGCCTCAGAGTGGTTGATTTTGAGTGTTTCCAACTCGTCGGCGGCCTTAATGGTTAGCTCCTGCTCTATTCGAGACAGCTCTACATCATGAGAAGACTGTAGTGCTTCGATCTCGGTAGCATGAGCCTTCTTAATTTCAGACTCCCTCTGAGACAATTCCTCGGCATGCGCAGTTTCCAATGTTTTCAGATTAGCAGCGTGCGCTTCTTCCCCTTCAGCTTCCCTTTGGGTCAATTGTTGGAAATGGAGAAGCTTCAGCGACTCGAGCTCCTTGTCAAGGAGCTCCCGGGCATCAATAACCGCCTTGCCGATTTCATCCGCGTGTTTCGACTTCATGGACTCGATTTCACGAGCGTGAGTGGCATGAATATCGGCTAGGGTTCTATCAGTGGTTTCTGCATGATCAGAACGGAGGGTTTCGAGCTCTCGAGCAAAGGTTTGTTTAGCACTCGTGAGCTCATCCATATGTTGCAACTTTAGCGCCTCAATCGCAGCGGCGTGGGTCAAGGCGTTATCAGTGCTCAGTTTCTTGAGCTGCTCTTCATGCTCCGTGAGAAGAGCCTTCATCGCAGCGGCATGAATATCGGGTTCCGGCAAAGGCTCAATATTATGGGAATGTAATGTTGACAATGCGAGTTCTGCAGAAGAAACTTGGGATAACGGCTCAGTCAGCGTGCCAGCGTCAACCATGACGACGCTGCGCAGTCGTGGCATGGCCGGTGGAGTGGTGGCCCGAATTCTAATCGATCTAATCGACCTCATCGATCTAATTGATCTCTTACTTGGCGTGGCCGACATGTTGGATTCATCATCGCTACCCTCAAAGTCGCCCAGTTCCGCAGCCAAGCTCTGGGAGGGCTTTTTAGGTGTCCCGGCGTCACTGCCGTTCGCAAAACTCCTCGGGCTGCCTTGGAACGCTGGCTCTTCACTGGGACGTCTAGATCGGCGGAATGCGCCGCGACTGACGCGAAGAGGGAACTTAGCCTGAGCAGCCGGCTGAGCGGTCGACGGCCTGGAATCGTCGTAAAATAAGCCTTCGTCTTCAGTTGAGGCGGTGCTATCTATCGACCCGCTACGCTGCATGCTGAACATGCTTGGTGGTCTTCCTGTTTGAGTGCGGCGCTTGGAAGGGCTCTCCGTCTCGGTTTCAGCGTCGTCACTAGAAAACTCTTCAGCGCCTGTTTGGAAATCGGTTTCCGTGGCAATCTCATTCGCCGTCTCAAATGCAGCATCGCTTGTCTCATTGGCTGTTTCGAAGGGAGTGGCATGCTCAGACGCAGTATTGTACACGGTCGCTTCGCGAGAAACGGGGGAGGAATGAGCCGGCAGAAGGGCCTCGGGTTGGTCTTCCCAATCGGGATCCTCCCTCTCTTCTACAAATATCTCGCTACGGGCACTTCGCAGAACGCCCAGCAGCCGGGGAGGCTTCTTGAATTCCTTAGATTCGGCCTTCCGAGCACGCCTGATAGGGGGTGGCAGAGGATCATTACGGAATCTTTCGAGCTCATCACGGGCTTCTTGAAGAAGTCTCTTAGTCTCCAATCTTTCGGTCTTCTCCCGATGAACATTGGTGCGCAGACTTTGGATTGTGCGTTGTGCGTGTGCTAGAGAGGTTTTCAGCGTCTCAGTTTCTAGCATGGCATGCCGTGGGGTGATCTTGACTGGAGAAGGTGGGGGCGATTGCTCTGGAGTCGTGTTGTCATGCGCGGTTTGGAAATCTTCTTCGCTGATGTTTCTGATAGAATCCCGCTCTAATTTTCTTCCACGAACCGAAGCCGACACGGCCTTGGCAAGCTCTTGATTCTGCCCTGTCAGGTCTTCAATCTTTCGTTGCAGGGCAGCCCGTTCAGACTCGCCTATAGCCATAGAGCGCTTTGCAGTACCTAATTCGATGTCATGATGTTTAATGGCAGCGGCATACTCATCCACGAGCCTAGCGTGTCCGAGCTTGATCTCGTCTAATTTCTGTTGCGATATAGCTTTCTCTGCCTGTAGTAAATTGACTGTTTGTGTCAACTTCTTCTCGCGATCGGCAGCCTCTCTCTCCTTGGCCAACAGGTCGTGAATCTGAGTCTCAAGGTTCCAGTTTTCATCTTTGTAGCGATTCTCGCTATCGTCGAGAGCCTTAAGGCGCTGTTGGAACCCCTCAGCTTCGTATTCCAGTTTAGAGTTTTCGACTCTAATTTCCTTCAGTTCCTCATCTCTCTCAGCAAGCAACCCTTGTAGATTGCGGACCTGAGCAATCAACGACGTGCTAATCTCAGCAGCAAACTCGATGTCATGAATTCGATTCGATGGCTGGTTTCGGGTCTTGCGATTGGGCATGCTCAGCTTGCTTGGCGACGCGGCTGCTTGGGCCTCGAACTTGGAAGGACTCACAGATCTCTGTCAGAAAAGGGCGTTAACATACGCACACAAAGGTCCGCTCCCTCACTGCTTCGCATTCGGACCCGCGCACACATCTTAACCCCATTATCACTTACAATGCCACTTTTACCTTCCGGTAAGGATGGAGAGCCCAAGCCAGTCTCATTACTAGCGACACGTGATTTGGGCAAGAACACGCGAGCACTCTTTCGGGCGACTTCATTATAGTCTCTCTCTATCTCAACAAGCCTCTGGCGCAGCTCATCTGACAGTTCGTCTTCGGCCTCGAGCTTCTCGACCTCCTTTAGACGTTCGGCCAGCTCGCTGCGCTGCTGGACCAGTGCAGTACCGAGTTTCCCAGCCTCTTCCATTCTACGGTCAGTCTCGGCGATATGTGCCTCTAGGGCCAGTTTAATTTGAGTAGGCGAAGCATCGGGGGTGAGAGCAAAGGTTTGCTCATCGAAGTTAGAGAAACGGTAGTGGACTGGGCTGACGGAATTGAAGGGATCATTTTTCTGGTTGTCGATGACGGTAGCAGCTGCCGCCGCAGCCGATGACGACTCGGAGAGCGGTGGCGTGGTCGCCATGGTCGCGATGGTCGCGCTCAATGACAAACGGACAACCAAGGATACCTCGGCAGCAGTTTCCTCAAATTATAGGTGTGACATTCAGATCGAATACGAGAAAGTTGAGAGCAGGCAAGCGGGGGAAACTGAGTAAGAACCTATAGTGATCGGCGGTTGATGGCGGCAGGTAGGCAGACGCGTGGTGGATGGACAGTTGGACGAATGGGTAGATGGATACGACACCTCCAGTGCGAAATGGGGACGAGCCTGTCCTAATCAATCGATTGCAGGCGAGCAATTGGACATCAAAGGTGTCGTAATCTGCCGATCAAATCTGTCACCAGGTTGTGCCCAGTAACAGATGCGGACACGAATGAATCCAAGCCCAGCTGCAGCCGAGTTGTTCGTTAATTTCGCCCACCCAAAGTATTCCTAAATGATCGCGGCAGGCGGATTGCAGGTATGCGTAGTCCGGGGATTATTAATGACTGCCTGTGGCGCGAGAACGGAAAAGAACAACAAGGTGCGATGCGGAAAGAAAGGAAGAGAGGAGCAAAACTCCAGAGTATGCCAGGTTCTGAGGAATTGATACCGGGTGCGCGCAAATGTCTGCGACTTGTCCTAAAATTGGAGGTGGCCGTTACAGAGTGGTTGTTTGCTGCGGGGTGGAGAAGGCTCGAGGTCTGTCGTTTTTGCTGTCTCTGTTTTTCTTTTGCGATGCTGTAACTAAGCACCTCGATGTTGCTGAAAGGGTCGCGTTCCGGGTTGCCAGATGTACCGAGGAGGTACAGGAGAGGTACAAGCACTGTAGCGCGTCGTATAGCGACGGATAATTAGCGCAAACGGATGAGGTACCAAGGGTATAGATACGCGGAGAAAGGCAAATGGGACAAAAAAAGTACCTTTGATGGTACCTAAGCCGAGGTACTCAGGGCGCGAGGTGTATGGCAGACAAGGCGCAAAAGCTGGTCGTGCGCGAAGAGAGAACGGCCAGAGTTTTCGTCGAGGCGAGTGACAGTTGGGCTGCAAAAGACCGGGTGCACGGTCGAAATTGAGTTAATGGTCCGCGCAAAGTTGCAAGACTGGAACAACAAGGACAGCAGGGGAATGCAGGCTGCTTCTTGTCACCGCGCGTAGTCTGTAGATAGGTAGGTAGCCGTCACACGGGCGATGCACCGAATATCGTACAGCGTTGCAATGTGGCAATTGGGCGTGCAGGCGTGTACGCGTCTAGAGCCGAGTACGAATCAATACCCGGACGTCATAGCTAGGGGAGAGATACGCGCCACGGGCCGCTTGCAATTATTACCTCGATGTGCAAATATACAACGGATCTGGCGGGGGGTCTCGGATAGAGCTCGTGGAGGTCAACACAGGCGTTGAGGGACTTTTCAAAAAGGCGGATTCAGAAGAATATATTAAACAAGTAATTTATCAGCATTAAAGACGTGGGAGCCGGGAAGCTGTTCGCGTGTTCTGCTCCGTCGTATGTGTTTTTTGGGTTTGGGTTTCTACTTGGAATACAAGGAGCGGGACGCCGATCCCGACTGATCCCGACGAATAACAATATCAGATATAAAATTATTAAGGAGGAAAAGAGAAGCCAGTATTCAGCTGGAGAAAGTAAAAGATGGACTGAGTGAGTAAGAACAAGTGGAATGGGCTCAAAGAGTGACTGAGGTTTGTGAGAAACGCGCAGAAACAGTAACGGTTCACACAATGGGAGTGGGAAAGATCTGACCACAGTACGGACGGGCCGACGAGTGGACGGACGAGCCACTGGGTTCGCGAAGGACCCAGAGGAGGACGGGTTGTCTTGTCTCGCGCAAGCGGAACGGAGCGACCACACACCCTGGCAAGTGAGAGAGGGAAGATGGGAAGGGGAGGAGGGAAAGAGGTTAGGCGGTAGAGACGGGACAGGGACGGAGTGAATGACGATGGTTGAAGAAGGGAAGTGCAGGCGGAAGGGAAGGGAAAAGGCAGAGTGGCGCGCCCCACGCTAGGTATCGCTAGCGAGTCTTGGGGATTACGGAATACAACTTGAATTCGGACACATGTTTAGTAGTGTAGGTAGGCGTTGTGCACGCTAGCAGCACTATCGTATTTGGTGCACGTAGCGTAGCACAGCCTGTACAGCCCGGTGGAGCGTGACAAGGAGCGCGCGACGACACAGCGGCACTATGTCCCATTAGGTAATACTGATACGGGGTTCACACATGCGCATCACGCCACAGCGAGGTCAGTGCTTGACCTCCATCTACCTAGTTAATCTACACTATTTATATGTCCGTACGGAAGTCTTTACTTTCACTACTCTACGTGTGCTGGAGGTTTCATTTTCCGGGAATGAGTTTCAAGTTCTTTGTTGACCATTCTCGCCAAAACAAAACGCGCCTGTTGCTAGGTACCGACTGGAACATAAAACTCCTTTAGTGCAAGGTACACGGTCAGGTACTACCGCCGCACCGTTACCAACGCAGTCGCTCAATTTTCTGGACTCTGTTGTTCGACATACACGAACGGAATAGGGAGTTGTTGGTAGGCTAATATAGCGCAACCAAAAGACGGAGGTACTTGCGCAGCCGACCGAATACCTACCGGTATGTTAAATCGTGTATGCCGGATCAACTGGCTCTGCTGATCTGGCATACACGATCCGACATACATGATTCGATTTGGCCTTCGATTTAACATACACGCGCGCCACACCTATGTGCCACACTTATGCGCCACATATGGGCACCCGTGTGGCACATGCCATGCAATCGGCTCTGCTGGTTACACCCTCCTAGGTACCTTGTCAAGGACTTGCGTATGACATCGGATATCGGTACCTTTTAAGTGTCGCACATATACAAAAGATACCTATTTTACATTTGCGCCCGCATTGATACTAGGTACCTACCGCATGGTAGGTGCGTTGCGCATAGGTAGATGTGTGGCGCATAGGTGTGGCGCGCGTGTATGCCGGATGGTGTAGGCTGCCCTGGAGTCAGTCGATCTGGCATACAGAAAAGTACATAGGTACAACCGGGACAGTAGGTGTGGCGCGCGTGTATGTTAAATCAAATCGTGTATGTCGGATCGTGTATGCCAGATCGGCAGAGCCAGTTGATCCGGCATACACGGATTTAACATACACAACACAATAGGTAGGTACCGGTATTTGGTCGACCGTGAAAGTATTCGGTACGTACCTAAGGGCGCTATACCTATCGGGGTAACGTACCATCAATTCTCGAGCTTGGTCGTGTATGTTGGATAACAGACTCGAATTTTCTAGAACAGAGGACGCATGCTAATAGGTGGACTACGAGACACGCTATGCCCTATCTGCAAGGCCTGACACTTCATTGCCTGAAATGCTACTTAGTGTGCACTAGCGCGCGGTAGTGTACCATAATAAATGCTACACGTTTTATGGGCATAATGCTACATAATGCAGGTACTAGCTTGTATATTGTTATGCAAGTATCGCATTAGTATCACTGGCTGGAACCTGGCATGCCGAAACTTTGGTCGACCGATCCTACCTAAACCATACCTACCGTAGCGGGAACAGGTGGTTTCAGAGAATCATTGTTTTTTGCGGAGAATGATGGTCCCCTATAAGAACCATCGTTTCGCAAACAAACGTTTGTTTTCAATTTCCCATAGAAGCGCCATATCTCTATTCCAAGTGGCGTAGAAACGCGTGCACAATACCCTAGTCCAAGTACCTAAGATTCAAAAAAAAAAAAAAAGGGTCAATTACAGGTACCATGTACTTCGCATATACTTACTTCAGGGAGGCATACGGGTCATACTGGTGGCGAGATATTGGAGTGCGGTCACGGTTCGAACTACGGTTTACAGATTACAATTTACGAAGTACTACAGCTTAACCACTACACTACAGAGGCTACGAATAAGATTGAGGTGGTTTAATCATGTATATAAGGTACGGGTTGGTTGTAAAGGCAGGTGCGAGCCGATTCTACGAGGTAGGCGCGAAGTACTCAGTACTAGCAAGCAACGCATCTTTTTTCCTCGTGAAAGAACGACTCTTTTCTGGGCAACGGGCTATGGTACGTGTAGGGCAACGAATTACCTAAAAGGAACCATTCTTATTCCAAAGTAATCATTCTCTCAATCCATATTTTCCCGCTACGGTAGGTATCTTCACACAGCAACCCGCTCCGATCGACATCTTCATATGCACGCGGCCAGCCATGTTGTCAACCTACTATTTACTGACCTACGTGAAGAGTGACAGTGATTTCAGCATGTAGGCGACATAAGAGCCGGATAAACCCTTGAAACACCCTGCCACCCCATCGCAGAAGCTTCAAGAAACAGGGCGCAAAGGACAAGGAAATATCCATTCGAAAACCACCTGCAACACCCGACGAGAATGAGCGAC
Source organism: Xylariaceae sp. X802 (assembly GCA_028637635.1). NCBI lineage: Eukaryota > Fungi > Ascomycota > Sordariomycetes > Xylariales > Xylariaceae > Xylariaceae sp. X802. Next base: position 812,314 of record JAJFDH010000008.1, on the reverse strand, counting down.
AGCTCTGACTGTTTATTAAGCCTCAGAGAAAGAAGCCAGCCATGGTGTGGAATGGCGGAACCAGAACGCGTCTCTCTTCACGGCCCCACCCAAGAACACGTAGCCGGTCCTAAACAATCCCGCGCGTGACGGCAGTATTGACTAGAGTCCGATCGCGCGACTTGCAACTCAGCAACTAACAGTGTCTACAACTCAGCTAAGACCTCGGCCAAGAAAACAGCTGTAGGAGCAATTGGCTAGGTATCGAGGCGCGATGAGCATCTCCCAGAGGATAGGGTACTGGGGAAACGGGTGTTCCACCGGTTTTCTTCCGCAATGCCGCACACTGATTCAAGAAGAAACGGATGATTCCACGCTGGAAGAGCATATGATGAAAGTTATGGGAGAACGAGCAAACTCAACCTATCGACCTGATCAGCTACGTCCCAAGGCAGCAAACCGGACCCACCTGCGCCGTCCTCGATGCGCAAATCCTCAACATTAGCTCTGACCGCGCCGCCAAGCCGGCGACGGGCGGGTGCATGCGGCGAGAGTTGGCGAATGCGGATCAAGTTCATGCCTCGGCTCGTCTCCCCAACCGCGAGACTCAGGGTGGCAGTTGTGGCCTGAGAGGCCGTTGCCACCGCATTGACGCAGTTTTGTGGGGCGCCGTAGAGCGGACTTGAGGGAGAGGACGGTTTTGAGCTATGAGAGGTCCCAGATGCTCGGAATAACCAATGGGTTTCCTGGTACATACGTGAAGCGAGGCGAGGCGAGCAGTTGCCGTTGTGGCCGGCCTCAATAAGGATTAGTTCGGGTTGAGTCGGCTTACATTGGTAATTAGCCAGTATTCGGGTAAGAAAAAGCTCTGTGCCTTGTCATGAGTATGTGAGTCGTGTAAAGTGAAATCTAATGGCACAGACATCCAATGAAGACTGGTTTAACGCTGAAGATGTTTGCTAACAGCTAACTAGCTCGAGTTATGCACGCTCAATATCTCAATCGGTCGTTACCCGAATCGCGAAATACCAAGTACGGGTCACTCGGGTCGGACCCTTGCGAATTAATCATCCGTTGCTCATAGTTAAGTGCTAAGCAGTCCATGATGAGTCACGACTCCGGGGCCTCCGGAACTCGCGGAAAGAAGCCAAATCCGGCCGGGATGGCATCACACGTATTCATTTTCTGAAAGGCGAACAGAACCAAGACCAGGTGTGAAGTGTTGATAACAACCGGTGACACCACGTCCTAAACCCATCGAGCGCTGCACATGGATCATCCTCATTTTTAGCTCTTTATTCTCTTCACTAGCTGGGTAATTAACGGCATGGATACAGAGGCATGAATTTACAGTGGCAGGACTTTCCACGCTTGAAGTTTTCATTGACCCGAATATTAATTGTCAACGCAACTCGTTCTCCCAAGCTGTTCAGCACCACTCACTTGTACACGGCCACCTACCTACGATACTCTACAAGTCCACAACGGATGATGGCCCTAGGTAGCAAAATAAACAGGATCCATAGACCGACGTAATCTCACTCTCATGCCCATCATACGTGACCATTTATTCCAACTTTGTCGTCCCCATTCACCTATTGACCAACAGCTTTGTCAGAAGTGAAATAAAGAATGGATACCTTGCAGAATGTCACTACCCCTACACTTCCTTTCAAGCCAATCGGAAGCGCGGAAGACGTGTCGATACCGATTGCCTGGAGAGTATCTTCCCTGCAGGTCCCTGACGACAATTACACTTCAAGCTGCCGAGCTTGGTGTGTGCCCATTGGCTCGCCTGGAACTTTATTGTGCAGCATCATCGTGTCGAGGCATTCATTAGTCCTGTGATCACGCGATCATTATTTTCGCTGCAAAACAACCTGTTCACCCCATTGTTCAACTTACCATGTTACTCGGCCATCCAGAGACGTCGCCGGCATAGGATCGCTGTTGACGACGTATGCAATTTGCTGATGGGTAGGTGACCCCACGTGAAGTGACAGAGCGTGTGCGGCAAGCCGAGCAACAAGGTCAACGGAGTTACTAACTAATAAACTCCCAGACATGACAGAGTTGGTGTTTTCGTTACACGTGAGGTGTTACAGGAATGGCATATTGAGTTAACAACAGTAACTCTCCTGAAGTCTTTGAACAAAAACACCTGAGCTGCTTCAAAGCAACCCATTCTCATCGAACGATCCGTTCAACACTGTCATACACATGAGGTCTTATCAGAATAAATTATAAATAAGGCTTTCCCCGGAGCCTCAGGCATAAAATCACGTTAGATCTCAAAGCATCCAGTGGACGATGGGTTGTTTGCATGTCGCTATACGCATAAGGCGTTATGAGAGTGGCGCATGAATTTCATACAACCCCCCGGCTCCTCAGGCCGCAGAGCCACGTGAGACGTTAGACGTCAAAGCGTCTCAATGGACAGCGAACCACGCGAGCGTTGCGATACACGCCAGGTGTTACCAAATGCCATTGAGTCAATGGCAACCCCCAAACCTCGCTGGCGCCGTTGACCAAAAACTATATAAGGAGGCATGGATTTCGACTTTCGTTCCCCTTCTTCCCTCTCTCCTCAACCTCACGACACACCGTCCTAACGCACGTGCCCCATTAAAATAAACGCCAACCCTCAACTACATACAAAACATCACACATGGCGCAACCGGCGAGCCGAAAATTAATCACCGCAATGTCCTCCAAAAACTGGCGCCGCAACAGCAGCCCACCGCCTCAAAAAGACGCCTCCAGCTACCAAATTTCACGATGGAACTGGCAGCTCGGTGACATCGCCTTTCTAAAGCGAGCCGAGTCCTTCAACATCGATGAATGGACAGAAGCCATAAACAGCGGCAAGCTTCACGTAGGCGCAACAGGTCACCCTGTAGTTATTCTAGCCGTGTCGCAAGACGCGAGAAATTACATCGTGACAACAGTATCAGCATATTCATCCGGCCCAGAGAACAATAACCTCCCCCCATGGGAGCAATGGGTCCATAGGAATCAAGATACTGACGCGTTCCGGGCCTTCGAGGGTTCGGCGAGGCCAAACGACAAGTACGCGTTCCTCAGGCTCGCCAATAACCGAAAGTGGCCAAAAGCGGTCACGTCGTGGATATATGCCCGCGACACTTACCAAGTGCCGGCGTCCCTGCTGATCCGGTACAATAAGACCGCCGATTTTCTCCGGATGGCCCCCGAGAGCCTGGATGATCTTCTTAAGCACATAGACTTGGTATCTGTTAACTTCCGAACTCAAAAGGACGAGTTGGAAGCAAAGAAAGTGATCACAGGGCCCGATCAACAAGTGGCAAAGAAACCAGCGGCGACGAAGCCAGCGATACAGAAGCCAAAGGCACAGAAGCCAAAGGCAAAGAAGCCAGTAGCAAAGAAATCACCGGCAAAGAAACCAGCAGTAAGGGACCTAACCAAAAACTGGCGCCGACTAGACAAGTAAGTCAAGCTCCCACCCCAATCCTCCCACAGACACCCTAACCAAGTAATCAGGAACGCGAACACCACGCCGTTCCCGTGCCCAGAGACAACAGTCCACAAAGCAGTCCAAAAGCCCCTACGGAGCGTCGTGGCCGCAGAAAAGCAGGAAACCAGCGTGTCATCCCCCGAGTCCAATGGCAGTAACAGTCCATTCTGGAGGAGAGCACCGCATACCTTGATGCGATCATACACCTTAATAACTAATAGCTAATTACTAATAACTAAATAATTAATAAACTTAATTCACCAGCGAATATTTATTTCATCCGGCTTTGGCACGGTTCTCCTATTTTCAGAATCTCTGGATTCAGTGCTATTCGAGCTATGCCTAGGCGTCGCGTGAATCACAAATCCCTTCGATCTGATTGTCTATTCTCCGACCAAAGTCCAATGATATAATTATCGACAACCGAGACTTCAGCGGAGCGCGGGACCAGTCGACCAGATTCTGAATCTAAAAGTTCACGAGCAGAAATAATTTTGTTATCGACCCGTTGTTCGAGTCTTTCTGCAGCGGCGGTGAGTGTCCATGCCATTAAATCGGACCAGTGTGGCTTTCAATGTTCGGGAGTCAAGTCGAAATTTTTAAAATTCACCCAGCAAATGAGGTTGTCCAGCCCCAACTGCCCGATGGACCCCATGTTACAATATATTGGGTCCTCTATAATTAAATTTGGAACACTCCAGTGTATTTTCCGTGCTCCCACAATATTCGTGGTCCTAGCAAGGACACGAGACAATTCGTCGTTGTTGTTGGAGTCTTGAAAAAGGTGATATCAAACAATCTCCGATTGTCATGAAAGGAGTCGTACAATATTGTCCGCCAAAGGGCGGAGCGACACCGGCCTATGAATGATTCAGCAATTTGCTACCACAGATTCAAACAAAAGAAACACACACTGGCTGACAGCTGTGCCCTGAAGCACAGCGCCAACAACGGTGACCACCACCGCGAGCCAGCTCGTGGCACTCGCCACGAGAGCGCCCCGCGACTGCCGAAGCAAAACACGGGAGACACGGCCTCTCACGACGAGCACCACGAGGGCCACGGCGAGGCGAGACGGGCGGCGAGGCAGGTTCTTCATCGTCAGAAGAGGAGGACGAGGACGAAGACGAGGGCTCGGCGGGGTCGGGGGGATCGGGGTCGGAGGGATCAGGGGCGGCGGCACAGGAGCGATCGGGGGCGGCGGGGGACCAGCGATCAGGGGCGGAAAAGGAGCAAGCAGGGCCGAAGGGGACGAGCGAGCACTTTCGAACTCTTCTTCTTCTTCTTCACCAGGAGCGGCGGGACGATCTTCTACCTCATTGTCCACGTTGTCGCCGTTCTCCTCGTCAGGCTGTTTCAGTTGTGCCGTGGTCCTTCCATCTTCAAGTCGGACATCCGCAAACCAACGTGGCAGGGAAAACATGAGGGCGGCACCCATGGGAAGATCCCTAGGACCTGTCGGAGGTCTTCGACGTGCGGTCGAAAGTGGGGAAGGAATCACGATGTCATCGCAATATGATCTGGCTACTGTATCCTGCAACATGATGTCCATTTGTCTTTGGACATAGGCGTTGCTATTTTTGCAGCCGAGTACCGCACAGTTGAACGTGTATTGGCCGCGATGAGTGGACATCGTGAACATCCATTGGCAGGATGGATGGACTCTCCGTTGGTGATAAAAGCTTACCGCATCGAACACAGTCTGGTAAGCTTTGCCTACGACATGTTCCAGGATCTCGTCCTGTGTGCGAGTGGGATATGCGTCTGGTAAGGCGAGCCGGTTAAACGGGCGGACGTCAAGAACCATCCTTCCCTTGATCTCGGGTTCGCTAGCCTTTTTTGAGGTCATGGTCTGTTCGATCTTGGCTTGGACCATGTTCCTGACGACAAACACCGGAAAAGAAAACGGCACTTGACGACGTGTGCGGTAAACCTTCCCGCGCGCTCTCAGGTCGTCTATTGACTTGTCGATGATCTGGGGCCAGGGAGCATCCTTGCCCATAGCCGATCAGAAGTTAGAACCAACACCAGTGCCATGTATGAATCGTGGGTGTATCCATGATATCCACTCCAAGATTGCTTCGCCTTTTTCGATGTTACCTGTCCGCCAGCCGAAGAGATTGGAAGCTGTCATTCGGCCTGGCCCGACAGAGACTCACAGAGCCCCGAGCCCCGGAGATCGACCCTGGAGGTCTCGACGAGGTAGGTACTAGGGATGGCTCCGTGATTTGCGGCACGCGTGTGTGCAGCCATGATGTCTCCTAGCCTCGGAGTCCTAGGCTTGTTCCCGACTGTCAATTGACCCGTTGACCGTTGGCTCTTGATTGTTGACAACACGCGAAATGTGGTAGGGAGGTCAATTGTCATTGTCCAATGTCGACTGTCGGATACACGGGTGAATCTGATTATTGATATCCCCCCTTCGGCCACGATCTATTGTCCGTGAGCCGAAGAAACGGGAATTTGTCATACGGCCTGGCGGAGCCCTCGATTGCACGAAGGGCCATGAATCCGTTACATTCCAGAGAGTCCCGACTCCTGAGGGCCCAGTCGTTTCATGGGGAGAGTTTTCCCTGTGTGATCCGGATGCGTACCTGGAAGATACACTATATCATACAGTTGTCACAACCGCCTAGAATTACCACCGGGTGGCTTCTTAGCCTTTTGTGCCTACGGGAATCTTGCCGCTGCTCTGGGGCCGTAGGTCTGCCTTCTCCGCCTGATTCAGAAAGTAATTGGTGACCGCCGCATAGCGCACGACTCAGAATATAAAGCTGGATAGTACGGACTCCATGTAGCCGACCATATCCTGGCTTTCCCGGGTCAACCCTCATGCAAAGCATACTGGGCGACTTGCCGTACCAGGTCAGAACCAACACCGGCGACAGCAACACTCTGTCTCCGACGTTGAAGAATTTAGAGAGGTGGTGTCGATCGGACGATTTGGTGTTGCTTAGTTCGAACTATAGCCTGAGCAGAGCTTGGGCCGAGCCGGGGGGAGGAGAGGGGGGAGGGGTCGTCCGTACATTGATAGTCGTGTTCCAAATGTTTTGAAGCCGAACGGGATCTATCCGTAATTCCAATTCCGCTCTTTGTGTTGGTGAATACTTCAGCCCCTTGAACATCATTCACGTCTCGTTCCATACGCATTGCACTGTAAATGGCGCTGTGCATGGTCTTGGTCAGCACGCAGTCTCCCGGTGAAAGGTAATCGAGACGCACTTCACTTTCAGGCCCGTGGCCGACGATCTTGTCGGGCTGCATCTGAACGACACTATCCTCGACTATGAACCGTCCATAGGCTTGTGGTGTCGTGGACGAGTGGCTCATCGCGGTGGTGACGGTAATTAGATGGAATGGGATATGGCCCCCGCGTTGCCTTTGTATCTGCAGGAGTGGCATCCCAGGTTAGGGACCGGCATCGGGAGCGCGTGGCATGTCATTCCGGATCAAATGTATAATTGGTGGATTCATAATGAATCCCACGATGTGTCTCCGTTCTCAGCCGACGATACATTGGTCGTGGCAGTGGTCTGTTAGGCCCGGTTGGCATCGCCACGTTATAAAGGATCCGGCGTTAATATTGGACCGCCGTGACCCGTCAGAGTAGTAGATGTTTATGGACAAAGTAGAAGACAGGGAGCAGACTGTTTACAATGTAAGAACGGCAGAGGAACCAAACCCGGCTATATTCTATTTGTACATGTTAATGTCGTCGTTGGTGCCTGCCTTGCCCTCCCTTGCACTCACCTTCAGTTATGAGGATCTTCGCCGTGGCGGCCCGCGATGGAACAGGGGAATAATGCAACCACCTCTAACTTACATATATGGAAGTCCCGACGTTCCAAGTTCCAACGCAGCGGCAGCCGTTTCCCGAAAAGAAGTTTTTGAAGTCGGCTACAAAGACAGATCAGTGGCAAACGGGAAGTCTAGACTCTGTGGCGATGGTATGAACGGGGCAGGTTGTATGTCTGAACTGAGCTGCGACTGCTGTTGTGACGCATCAATAGGAAAGAGTTGATACGAACTTCCGAATTCATAGTAAGAGACAGTTGTCGTAAGCTTGTAAGTTGTTGCCGTGAGAAAGAACACTTAGCCCTAGCTCTGTCTCTTGTAACTGCTCGACGACCTGGTAACTGGTAGGTATGTGCTTGCAGTATCGCGTGATTGTATCGTATGGTATCATATGAGGTCCTTCAACCAAGCAGGCTCCTTTGAGTGAGTTGAATTGTAAACCGCGACACAAATATTGCCATGGAGCAAGCAATAAATGAGTACCGTCACCTGTGCTTCAAATTTTGGCTGTGCAACTAATTTATCAATTATGAATCTCTACTCGATGAGACTCGGATAATCTTGGAGTCTCTGTCCCTTACAGCCACATCATAGGTACTAATTATTTTATATTTTTTTTTCACTTCGGTGAATGCGCGCAGTCGTCGACGACCATAGGTATGGCGCTGTGGCCACGGGTGTCCTGTCTTATCCTATTTATAGTACGGCCGTACGCACCCCCTCTACAGTTTCAATTTCACATCGCATTCAATCAACCAAACATCCTCCATCATAGAATATATATTGCGGCAGAGACCGAACAAAAGCCCCTATTCGTGCGCTCACGGAGCTGTGCACACTGCATGGCGCGTCGCTACGTTGGAGGGACATACGGCCGCTCATAATTCGATGCGCATCGAGCCGGGGCTCGGCTGGCCGACTTCCGCCTCTGGGTCGACAGCGTCGGTGCCTGAGTGAGCAAAGCCCCGGTAGTCTCTAAATTCCAAGCTCAAGAGTCGTCGGTCGAGCAAGTGATCTCGTCTTTGTAAAGAATGTCCTTAGTATGCTGATGATTCCTAGATTTACTGCATGAATCCCACCCAAGCGGATGCGGACTCTGAAAGTACCGTCGAGATCTTTGACTCCACGCCCAAGAACCTAGCTCGCGTGAGGGCGCTCATTCATCAAAAGAGGCTTCCTCTACTCACAGAATGTGCATCAGCAGATATTGTATAATAATAAAGGTTTTCTCTCATCCCACTTTCCATGAGCTCCCTCTATGTTTTACTTCGAACAAAGGCCCATTGGCCCGAGGTATGTCGCCTCTTCCGTACATCCCCCTTTTGGCCTGCCACCTGCGGTCTTACTATAACACAGAAGTTGAGTTTATTGAGCACATCATGCGGCGGCACGCTAAGATATATCGGAGGAATACAATGCCTATTTAAAATTGGGAAGGCCTGCTGCAACGCCATCTTTTTGTTTGATTCTATTGAGGTGGATCCACTTCAAATGAAGACGCAAGTTCTGTGACAAAGATAACCCGACGAGAGCGGGTTCGAATTCAGAAAACAGCGTTGCTGAGGTTAAAGTCGATCCCCAAGCCCCAACTTTGCTCAGATCAAAGCTGAGCGCCCTTGATCCAACAAACCAGAGTCAGCATCGTGACGCATCGCGTGCCGCAGGTCTCGAAAAGTGAAATGAAAATGCCAAAATAACAATAGAAACAACAGAACGAATTGTAAGATTGTAATACCTATTCACACAATCAAAACAAAGAGACAATTGTGGTTACGGGGCTATGGCACGCCATATGCCCGACAAGGTGCAACTAACATTTCAGTACACACTCGACAACAAAGGCACTCGCCTAAATACAAAGAGATCAGCACATATATATTCTGCAGCCATACTCCAAGACAAGAAAACACCCAAGCTTCATTAACAGCTAAAACCTTGACCAGAGGTTATTTCATCATTATCGACACGACGATCCGGCAATCGTTACCTACTTTTCGCCCCCTGGGCTCTCACTTGCGCTATACTACGCACTGCCTAGTCTAGCGCCGCAGTGACCGAATCCAGTAATCACCAAGAGAATCCCAGCATCTGATTGGCCCTCCCACCCGCGCTACGGGCCAAGCTCCAGGCACTGGTTCAAACACCGTCAAGTCATCCCGGAGAGCCCGACAAGACGCCCCGGGATCATGTTGGCAGCACCGAACAAGGAGATACCCAAAGACAACAGAACATTGTCACTCGGTGATATCGAAATAGAGGGAAGACCCGTCATATGAAGATATCATCTCAAACTCGAAGAAAACTAGATATCGTACTTGCAAGGTCTGCAGGCTTCAAACCAAGCAACCAGAAAACAAACCAAGAAAACAATGCCAAAACGCAAGAAACCCAACTCCCAAAGAGCCCAACAAAGGGCCGAAGCAAAAGCCCTAAACGCATCCCAAAATTCCCAAAAGAAACCACCCAAACAAAAAAAGCGCCCCTCCCAATCCCAATCCCAACCTCAACCCCCAACCCTAGGATCCCGCTTCAACTCCCTACACCCAGAACTAAGAGCAGAAATCTTCGCCTGGCTGCTATCCGGACCAGAAAAATGGCAAGCAACCCACAAACAATCCTGCCCGCTAAACAACCCCGCCAAAACCCCCTCCCCCTTCCAAGACATAAGACCCCGCCAAAGCCCCAGCAAAGCAACCTGCGCCGAATACAGCAACACCCCAAAGACCTGGCGAAGCAACAAGCTCCCCATATGGCAAGACCCCTGGCGAAGCGCCTGGGCGCCAAAAATCCGCAACGAATACCTCTGCTCCGCCTGCTGGGACAACGCAAACCGCAACCACCCAAGTCCCCAAACAGACAACCTCCCCTGCCTATGCGCGCGAACCCGCGACCTCTCCGTCCGCCTAGTCTGCAAATCCTGGTACAACGAAGCCTCAAGAGTCCTATACACAAGAAACACCCTCTCTTTCTCAACCCCGCAAGAATGCACCGCATTCTTCAACGCCCTAAACCCCCGCTGGGCAAACATAGTAAGCAAAGTAAGCCTACTATCCCCCCACGCAGTAGGGAAGCCCCCGAAATCCGCAGCCGAGGACCTAGAAACCAAGACCTTCGACGCGAGACAGCTCCGCGAGGCGCTGGGGACCCTGAGTAAACTCCCCTCGCTAGGCAAGCTAGAACTAGACGCCATCTACCTAACAAACCCAGCCTATGTGCACGTGCTCCGCTGGGCGACGCTAAGGAACCTCCGCAGCCTAACATTCACGCAATCCCCGGTATTATCCCCCGAAGACGCGCCACGGGAATTCGTTTGGCCGCGGCAAGCGCTCCGGGTGGAGATCGATCGTACCGACTTCACGGTCGACGTGGCGAGGGGGCTCAAAGGCGATCGATACGGCTGGAAAAAGGGAAGAAACACGGGTGACGAACAAGCAGTTTCCGAGGAGCGGGTGCGGTATCTCACTAGATTCAAGCACAACGGTAGCATAGTTCGACACGATGAAGATTGGGAGAGATGAAGCTGAACATCAATCATAACAAAGATGCCCCATGGCAAGTTGACCAGTCAATAAAATAACATGGTACCCTAACAGAAAAATCAGGCCTAAAAGTGTAAAATCTCCAGACAAATATCTCCTAACAAAGAAATTTACACACCATCAAAGAATAACGACCCATGAATATAAATTGTAAAAGGCTAGTCATCTCATCATTATTTGAAAAGGGGTATATACAAGTAGCAGCCAAGCAGAAACACAAGCCGTGTGGCCCTGCTAGAATACCCAAGAGTAACCGGATGACCATGACCGGGATCTGCACAGGTATTATTCGCACCTCATAATCCCCTAAACTGTTCCCTCACCATGACAAGGCAGGCTTACCTATATACAATCTACCTCCCCGAGTATACCGCCAGCTAAAGCAGTACCCATCTGCCTGCCCAACTCCAACGGTCGTCGGTCCGACCAACCTCCTGCCTTAAACGGCACCACCGGGTGGAACAGTCGCAGGCGCAGCCACCAGCGTAGTGATAAGCGACTGTGCAAACGGCGACCGCCTCCGCATGGACGGACCCTTGAAATATATGACAAAGGTCGCAACCACCAAGAGGGAACTGATTCCCGCAAGAATCGTGTTGGCCGTCTGGAGACCGAACTTGCCATGGAACGCCGTGTAGTACGGACTAGCGAACCATGTCAAAATTCCTGCCAGAAAATCGCGCGCGAATCCGTTTCCGCCCGTCGCAGATGCCGAATAGGGCCCGTAGGCTGCTACCATGTAATCGATCGTCGCCATGTAGATGGTGTAGTTGGCAACCCCGATGAACACACACCCGATCATTGGTGCCATCCAGTGAACCGAGGATGTGCTCGTCCATGCGAATATGAGCAGCCCAATAGGAAGACAGGGAGCAGTGTAGAGCAGCCACCATAGTCGCGATTCATATTGGGCATGCTCGCAGGTCGGATTTTGTCGTCGCAGTTGGCGGTTCCGTCGAATGACAGGGATGAACAGGAGGTACGCCAGGACATAGGCAAGACCGATTGGGATGAAAGCCTAATGTACGATTAGATGCCATAAATTGGTGCGAATCAAACGGGGGTTGCTTACCAGTCCAGTCTGGATAACTGAAAAGTCCCACAACTTAAACACCAATCCAAACGACTGGATTTGCATGAAGATCAGGGCATCGCTAAAGCCGGAGAGTGCCGACAAGACCGAAACTATGGGTTCCGTGATGAACATGTGGAAAGGGCGGAACCATATGGTCAACACCTCGCGAGGCATCACATACTGCCGCCACGTCTTGTGCTCAGTCGGGCCAAACGCGTTGGGCATGATGCCTTTCTTGCGTAGATACCTGGCATGAGCATCAAGGCGCACCGTAGAGCGGGTCTCTGGCACCATGACGAGATGTAGAAATTGGACGCAGACTCCAAAGATCAGCTGGAACCAGATAGTCCATTGCCATGGCAGATATGTCTGGACGAATCCTCCGATGATAGGGCCTACGATAGATCCACCAACAGAGGACAAGACAATGAATGCGAGGGGGTATTCTTGTCGATCCGCCGGGAACATATCTGCAACCATGCCCAAGGTGACACTACCTCCAGCGGAGAATAGCCCGCCAAACGCACGGCCAACAATGATGGAGGAGATGCCGTTAGGACTGAGCGCGACCGGAAGACAGCAGAGGTTGACGAGGAAGAGTGAAAGCTGAAGAACAGCCCACCGTCCCAGCTCCTCGGACCACGGTGCCCAACTAAACCCGTTAGAAAGTTGACACCTCAGTGGGCTTAGGTTGACTTACAGTTCACAACCGAAAGCGTAGGTGATCAAGAAGAGAGCAGCACCGGTAACAGTCGTTTGGGAACTGACATTGAAGGCCTTGGCCATGCCAGCTTGTCCATTCGCGTACAGAGAGGTGTTGAAATTCATTGACGTCTGGACAAGGAAGATGACGGTGAGGATCATCCACTTCTTCCATGTGGGAAACGCCAGCGCAAGGACCTTTGGGTCCGTTTCTTCCGTGATGGCACTGGAAGTACTCGACCTGTCTGCGGATATTGCAGACGCCCGCTTCTCTTCATGTTTTGGGGGCGAGGGGAAAGAAATTAGGCTTTCGCCCAAAGATGTAGATGTAATGTTTTGAATGGGCATCTTACTTTCGTCTAGAGGCGAAGTTGTAATGCTTTGAATAGACATCTTACTTTCATCTAGAGGTAAAGCAACTTGTGACATGGTGGTTGGTTGGATGTGGTTAGGAGTTTGTTTACCTATTTTGAATGGCGAGAGAGGAGGTAGTAAAGAGGATGAGAAGAATCGGCGGCCCCAGAATTTCCCCAGACCCGGAGAAGGGAGGATGCGTATACAAATACTCGTGAGGGGAGCTAGGAAGGCACGTTACCGCAGACTGAAGTAGACAGGTATACAGGAAGGCAAACCTGTAATGGAGTTAATTCGTATTAGAGTTTTGGGCACCCTTGAGTCAACCCCGCCGGCGAACAGTGCATCGCAAACCTTACCATCACACACGCTTCAAGAAGAGACAAGAGCTGATGGAATGTCGTCGTTTCTCCGTGGGAGCTGTTTCTATAAGCTGAAGGCACGACTGCTAACAAAGCTAGCATCGTATTCAAAAGGGAAGAGACAGCGTCAGTAGCAGTATCCCAAATGAATCGCATCGTGAAGTAGTCGCACCGGCGCCAATACGGCCACCTCGGCAGCTCCCAGCGTAATCCTGCATGAACTGGTGATCTTGTGACCCTTTTATTTGCATGGTACTGACGAGCAACGGACGGAGCTAGCGGGCATTTAGACTTCGTGCTGAAGCATCATCAAGAGATTCAACAGGGGAGACGAAGTCACGATCCGCTGTCATATCCATGATTGCTCTGAACGGCGCCGTAGAGAAGTTCGAGTACGGACAGTTTCATCAGTCGAACATTCGATGTCACGAGATTCATGAGGATAAGATACGACGCATTGGCAGCAATTGCTGAAAGCAGGCCTGACGAAGTGAAAAGCGGCAAGAAACGCTTCATCTTAATAGGACTGACTAAGCGGTAAATTCCAAACTCTCATCATGGGGCGGGGAGAAGGTTCGCACGAGTTGTCCTTTCTGCGCCAAGGAGCACGAGGTTGTTGGTTCCTTGATTTTGCTTGGTGCTTGCAGAAGTCCGTCCTTGGAGCCCCTGTCTTCTGCCCTGGTTGGACAAGCGCATACCGGACTAACAATGTACCGCTACCCTGCTGCTGAGACTCTGATGACTAATTAGTCTCTAAATTACGTAAGGTAGATACCCACTAGTTTTCAGCCACAATTCAGCTCGCCTGCATAAAGTTCAACCCCCAGATATTCGCCACTTCCGCTTACTTATCGAGTAAGAAGACCCTGTTGACTTGCGTCTTGCTCCCCATCCATCCAACCTTCTGTCGCCTCCGCTCAACCTACGAGCGTGACGACCACATCATCATGCCGCCTCAAATCAAGCAAGACTTGAACCGGTCGGGTTGGGAGTCTACGGACTTCCCCTCCGTCTGCGAGAATTGCTTGCCCCCGAATCCTTACGTCAAGATGCTCAAGGAAGACTACGGCGCCGAGTGCAAGATCTGTACGCGACCGTTTACCATCTTCTCGTGGCCCGCAGACCGCGCCCACGGCCGCAAGAAACGCACAAACATCTGCCTCACCTGCGCGCGGATGAAAAACTGCTGCCAGTGCTGCATGCTCGATCTGCAGTTCGGTCTACCCATTCAACTACGAGATGCTGCGTTGAAGATGGTCGCACCAGGCCCTTCCAGCGAGATCAACCGCGAATACTACGCACAAAACAATGAAAAGGCATTAGAGGAAGGGAAGGGTACCGAGGAGTACGATAAGGCAGACGAGAAGGCCCGCGAGCTTCTGAGACGGTTAGCAACTAGTAAACCATATTTCAGAAAAGGGCGGGCGATCGAGGACGGTAGCGCATCTTCGACCGGTTCAGCGCGTGCTTCTGGCGGCGATGCCGCCGTAGGAGCTGGCATGGGAGGACCTGGCCCGATACGAACACGCGACTCTAGAGCAGCCGCAGCAGCTGGCGCACGATCGGGACGGAAATCATTCCCCAGTGTGTCGCAGTTACCACCCGGTCCGAAAGACTATATCCCCCCAGACGATAGATCAATCATGAGCTTGTTTGTGACGGGCATCGAGGACGACCTCCCCGAGTATAAGATTCGAGATTTTTTCAAAGAGCACGGCAAGATCAAATCGCTGATTTGCAGTCACATGTCACACTGCGCCTTTATCAATTACGAAACAAGAGAAGCGGCCGAGAGAGCTGCGGCGGCATGCAAGGGTCGAGCCGTCATTGCAGGTTGCCCCCTGCGGATTCGGTGGTCGCAGCCGAAGCCGATCGGCACTATGAACCGTGAAGAAAGAACCGAAATGATTCGGGATGGACGGTCTGCATTCAGTGACCAGAGGCGAGGGCAAGGAGGTCGGAGGGCGATTGAAGGCGGAGCAGCCCAAGAGGGTTCTGAAGCGCCGCCCAAGGCGATAGCCGATGTATCTAGCATTCCCGCACCTCCCGGCGTGGGCGAGGTCAACTACGCTAGCTTGGCAGGTGATTAGGGTGTATGGCTGAGCCCACGATATGAATTGTGCATCAGTGGCGTCCGGTGTAAGGATCAAGGGAATTCAATTGATGGCTATACAGCCGTGTTTACTATAAATTCTATAACGTGGCGATCCAATCTGAAGGGAGGAGAGAGAAAGAGAGAGCGCGTCAGCATGCGAGATGGTCTCGCATTGTCGGCACACCGGGTATCATGATATAATACAGCAGTTCATTAATAGAGAATGTCAAGCCTCCCATCAACTGCTGCAACTCTTCACACCACCCTGGCGAAGCGTCTCGCCAGCAAATTTGATCGTATCGTTATCGCCTCGTTCCGTTTCCTCGTGTATCCGTAATTCTAGATATGCGTCAGCGCACAGCATGGCCAGCCAGCAGCGTAGTCAATACGGACTGTATCTATCGCCCTCCAGTCTTCCCTGCACGACATTCTTGCGTAGTAACATCGCAATGACTTCCGCGTGCTGCACGGCGAGCTGGAATTCCTGATCCGTCGGCTTGAGAGCGGCTTTCTCGCGGAAACCTTGCCGTATGGTAGATCGGGCGGCGCTTATCGTTCTGCTGTCATCTGGATGCCCCCGTTACATTAGACGGTTGAGCTCCAGTTGCGGGCTGTGAAACGCACCTCGGAAGGCCACACGGACTGCGCGCAGCAGATTCCTGTAGGCTGGGACAGCTGTGGACATTTTTGGTATGGGCTTGGGCGCTTGGCTGAGTTTGAATGGTATGGAAAGGGAGGATTATAGGTATCGTCTCGTCTCGGTATCAAGTCAAATTCAAGGCACGGGACATCGGAAAATCGTTATATTGGGGTGTGATATGGTATAGATGCATATATCTCTATATGCACAATCAACCATGCTGTGATGCTATTGGCGGGATTAGCCGACGATACGTAATTGATAAGGAGGCCAATTGACGCCATGACGCACACGCCTGCCATTGGTCCAAGAGAAGTATGAACCGTTTCGAGCCAATGAGAGGCGCAGAATCCGTAGCAGGACGCGCCCAGTCCAGTAAGCGGTTCATCAACAGTTCGGACTTCATACACTGTATATAATTGGTTTACGCACTTTAATTGCTGTAAAAACATAAGCGTTCATGTATTTAGATGCTGGACCACAGATAAGCAATTAAAGCTGCTAAATGACAGTATCTTTACTAAGCATTTGGCATTATCAGGTGCTTCATAGAAGATAAACACTTAAACTTCATAAACGTTTATCCTTTGCGCAAACGTTTACCCCTTTTTCCCAATGCCTATAGGTGCCTACCCACCTATAACCTACCTAAACCTACCTACCTACCGACCTACTGACCTACCTACCGACTTACCGACTTACCGACCTACCTACCAACTTGCCGACCTACCTACCAACTTGCCGACCTACCTACCTACACCTCTCGTACTTCCTATTGACCACCGTGCCTCTTATCTACTACCTACCACGCCTTGCACCTACCACTTTGCACCTACCACTTTGCACCTATCACTTCGCACTACCTCGTACCTACCTGCCTACCTACCTACCTACCTACCTACCTACCTACCTACCTACCTACCTATACAAACCACGATTAAAGAAACCACGATATTCGTAGTATCCAGGCTTCGTAGTGTAGTGGTAAATCGTAGCGTACCTAATTGTAAACCGCACCTGTTCGAACCGTGATCGTAGTCCGTTTTTCAAGTATTTATATAGGCCGATAATGTATAAGTACCTAGCTATGACTCAAATAAGCAATTAATAAGTAAGTTAATATTTTTTTTCTTAGTATTGCTACTTCATATATACCTAGGCACTTTGCCGAGAAGCTTATATCCGCTCTCGCCTGCCTGCGTCTGCCTACTGATAAACGCCTGATAAGCGCTTGATAAACGCTTACGCCATGCACAAACGTTTACACTTTTAAATACATAAACTTCTGAATACTTATGTTGTGCATAAACGTATATGCTTTCAAGCGCATGAGCTTCAAAACGTTCATGACATTCATGAACACTTATGTGTTTTGAGGGTTTGAGACATCCCAAATACCATAAATGCGCAGCCGTTGGCGTCAGACACGAACGTTATTTATGCAATAAGCGATTATGGACATCAAACCATCGCTCGAGAGTTTACTCCCGTAAGCGCTTATTATTTTTTCAACTGCATATTAACTATTAATTAACCGATAATTCTACCGGCCATATCCTACTACGGATCTCATGCGTCTGGATCCATCGTCGCCCCGAAAAAAAAGTTGCCCCACGTGCTTCGTAGCGTAGTTATCCAAACGCACCATTTCTCTCCCTCCTCCCTCTCCAAACCCGCCGTGTGTTTGGATCCAATAAGCAATCATGGCTACAGCTATCGTGGTATCGCGGCCGTTGCCCGCGTTACCCGAAGGGTGGTCCGCAGAGAAAGATTTCAAGCCAATTGGTTCTATCACTGCTTCCACGCAACGCACCATCGAACCCGTCGGCCCTCACTTTCTCGCTCACGCCCGTCGAGCTCGTCACAAGCGTACCTTTTCCGAAGATGACCGCATCCAAGCTCAGGAACGGGCCAAGAAGGTCGAGAAGGACGATGTGAGCGAGGACAGCGAGCCCGAGGATCCCATGATGCTGCAGCGTGAGGCTAAAGACTGGAAAGTGAGAGAAACAACATGCATCCCTCTGTTTGTTACGACAGCCGCCTGACCTGTTCTATTCATTGCAGTCACAAGATCATTATCAAGTTCTCGGCTTGTCCAAGTACCGATGGAAGGCCACCGAGGACCAGATCAAGCGTGCCCACCGCAAGAAGGTTCTGAAGCACCACCCCGACAAGAAGGCTGCCCAGGGCAGTACCGAGGACGACAATTTCTTCAAGTGCATCCAGAAGGCCACCGAAGTGCTCCTCGACCCCACCAAGCGCAGGCAATTCGACTCGGTTGACGAGAAGGCCGACGTCGACCCGCCAAGCAAGAGGGACCTGGCCAAGGGCAACTACTACAAGCTCTGGGGCAAGGTCTTCAAATCCGAAGCCCGCTTCTCCAAGCAGCAGCCTGTGCCCGCCTTTGGCGATGATAACTCTACCAAGGAGGAGGTCGACAGCTTCTATAACTTCTGGTACAACTTCGACTCGTGGCGTTCGTTCGAGTACCTGGACGAAGATGTCCCCGACGACAACGAGAACCGCGACCAGAAGCGACACATGGAGCGCAAGAACGCCAACGCCCGAAAGAAGAAGAAGGCTGAGGACAACACGCGTCTGCGAAAAATGTTGGATGAATGTTCCGCCGGTGATGAGCGCATTAAGAAGTTCAGACAAGAAGCCAATGCCGCCAAGAACAAGAAGAAATTCGAAAAGGAGGCGGCCGAAAAGAAAGCCAAGGAAGAAGCACGCCTAAAGAAAGAGGCAGAGGAAAAAGCCGCCAAGGAAGCCGAAGAGAAAGCCAAGACCGACCGTGAGGCCAGCAAGAAGGCCAAAGAGGCCGCCAAGAACGCTCTCAAGAAGAACAAGCGTGTTCTCCGAAGCTCCGTCAAAGACGCCAACTACTTTGCCGGCGGCGACGCCTCACCGGCCCAGATCGACGCAGTCCTCAACGACGTCGAGCTCGTGCAGGGTAAAATCGAGGCTGATGAAGTTGCTGTCCTCGCCGGCAAGCTCAACGGCCTTACCGTCGCCGACGAGATCAAGGGAGTGTGGAGCGCCGAGGTTAAGCGTCTCGTAGACGCCGGCAAGCTCAAGGAGGGAGATGCTAAGACATTAGTTTAAGCTAAACCCTCTTCAACCGTCTTAACTCCCAAGATTCAGATGATGCTAGTATAAGTACTTTACATAGGTAGTACGGATTACACCGTCTCCAATGTCTTTAGACATCATCAACCCCATCGCCTCAAAGATATTTCCTATGCGGTTAGGGGCTACAGCATTAAGACTACTCCCGAGGACTACATAGAATAAACCCACAGAAAACTATCAAATTCATCTAAATTCAGCTGAGCCTAGTATGGTGACACCATGCCAAACGTGAAAACACCCTATACGACGCCGCAATAAAGCATCGAGTATCACGTAGACCACTTTGCATAGTTTGCATATTACCGGGCAGCCGAACACTCACAAAGTACCACAATTTCGAAGCATATAATCTCGCAACAGGGAGATACAAACACAAAGCAGTTCCGATTCAGGCCGCGCAACAAGATTCAAAAATCAACGCCCAGCAACTCCACCGCAACGAATCCCCACAAGCCCCCGAAAATAAAAACACCAAGATCCTACTCACATCATCGTTTATACCACCCATCTATCCACGATTCCACCCATACAGTTCCATAACGAGAAAGAATCCCATCAGAGGACTACGAGTGAGCCAGTATTAATTAGTCAGACCTTCCCCGGTTATATCCCCTCCCCTATACTATACGCGCCGTATTAATCCATAGGAATCGCGAATCCCAGCCGTTCTAGCAGATAGAGAGCTCTCCAGAGGTTATGAACACTTCATCCTCACCATGCTGCCATCATCTCCGTGAAAATAGGTGCCTAGGTACCGTAAGAGCCCCATCGTGGAGGAATTAAGACCGAGCTAAATAACCGAAAACCGAAAATGGGCCTCCTGTGAAACTGAGCCAGGCCCAGTGGCTGCGATGGTGCTCACGGATTAGGGATTTCGGAATTTGGACTTTGACAGTATGGCACTAATGGACCTCCGTAGGCTACGCCTGCCCCTCACAGTCTCATATCATACAGGATAAAAAGCGTATCGTAGAGGATCGGCAGTTCCTGTTCTGCCCAATCGCCCTGAAAGCGTCCATCGTGGCTTCTGCAGGTCGCCATTTATCGACAGCCAGACAAACTTGCCAAGCGCTGTTTCGGTTTGCGTCTTTTGCGTCTTTTGCGTCTTTTGTGTCTTTTGCGTCATATTCGCAAGGCTCGTCGGGCGCGAAGCACAACGCCATAAAATTTCGATGGTCATGACACCAATCATCCCAGAGTTTCTTATCATATACGGCTCTCAACTCAGCGCGCCGCAATGCGGGCATGAGAGCGCAACGGCGCGCAAAGGCTGTAAGCAGAGCATTCATCTTGTCGTCGTTTGGGACCGTCCGATAAGCTCCAACGTTGCGACATCGGTAATCCTGGCAAGGTGCGAAGAGGAAATGGCGATGATCATCAAAGTACTTCTCGGCCTGTTTCCTTTCTTCTACTGTCGCGATGTAGCTTGGTGGGAGCTGATTGAGGCTGCCCAATACATCAGCCTCTTTGCTGTCCTCGCCGGTGGGCTTGGGGTTCTCCGGGTGGAGGTCGAACAGCCAGGTTCCATCTGGTCCACACTTGTCCACCTTGACACATAACGAAGTCGTATTCTGCCAGTACGAATTGTCTCTCCCTGGCACATCCGTCGACATACAGAAGAGCGACTGAGTAAATGGTCCTGTAAGTTCGATGTTGGTACAGCCCCTGGTCAGTTTTCGCAAAGCAAGACCAACCGGGTCATCAGCATCCGGCCCGACGAAATCAGGAAGTGCTTGAAATTTATTTATAAAGCCCGGTGATTTGAGAGTGCATACGAATCTTTTGGTAGACCGAGGTAATTCGATAGATTGGATCGCTCTCACAAAATCATCACGGTACACTTTGTCGATGCTGTACCACTGATGCAATCGCCAGCAGGACCACCCAAGATCCCAATGGACGACCTCCAAGTTCGGCATGCTGGCGGTCAATTGTGCGGCAGCAGCGGGGCTCCAGTGACAAGGGGTGTCTTCGTTTTCAATCATGAAGTTGCGCACACGGGTTAAAGTCGGAAAAGCGGCCCCGTCAGACACAATGTCTAAGAGTGAGCAGTTATACCGCGGGGGACGCGGATCTGATATTGGGGTCTCTGGTGGCCAACGAGCACCCCTGATTTTGAGATTAAATGACGGTGCCATATTTTTGTCGGGCGTCTTAGAATCTAATGATTGCAGGAGTTCAAAAAGGCGCCGCAACGAGGTAGTTGCAGCTGCATTGCTAGCCCGGCGATCATCGTCAATTTCAAGCTCGCGGTATATTGCCTGGGGATATAATGGTAGTATAACGGTGATCTCAAGTCTACGCAGAGAGCTATATCGTCGTGGCGTCAGGATGTTCTCCAGGTTCGTGAGCTCTTCATCCGTCGTCTTAAGGCAAAGCTGACGGAAAGTCCGGCGCTCGACAGCATGCTGGAATTTGCGTGACACTCTGGCGAGAACCGAGAAGGCACCTTGCCTATGGATACGTCGGCACTTCGTACATTGAGTCGCGTGTTCCCACCCTTTGCAATACCCGAGGAACCCGATAATCTGGTCGACAACTTCTGGCGGACACCGATTCATGATTGGAGATACCGATGATAGAAAGAGTCACCAATGTGCTCTGGCTCATTCGTAAATGCCGTAAATCTGATGGCAGTCAAGCGTGCTGCAGGATAGTGGAAGGGAGAAAGTTGGTGCAAGAGAGCAACATGCCGCAGGAGGCAGAAGAGGAAGAGCCAGGCCCCTTCCCAACACATCGATAGCGGGCTCTAGAGGGATGGCCCTCAACTTTCAAGCCGGGCCCGACAGTAGACACACTGTGACTGTGCGCTGTGTTTTGATGCATTGGGACAGCCCCTATTCATAAAACCTTGGAACAATCCCCGTCCGACAAGCCGGCAAGACCCCTACCCGAGAAACCACAACAAACATGGCCTTTTGAGATCTGGTCCCCAACGAAAATTGGTCTACGATGACCGCTTGACTGTCAAAAGCAGGTCCGACTGGCAGATCGCTAGATTGACCGACATGTGTGACACTCGATATTATGCAACAAGGATATATGCACAGAGTCAGGCCTTGCAATTCCATAGACTGTAGCCCCGAACGCTAGAAAAACAGTTTACACATGCAGACTGAAGAAGCTCCCGAACAAGTATTTTCAACACCGCCGCGTTGTGAGTCTCACATCCAATCACCTCTATGAGCGTCAGGTATATAAGAGATCAGGACCTCAGTACGTTCTGTACAAAGCGATCTACATGCAAGTCGGGCTCTTTCTTCTCCGATGACTGCTCTCTTTATCAACTTCAGCCATTCTAACTCAACCGCCCCTATTCCATATTATACCGCCGGCACCATGAAGCCTAATGGCAGTCCATTCCAACTCTTCCCCGAAAGGACCCTCGGATTTGACCTGAATTCTGCCGGGTTTGACTCGTTTATCCACTTCCCAGAGGTTGAAAAGAAGGGCGTAGCCGCATGTGTGAGGTAATCCATCTACCGTCCATCAACTTCGTATATATATTGTATCACGCGGACCGGCGGCTTGTAACCCATACCAGACTCCCGCTAATTAGTTGACGGGTGGAAACCGTGCCCAAGCCGGGGTAACTCGGGGGGGTGGCAGATTATGTTGAATTCGAGCACCGGCTTTGTGCGGCTATGACCGCATCGGGCATATAGCCGGATTCTCTTGCCGATAAAACACATGGTTTTGATTACAGCTCCGGTTGCGTCATTGAATCCGTCTGGGGAGCGAAGTCATATGCGGGAGGGTCCCGTCCGCCGGCTCGGCGCATAGCGCTCTGCATCCGGCCGTAGTATTCTGTGAGGGGCTTGTCCTGCCTTTGACGGATCTGAGATAGGTCTCCCGGTCGTTCTGTGACGCGTTCAATGGGCTTAGCGGGGTACTTGTCTTTGAGGGCTTGCTCCATCGCCGTCAGGTCGTCCCTCGTGGCATATCCGTCCGCTGCCTTGTCAATGATGCGTTGAAGCTTAGGGCTTGCATCCAGGAACGCGGCGGCTTCGTCCACGCACAGGACGTTGATGGCGGAGATGGTTTGTGATGGCGGGACCTCGTCACATCCGGCCTCGGTTGTGGGTACGTTGGGGCCAAATAACGTTACGTGAAAATCTTTCTTCAAAGGCATCAAATTCGTATCTTTGGCGACGGAGTATATTCATAGCGAAACTGAAGTATGGATACCACATAACCGGAGGCGGAATAGTGTTGAACAACAGGATCCGGCCATATAGTTTTCGGCCTTCGCAAGACGATGGTAAGCCTTCAGCGCCCTGTAAGACTTCGTCAGATCCGTGTCCTCCTCTTCTCTGGACCATTCAGGCTCAGGAACCGTGACCATTAGAGGTCAGCGAGAGGCGACGAGTGTTGAGAGCAGCCATGCCAGGGGTAATAGGGGTAGGGGCGTTAGGGATATGGCCGTCTTTTGTCGGCATGTCTTGTAGGAGGGCATCCGCTTTCTGCGGGAGATCCTTGATCTCCTCTCTTAATTGGTCATTCTCCTCGCGCAGACGACGACAGTCCTCAATCTTTCGTCACAGACGATCCGACTCCTAGGTGGTGACTGTGCGAGGGGAATTGATGGTATCATCGAGGACAGGTTTGGTCGCTTCGAGATTGAAACGACATTTCCAACTCATCCGAGGATCCGAAGGGACACTTGTAGAAAGCTGGCCATATTCGGAACAGAGAAAGTAGGCTCCTAGAGCCTTGTCGACTAAGGCTTTAAAGCTGATCAATGTTCGCCCTTCTCGGTGAGCTGCGGTAGGGGCCGTCTGGATTTTCAACGCTGCTGTGTCTCTTCTACAGCATTCGCCTGATTGACTGCCACGACTTGTGCTCTATACCATCCCCAACCTTTGCCACTCTCTGGGGGCTATGGATTCTGGTCGTCCAGCTAGGTCTGCCCAAGTCTCCCCTTCCCATCTATAGGGAGTCTTCACAAGGCCACTACCCATACTCATAGCTCGTTCAGGGATACTTTCGTGTCGGTTAGATTCTTTGCTCATGATATCTTCAAAGGTGGCTCCCGGCTGGTAGACTGGGATATTGAACTCTTCAGGCTTTTCGGGTTCTTCAGGACGAGGGGGTGGCCATCTTCGCATCGTCCAACATGGCTTCATACCCTTGAAGCATGGGGATCCCATTCTGAAGACACCAAGATACAGCGGCTCGATGTCTCGAAGGGGCCCAAACAGATCCGAGACCTCAGACGCCCTGCCCCCAGGTCTGTCACATTGCGCCTCACAACGTGCGCCGCAGTCACCATCTGTTTGAACACCCAGTTTCCGGCGATGGGATACCAAGCTAGGCTGCATTCCTCGTGGTTTGCACCGTACCATCCATGATCATTTTCTGCCGTCAGTCTTGCTGGCTCGGCCCTCAAGGGTTCTTCATTGTCACGCTGGACCCCGAAGGCTTTTATATCGTGACAGTAGGAGGCCCAGATATGCCCAGCCGCCAGCATGAGTTCGTCTTGATCGCCGACACAGAAAAGAGTGCGACCACGTCGTGGGCGATCTCGAGCCATTCCCGGGGCTACAACATCTCGTCTAAGCCGTAAAACGACGAGATGCTGATCCGTGATGATAAACCCATACCTTGAGTGGGATGTAGCCATGTAATACTCAAGTTGAGCGAGGACCTTCTGCCATTCCTCGAAGTTTTTTTTCGTTCTCTTCAACCATTGTCGGCCACCACTTTGTACTAAGCTTGGTATCCCCAGAGACCAAATTGGCGTACCGGCCATCGCTCCGATGACGGCGATCGGATACTACTGCCCAGTCGAATCCACGGCTCGTAACACATTTGCTTCCACATCCAAAATAGGGCTTCCTTTCTTGACCGTCTAATGCACGGTTCACGGTTGGGATCATGAATCTTCGTATTACATCATCGAGAGATCTCTCGTCGTGTATCTCTAGGTCCTTGTCAAGGGGTCGCGGTTCTTCCATGCCACAATATGCTGATGATAACTCCTTCATGAATATTTTAGTGAGTGTGTCATAGCTAAAGTCTTCCCAGCAGACCCATCCTTCGGGGTAAATGGTCGTATTTGCGGCGGTATTAGGACCTCCAGATAGGGCACTGGAATCACATTGAACATTTTGCGAGGTCAAAACGTCAAGTAGCGTGGTCGGCAGTCCGGCCGTCGTCATTGTATAGGTGTAGGGGGATCTCCCGGGTTTTATTATCAAGTGAGCGAGAGAACTTATGAGTGTTGGAATTTCACAAGGCACTCGATGATAGACAGAGCCCAAAGTCTGGCACAGCGATATTGGGCTTGTTGGCTCCATGATGGGGTTCCGGCTGTGCAAAGAAACAATGGCAATGGTTTGGAAATATAGAAGGCAGCGATGCAAGTGAACACAAGTAGGGAAATCACCTGGGGGGCTGAGACGGAGGGCGAGCTGGGTATGTCGGCAATTGTGACCGCAGTCGTTGTATCTTGGTTGTGTTCAGCGTCTCCATGACTTCCGTATATGGATCACGATTTTCTTCGAGACCATGCCCTTGGAAAGCATCACCCGAAATCTCATCCTGGGAATCGAGAAGGTGCTAGCGGGTAGAAGGTAACCCGTAGGACCCTCCATTGTTACCACACTACGGTATACACATCCTGACAGGAAGCAACATGACGAGGGGAAGGGACGCGAAACGTAGCCACGATCCGACGAAGCGTATATACCTAGTTACGAAGCATCGAGCATCCGCAAGTCGCGAAGCTGCGACGAGGTATAACCAGCAAAGTGGCTGGCACGATTGAAGTTCGGAAGAGCGATTTAAAAGTTTCGAACACCATACACTGGGCTTTAGAGGCTTGCCTGGTCGAAACTTCTAGACCGTTTTCCCAAAGTGTGCAGGGTAGGAAACTTGCAAACGAGGAGAGATGCGGATTGCCAATGATCGGGCCGTACCTTGGAATTAGCAGTCTCGAGAGTCGGTGCAAAGCGGCAGCTAGCAGAACTGTCCAGGTGTCGGTCACGTGACCTTGCACGCCATATTACGCGCTCTGTTTTTAGCGGGCCGGCCGAGCCCAGCTACCGTACTTGCACAAGTTCACCATCAATTCTCTCTGAGTAGGTACATAATGTACGAAGTAGGTATTTCGATCGGACGATGCTATTTTCCTGACTCGTTCGACCGACGCCGATGCCTTGCGAGAAACCAGAGTCTTTTGTTTTTGGGAGACCGTGACCACAAGCCGGAAATTGGGGAAAATGTGATAGAATAGACAGGCACTTCGTACGGTGCAGTGAGAAGCTCTTTTCTGGGGAACTGATTCTGTTGATTGACTTGGTTGTAGGAGGAAGGAAGGAAGAGGATTTCCTCTTCCATAATTCCAGGTGTTGTGTGGGTGTTTCCCCACACTAAGCACCCCCTCCCTGGTGGTCCGAGCTTCTTACCACTTATTGTGGAGCTCGTGCTTATATAATTATATACAGTTATTCTGACACACCCCCTCAGGAAGAAACACATCGTGATGATTCCTGGAGACCTGAATACCCTTTTCCTACCTCTGCTCACTGGAAGTTCGCAAATAGCCTGGCGCAAGCGCTGTACAGCTACTACTACATCTCCCCTTCGCTTATTTTTGAGGCTTCTCATTTCCTTCCATGGTCCTTGGTGTCCAGATTTCACTTTCACCTCCAGGGAGCGTATCCTCAACTGTGGCAAGCTCTTCAACAGTTATTTCTCTTAAGCGTCTCTCTTTGAGCTTGTCGCTTATATCTATCAAGCGCAGCTGCTTTAAGAAGTTATCCCACTTCTGTGCGTTCAGGGACTTGGTGAGCCCATCAGCAATCATGTCATCTGTAGGGGTATACTCAATCGCAATATGTTTTCGTTGAACCTCTTGTCGCAACCAGTGATTATGGATGTCAACATGCTTCAACTTAGTGCGGAGCTTCCCAACCTCCTTTGTAATGAGCAAGATTGTCTGCTTGTTATCACACTGAATGCGTATCTGTTCAGTGTCAAGCTTCACCCCTAATTCAGTGACCAGTCGACTGATGAATAGGGCTTCCTTTGCTGCTTGTGCTAGAGTGAGGAGCTCGGCTTCGGTAGTGGATGTTGTAACTGTATCTTGCTTATTTGCACGCCAGGTAATCATACCTCCGAAGAGCTTTATAGTGAATGCTTGCGAGCTCTTCCTGTCAATGGAGTTGTCGGCAAAAGAAGCATCACTGGCAACAACTAGATCGTCTCCACGACCAAACTCAAGTGCGTAACCACGTGTACGCATCAGGTAGCATAGCAGTCGATCAGCTTCTTTGTGGTGTTGAGGGCTTGGGTTCAGGTTGAACCTTGAGAGTCGAGAGGCGGCAAATGCGATATCTGGGCGTGTGATAATAGCAGCATACATGATCGACCCAATCTTTCGTTGATATAGGTGTATTTCCTTTGGCAAAGCTAGCCCCTGGTATGGGAGGAGCTCCTCTGCTCGCATTGGTGTATAGAACTCGCGCTTTTGGTTGATCAAGTTGCTTATCTTGTCGATATATGCGGACTGAGAGAGGTAAATAACGCGCTGCTCACGGTCTCTGATGATCTCTACACCTAGAAACCATTGGAGCTCGTCACCTCCTGTGAGCTGATACTTTTGTTTTAGGTCATGTATGACACGCAACGATTGAGCGTGCTTCCTTGATGGATAGACCAGGACCATATCATCGACATAGACGAAGAGCAGCATTCCATCTTTCGCGAAGCAGCAGGGTTCATGTGGTATTGAGGAGAACCCCTGGTGAATGAGTGTAGAGCTCAGTTCTTTCTGCCAAAGTAACGGGGATTCTCTGAGCCCATATAGTGCCTTCAGTAGACGGAGTCGTAGGCCTTCTTTCCGGTAACCTGGTGGCATTCGCATATATATCTCTTTCTCCAGGCTTGCATTAACAAATGCATTCACAGCATCGAACTGCTTCATCTCAAGATCAAACCGAGCAGCTAGTGCAATGAGCGTTCTGAAAGATCTGCCAGCTAGAGTCGATGCATAGGTCTCTTCAGTACCATTGTATGGTTGCTGATCTCCACGTACAACGAGCCTTGCCTTACACTTTGAAAAAATCCCATGTTTGTCGAACTTGTATACATATACCCACATACAATCCAGTAAGGTCTTGCCTTGGGTCTCTTTATGGTCGACTTCTACCCATGTTTTCATATCTTTGTGACTTTGTAAATGTGCTAATTCGGCTTGACGGAAGCCTTCTCCAAGTGGGTGCCGAAGGAGCTCCCCATGAATACGTGGGGGGGACGGAAGTTCTCGGCGATGGACCTTTTCTTTAGCTAGAATACGCTGTTCTAAAGAGCGTTTGGGAGTATGATCTGCAGCGTATCCATGTGCTGGTACATCATCTTGATAGCTAGGGAGCTTGGTAGATAACTGTGGCTTGTATCGTGCTTTGCTCACAGGTTCTCCATTGATTTCTCCTATTGTAGAGCTTAATCGACCTGCACAGAAGGTAGCTTGCCAACATATATTAGGATCTTTGAGGGATGAGCTTGCCGCTTGCTGCTGATCAGCTCTTGCCATCGAGGAAACCTCTTTGATAGCATTATGTTCTGCCAGGGACATACATCCCGTAGCAGTTGCAGGCCTTTTTGGGTCCTGACTTATTGCAAGCCGTTTTGGGTCTTGACTTAGTGTAGGCCTTTTTGGGTCCTCACTTATAGCTACAGGTCTTTTTGGGTCCTGGCTTTTTGCAGGCCATTTTGGGTCCTGACTTTCTGCAAGCCGTGATAGGTCTTGACTTTCTGCAGGCCGTTTTGGGTCCTGACTTGCTACAGGCCTTTTTGGGTCCTGGTTGGCTTCAGGCCTTTTTGGGTCCTGGCCTGAGCTGATTGACAGAGCTGCATACACAGTCTTTATAAAGCTCGCGGTAAAAAGACTCGCTGGGGATATAACCTCGGGAGTACTTGGAGGTGTAGGCAACGCTTCCACTACCTTGAGTTGATCAGGCTCAGGAGGGTCCGTATTTGCCATCACTGTATCGATATCTGGAGCTCTTAATGAGTTAGCGATAGGCTCTTCTGCTTCACTCACAATTTCCTCTTGTGATTCATTGTTCAGAAGCTCTTGATTTGCCGAGTGCTCATCGATAACTAGAGTATCATGGTCAAGTTCAGCAAAGGTATTCAAAGTTTCAGGACCAGTCTCATCTGGGTCAGCTTGGTCAGCTAGAGTCGCAAGAGCTTCTGGCGTTAACTTGACAAGATCGACTTCTCTCATCTTTTTGTCGCCTTCATAAAAGGCTTCTTCATTGAAGATAACGTCCCTGGTAGACACGATTGCGTTGTTGACTGGATTCCATATACGATATATGTTTGTCGAATCATAGCCAACGAGATAACCAATCCAAGCCTTGGCTTCGTAACGATCTTTTCTTTTATGCTTGAGCTGTGCGTTCGTTGTCATGGCATATGCTTTGCACCCATAAGCCTTTAGGTGAGCGAGCTTTGGCTTCCTTGATGACAAGATCCCTTCTTCATACATGAAGTAGTTATGCAATCGTTCATGCAGGGATTTCCAGTTGTAAATATACTTTGGAGATCGATTGTGAAGGTAAACTGCTGCTTTCGTGATTTCAGGCCATAGGGCTTTTGGAAGGTTTGAGCTTATACGCATTGCTCGGCCTTTTTCTTTGACAACACCCCCTGAGCGCTCACCACCACCATTCTGAGCTTGTGTGTTAGGAGCGGAGGGCTCGAAATCAAAAGAGTGATCAGGAAAACGTGCGCGGAGCTCGTCGAGCCCATCTTCATGCTTGAGAAGCTCGTTGTCACATTCGATCACTTCTACCTTGACATTGTAACGATTGTGGATTCGACGAATGATCCTCTCGAGTGCGTCTATAACGCTTGCAGTTTGACGGTCTTTCATGTAGTGATCCCAGATATATCCAGAGTGTCGATCTGTTACAAGCATCACTGAAGTGTTCGAGTAGGTGGTAGGCTCAAAGTCATGGAAGTCGACAGCAATCCTGACTCCTGGCTTGCGAGGGAGCTCGCGAGGCTCACGCCGTATGCTCCTTCGGATCTTTGCTTGAGCACATGCATCGCAGTCGGTCATCTTGATTTCTGCTTCTGGTGAGTGTTTAAACCTCACCCCCTCAGCTTCGTTCATGATATGACGAAGTGTTTCTGGACCTGGGTGGCCTAAACGCATGTGCCACTTATAAACGTCACTTTTCACTGGTTTGCGAGCTGTATAGGTAGTGAACCTCTCCTTGCGTGCGTGGAAAGCTTGGCTGGTGATCGATAATGGCAGGTATTCAAGCACAAACTGATCGAAGCGATCTTGAAGCCTGCAGATAATTTCTTTGGTACCCGAGCGCCTCAGGAGTGTAGGACGAGCTTCTGTAGCCCAGTAGATTCCTTCACGCATTAGCATTCGAAGGGAAACCACATTAGTGGCAAAGGTTGGGCAGTATGCAGCGCCAACAATCTTCATAAGACAGGGTCCCTTAGGGCTTTGTGTGACTATATCAACATCACCATACTCTAGTACGGGGAGCTCTGTGTCTCCTGCAATAATATGATCTCCGGGTGTAGCTGGGCGACGATTGGTAAAGCGTTTGATCTCGTTAAAGATGGGAAGCGTCGCACCAGAGTCAAGGATCGTGGAGTTCTTCAGTGGGTAAGTATTGTCATAGGCTGCAAATACACTATTCCACCCTTGAATAGTGCTCCCCACGATCCGACGTTCTAGTCAATGGTCCTTCTTTTCAGGAGCTTTTGACTTCTTAAGCTTAATTCTTGAGATAGCTTTGGCGAGCTCCTCGTCAGTGTCTATGC
The DNA here is from genome assembly GCA_028637635.1 of Xylariaceae sp. X802. NCBI lineage: Eukaryota > Fungi > Ascomycota > Sordariomycetes > Xylariales > Xylariaceae > Xylariaceae sp. X802. The sequence goes on along the minus strand of JAJFDH010000008.1, from coordinate 781,349 downwards.
GGAGCTTGATCATATTAGTGTAGAAGGACTTTGGTGACCAGTTGTCAGGTGCCTTTCCCGGGAACACGTAAAAGCACTCCTCTAGTTCATGGTTGAACTCGCATGCTGGGCATACTGCGTTTCTGTTGCGTTTGCGAGATGACGAGCTTCGCAAGTCTGTCCATCCAGCTCCTTCTCGTCCTCTACCTCTGGCACGTCCGCCACCTCTTCCTCTTGAGCTCTCTCGTGAGTTGTCGTGTTGCTCATTGTTCTTAGCTTTATCGAGGTGTTCTTCTTCATCTTCCTGGCCACCTGCATAGGTAACAAATGCTCCATGAGTCGAACATTTCGTAGTCTTGAATAGGTCTGGTTGTGCAATGACGAGCTCTCGAAGGTCTTTGGCAAGCTCGGTATGCTTCAGTGTGTTGTTATCAAGTGCTGCCTTGTGTATCTGACGAAGCGGAAGAATCCAGCCTGGAAGCACCTTACTGAGCACTGTTTCTAGGCCAGAGACGATTCTTCGTGATGTCTGGAGCTCCGTAACGCCTTTCTCGATTGCCTTGTCAATGGTTTCCTCCCATGCTTGAATCCACGCATTCATATCTTTGGGGAGCTTCACAAATGCCTTTGAGACGATCCTTTCGTAGTCGAGCCTTGCTTCTTCCTTGTCACGCTCCACAGAGATCCCAGCCATCTCTCGGATAACATCATAGTTCTGGGAGATCGTATTCTCTGCCTTGAAACGTGTGGTACGGATGTGTGCACTAACTGTATGATCCATCCATTCCTTGAGCTTAGCAGCATCTCGCACGTGGTCGTTATAGATCTTCATCTTCAAGGCGTAGCGTGATAGCTCCTTGTCATAGACGGCCATCTGGCGGTCATAATCATCTGAGCCTCGAGTATTGTGGGCTGGCTCAGCAGGTTCCTTCGGAGCTTTTGGGGCAGCTGGCCAAAGCTCGCGTCCTTCAGGTTGGATGTAGTCCCAAACCTTGTAGGTTCGTGCAGCTGCTTCAAATGCCTTGTTCCATGCATAGTAGTCCTCAACCGTACGGTATGGGATGTAGGTTTCAGAAGTTGCTGAGGTAGACATTTTGCCTGTAAATTCTGATGTCGGTAGAATTGGTTTTTGCAGATGAGACTCTTAATTGATAGAATAGACAGGCACTTCGTACGGTGCAGTGAGAAGCTCTTTTCTGGGGAATTGATTTTGTTGATTGACTTGGTTGTAGGAGGAAGGAAGGAAGAGGATTTCCTCTTTCATAATTCCAGGTGTTGTGTGGGTGTTTCCCCACACTAAGCACCCCCTCCCTGGTGGTCCGAGCTTCTTACCACTTATTGTGGAGCTCGTGCTTATATAATTATATACAGTTATTCTGACAAAATGCCCCCAGAGGCACCACGAGCGGAGCAAGGTAAGTGCCCGCCGGGCCGCGTTATAGACTTCGGTGATCAATTCCTCGCCGAGCTGGCCTGAATTCAGAGTCATTTATTAGACTTAACTTGGGTATGTATCCTGAGTATGCTCTACCTACTGCCTACTCCGGTGGTCAACGTCTGTTTGCTTCCTATCTAGTGTCGGCTTTCATAACAGCAGCCGACACAGTTATTCTTGACATCGTCAACGGCCGCTATGCGAGGTGTCTAGTCGACGGCTGGAGCATGGTTTTAGCTTCTCATATTGACAAACGTGCTGGCTTGGACTCACCTCATCTTCGCATTTGTTGTTCTAAAACTCCGTGCCGGTCACTCATAACCAAACCAAGAGTGGCCGCACATACATGGCCCCAAGCTCACTCATCCGAGTCCGGACCAACCTGGCCAAACAGCGAATGCAGCGAGAATAAATGGCTGATTCGGCCCGGAGGCTGTTGCCAAAGACATCATGAATCTTCACGAAACGGCTACCTCCGTCGTGTCCGACGATTCTCATAATATACGTACTGCGTAGCACCCATTCCTGCCTGTCCGTACGCCGTGTACATACTCCGAGGACTTATCGCCCGATACGTGGGCACAGCCGGCGGCGGTATTGACATGGGAAATCGTGGCCAGTATGTCCTAGCAGGTTCTTGCACAGAATCTTGATAAGTGGCTATCTCAGACTCCCTCCCATTTCGAGATGCGTGGATCTCTGCCTCGATCATGCGTCGGCGCACAATACAGCCAACCCATAGGAATAGCACAAGCAGGAACGCACCCAATACAGACCCAGTTATGATTCCGGCATTTGGTGAGGGGAGGCTACGTGGGTTTGGACCGTCGTCCGATGACGCCGGCGGGATACTCGATGGGGCGCCTGCGCCGAGTGTGACAACGGCGGTAGTTGTATAATCTGCATAAGTGATCGTCTGCGTTATAACCTGGCGAGGAAGAACAGCTTGTGGTGCGTGTGCCACCAAAGGCAGGGGCGTCTTCGCTGATGCAGCCATCTTTGGGAGTGCGTCCTCGCTGCTCGCATGGCATTGCTGTTGGAGACCGCAATCCGGGAACATCTCAGCACACCTTGGCAGATCAAAACGGGATGGCACCTAGCCATCTTTATAATGCGACTATCACTCAAAGGCCTCTGGGCCACATCTCCCATCCATTCGCCTACCGGTAGCCCGCTTTCCCGATCCAGCTCATCTACGTCCACCTCATCCGCTTCTAGAGCCATTAGACTAGCCGGGTGACCCTTGGCCGGACTGAAAGGCGAGGTTAGGGGCCAACCGCCATATCGTGTATGGTATCAAATCCACTTGATGATTGGACTGCTCAATGACAGCCCGGAACCCTGCCCATATCGCTGGCGATATGATGTCGCAAAACACCGTTGGGATTATGTGGCATAGCAACGTTCGAACCGTGCTAATGCACGAAGCGTGCAGATATTCAATGATGACCAGTCCCCAGAGTCGAGCACACGGGACTCCCGGGTTTCTATTTGCTCTGCGGCTTTGTTGGGTAGCACTCGGCAGGCAGAAGAGCCACTTGCACGAGGGATGGACGTCTCAGACGGGAGAGATACATTGTGCGTTATGACCTAAGATGCCACTCGACAACGCATATCATACATATGGTGTAGGACAACGCTGAAGGCAACGCATCTTATCCCCACATGACTTACCATGAGGTGCTATAAAGCTGAACCAGGATCGCTTGGGATCCCGTGGAGTCACCGGCAGACTGCTTCTTCCCCGCTCATAAACCCAAAATAGGACCTCACTGCTACCTTCGGTATTTAAACAACTATACCAAGTCGACCTCCTACCCAGTGCGTCCAGCTAACAGGTTATTAAACCAAGGGTAGCCGCAGTGCCGGTCCAAAAGTCTAGCCTTATATATGTCATAGTTGAGTTTCATGGCTACGGCCTGCTTCGCCCTTCACAGGAGGCAGGTGTCGCACGTATGGAGTTGTACGGACACCACCGATATACGACGAATCATTCATTCATATATGCACCCAAACAATAGGCATCCGTCCAATTGCCTAATAAAATAGTTCCATATTAGGCTCTGCTGCCAATGCGACCTCACGAAGCATCGGGGAACAGTTCCATCATAGACATAACTGTATCACCCACACTCTCTTCAAGGCTCCTATAGGTAAGCCCCAACAGCTCCCTCGATTTGGTGTTATTGAAATTATACACGTCACTTGGTAGGTCGTCCACGGCATCTGCCGGCAGACGATCCGCCAATGAAGGGAACCTGAGTCGAATGATGTCCGCGATCTGCTTATTCGAGAAATGGCCGCCTACGATGTAAAAGCGATGACCGCCGGCCACCGGCACTGTCATAGCACGCAAGTGCGCCAGCGCCACGTCTCGCACGTCGACCCACGTGAATACCGGAGCCGTCGGCGCGAGGCCAGTCTTCATCCTCCCTAGCAGCATATCCCGGATGCGGTTGTTGGTCGTGTTCAGAGCCTCGAGGCTAGGGACGCTCTTCTGTATGGGCCCAAATACGTACGTGGGGTTGATGACTGCCAGATCAAAATTCGGCCTCTCATTGGTGATAAACTCCCATGCTGCCTTTTCTGCTAGGACCTGGCGATAATCAGCACACCTACACAAGGACTACCTAAGTAATAGGACCACTGTATGGATAGAAGCGACATACTTTGCTGGCCTTGTAGGCAAGTTCGGGCTTGTTTATTGCATCCTGCAGGGTCGTGTGTGCCCAGTCGGTCTCGTCATAAACTTTTGGAGGGTCGTCTAGATTCAATATAGCCGCTGAAGATGAAGTGATGACGGCGCGCTTTACGGTAGGGGCATATGATTTGATGGATCTAAACAACCCAGTAGTGCCTTTCACGGCCGGGTCAATGAAGTCTCTCACGGCATCCTGGGCATCGGGATAAACAGGCGACGCAGTATGAACGACGTAGTCGAAGGGCGTCTGAGATTGGAAGACCTGGACCATATTATAAGTATTAACCAGTACACAGTCGCCGCAGGCACTTACAGAATCAAATGCGCCCGGTTTTGCGATGTCTTCGACCACGACGTACGATAAAGGGTGCGGTTTGACGGAGTCTACGATTCGCTGCCCTTTTTCTTCCGACCTGGCGGTGACGACTACCCGGAATCTGGTAGTAAGGATATCAGCGGACTATCGTACACATCTCAAATGGTAATACTCACCCAACATTCAACAACGTATCCAGGACATGCGAAGCGATGAATCCGGTTCCTCCTATCAAACCCAGGTAAGCAACGACCCCCAAGCCAGATCAACTATCCCGTACGCCACAACCTATTAAACCGAAAAAGAAAACTCACCCGTCAAGAGAACCCGTTCACCCCGAAGTCCATCACCAGTCTCCATGATGAAGTAAATCACCAAGAAATATAGGGATTCGAAAATCAAGCCGAACTATCTCGAGCAAGGTAAAACAAAAAGCCCAAGATCCGAAGAACTTTCATAATCCCCAGGGAAATGAGGGGAGAAAGCTAGAGGGGGTGCCCTGCATCTCGCGTTTCCCCCACCCCAACCTCCGACAACCTGCAGCTCATTCATTTGCGTGTTTCTTCTCCTGCATTTGGCAGGGATTGGGGACGTGGAACGGCCGGACAAACGATTAACTATTCCGTAGGGCCGTGGTAACTAATACCTAGGTGATATTAGGAATATTGCCTGATGGGTTATCTATTAGTTGGAGGGTAGGTAGGAGGTCAGTAGGTAAGGTAATAATAGATATTTTCCCCATCGCTTCCGGACGATCTCTTCATAAAGGATAGGTTGGGGCAGGGAACAGATCGCTGTGACTGAGACCTAGTAAGACACAACGGGATATAAGACAGACGAGCTCCTGGCAATACCCAAAGCGAAGCGGAATTACAAACCACGGGCAATGATCCTAGGAAGCACGTAACGAAAACTATATTCCGAGCTACCTATACCTATCTATACCTATATTATTTGTACAGAAAAAGAGTCGCAAGCTCGTACTTATGAACAGCGGGTGGGTCAAACTCTAACGGCCAGAGTTATGCGACGGCATTACATACCACCCGTCTTCGCCTCGCCATCTATCCATCCACAGCCCTTCATCGAAGCCAGCATGGACGACACGCACATCCACGTCGCGATAATAGGCGGCGGGATCACAGGCGTGGTCCTCGCCCTCGCCCTCGAGAAGCGCGGGGTGTCATACACAATCTACGAGCGAGCGCCCGCCTTCACGGAGATCGGCGCCGGGATCGGGTTTAGCCCGAACGCCGAGCGCGCGCTGGGCGTGGTTGATCCTCGGGTGTACGAGGTGTATAAACGGGTTGCCTCGTCGACGGGTGTAGAGGAGTACTTCCGGTGGGTTGACGGGTACGGGACTAACGAGGTCGTTGCGGAGCTTCTTATTGGCGTTGATGCGTTCCAGGGAGGTCGGCGGTCTGAATTCCTGGAGGCTTGGTCGACGCTGATCCCGAGCCGGAAGGTGAGGTTCGGCAAGGAGATTCGATCCATCGTGCAGAGGGAGGACGGCCGGGTGGCCTTGACGTTCAGGGATGGGAGCGTGGATGAAGCTGATATCGGTATCTTCCCCCTGCCTTTTTACTAGTAATAGCTAAGGGAAATGGCTAACAAGCACCGAAGCCATCGGATGCGACGGGATCCATTCGAGAGTGCGCCAGCTCCTCCTCGGCGAGGCGAATCCCGCCTCGTACCCGCGATACACGAACAAGTTCTGCTTCAGGGCCTTGTTGCCCATGGACAAGGCGCGGAAGATCCTCGGCGAGGAGAGGACGTTGTTTAGGTTTATGTATAACGGACCAGACGCACACATTATAACCTATCCGGTAGCGAAGGGTGCTCTATTAAATTCGCTGTTCGTCATCTCCGATTCGAATCCCTGGCCTCGAGAACGCCACACCGCTCCGGGCACGAAGCTGGAAGTCGCCGAAGCCTACTCGAATTGGCATCCCGCTATCCGGGCTCTCATCGAGTTGCTGCCCGATAAGGTAGAGAAGTGGGCGATATTCGACATGCACGATTACCCGGCTCCTTATTACAACGTTGGAGTCGTAGCTCTTGCGGGAGATGCAGCGCACGCATCGGCGCCGCATCTGGGCTCGGGAGCCGGGTTCGGCATCGAGGACGGCCTGGTGCTGGCGACTGTGCTAAATGCGGCCGATGAAGCGGTCCGGATGCGGCGGTCGCAGAAAAGCAAAACACAAATATGTCGAGATGCCCTCGTGGCGTACAATACAATGCGATTCGAGCGCGACCAGTGGCTCCCCGGGGCCACGCGCGAGGCGGTTGAGCTGTTCCATTGGAGAGACAAGGAGGTAGGAAGCGACCATGAGAAGTTCTTGTCGAGAATCAGCCGGCTTTTCCACACGATCTGGGACAATGACATCGATGAGATGGTCAAGGCAGCTGTGTCCGAGTTTGAAAACGTCTTGGCTAAGCCTCTGCAACCAAATTTATAACCAACCCATTGGGCGGGAAGAATATCTACAGCACAGCGTCAGAATAGAATTGGGGTGGCTTATGAGTAATCATTACGGGATGTCTTACCTGTACACAAGTTTAAACAGACTCTGTTGTGGTCATTTTCTCGTCGCGATTCTGGTCGCGGTTCTTGAGCGGACGTAACCCGCAGTCGTAACGGACACGTTATGCAAAGGGGGTTGAGTCAGATGACTGAGTGTATGTTTGATGCCATAGTCGCAGATTTAGAGTCCGCGCCTATACCACTTGAAGCGGCTAGGAGACGGTGAGTGGGAATAAGGTGCTGGGGCAGTCTCCTCGTCGTATAAGGTCGTTGCCGGAGCAAGTGGTCGCAACACGTAGGCGCGCGAGAGCGGGCGTGGCAACGGGATAGAATGATGATGAAAACTCGCTGCCGGCCAAGAATGAGCCAAGAGTGTTCTCCGCCTCCTCTCCCTTTCTTTCGGGTCGAGATAAAACTCGGGCATGTGAGGCGTGACTTTCGGCGTTGATCTCCGTGCCCAAAGGACGCGAATTGACCCATACACATGCGGTCCATTGGCAACGAACGCCGACACCATCATCTGCACTGAAGCCCACAAATTCCGCGTTTGCTGTGAAGACCCGCTGTCGTGCACCGAAATGATTCGGACAATACTGATGATGATGCAGAATGTGCCTAGTGTGAACATCGTGTACAGCGTAACGTATTCCCCGATATTCCGTTTCTGCAGGGTGATGATTGGCCACGCGATTATGATCAGCATCAAATCGAGAACGATGTTTGCTATAGTCTGGGCGAGAAGCTGTCCGAAGGCTTGAACGCACGTGCCCGGGTTCGGGGTGAGCTGCCAGTACAAGTGAAAAGGTCGGCACTCAAGGAATGTAACGAGCGTAATGCCAATGAAGGTGGAAATGTAGACAACCCAGGCGAGTTTGATCAGACGGGATACCCACTCTATACAAAATGTAATTCGGGTGTAGAAGAATAGAAGTATGGCGATTTGTAGCCATATGAAGACAGTGATCAGGGCCCGAGCGACGAGCAGCAAGATGCTCCCTGTCTTAATGTTCGTTGGATTGCTGTCGTCAACAGAGGCAGTATCCGTGATGACATCGGATGCATTGCCGAATTGGAAGTAGTATACATCCGCAACTATCCTCGCAACCATGACCAGGATGGAGGTAACCACAAGGACGAGGCTAATATCGATAGGTTCCCGACGCCAGAGCGATAAAGTGACGCGCGAGGTCAGAAAACATAACGTCAGGGCCGCCGTGATATAATGGACCAGAACGGTCGGCGATGTGACTACCATGATGGAAACCGGGGATGCTCATCAGCATGGCATCCTCTCGTCATATCGTAGGAACAAATTAGCCAAGCTTGGCGGCCGACAGTACAGCAAAAAGCTAGCAAAGCTGGCTCTCAATCATATAATCTGAGATCCCTATAATCTTGACGTCCGCATGGATGAGATGCTCCGGGAACCCCTCAATCAGGCGGATTTAGGAACCTGGGACGAGCGGGCACCCTTATCCAGGGGCAAGATCGCCAGCCAACAACGGACTACCGTTTTGACTCGCTCTGCTGCATCACAGAAACAACTAATTAGTAATGAGTCCGGAGCGGAGGCAGTATTAGTGTTGGCTTACGAGATGTGTGGGAGTATACCGACGGCCGCCGTTGGGGCGCTGTATCTGATGCAGTCGCTGGCCGGTCTATCTCTGGTAGCGAGATTCTGGCTGCCGTACACACTATGAGGAAGGATCTGGGACTCGGCTGACCGGCGACTTAGGTAATTAATGCTTGATCTTCGGAACGTTGATCTGTGTTTTCCGCGGAGATCTGCGCATAATGTACTTGTATAGCATCATGACCTCACAGACCTATATATCAAAGTAATTTTGGAATTTGCAAGTTGCTGGTCAGGACTAAGCGAGTCAGAACCGATTGTGATGCAGCGAAATCGTTTCGGTTGCCGAAAAGCGTCCGAGCAGGGCAGGGTTCGGGGCAATACCTAGGGATAAGGCGGCAGTGGTCTTTCGGATCCGGACCGGCAGACTTGGTCTGCGGGCGTCTCAGTGGGTAGAGTCTTCTGGATATCCTCCTCCTGAGCACGTGTTATTTCATTGCTGCCAACTGGCAGCATAACGGCGCGCACTTAGTGACAAATCGACTTATCTAGAGTCAGGTGGGGGTTCAGAGTCGGCATTTGCCCGAAGTTCCGAACGTGAACGACGATTAACAAGACGGAGACAGCACGAGTCATAGCGAGCTGATAATGAATAAAGTAGCGTAGAGCATAGATGTTGACATTGGAGGAAGAAAGGGCGGTGCGGAGTATATGCTCGCGTTCTTTTCGGCCCCTCCAGGTTCTGGCCCAAAGACCTGAGGCACCAAGAGCATACCTATCTTCATGAGACCAATGTTGGCGCCGCAACATGCGCGGCTACACTATGCCTTCGCAGGGTAGGTAGGTAAACGGTGACCACCGTTGGTTAGATATGGGCGTTGCGCTGGTGTGCTTATGGACTGGCTGGGCTGGAGGCTACGGTAAACTTCAAGGCGAGTCCGACGAGGAATAGGTAGATGCGGGCGAACTTCCACCTTCTCCCCCACTCCCTCTGCCTTCTCTTTCTTATGCAGAGGTCGGTGGGGGCTGGCCTGGTAGAGTTGGGCAACCTCACTATAGTTTTGTGTTAGTTACGCAGGCGTTTCACCAGGCCTTAGGTATTAGGGACCTCCGGTTTTTACCAGAAGCTCAGCAGTGACAGGAAAGTCAATTGAACAGTAGTAGTAGATCAGCTGGCTCGTAAGAGGAACTCAGATCATTCAGACGAAGCTATCGCAGAGCTTGGGTGGTGGATCTGTCGAATGTAGCTTAAGTGCAAATAACAGGATCGGTGAGGTCAACACATTCGGCACAGCCGTAACATCTCACAGGATCTGACGTCGTGAGCACAGGGTGTCCCAAGCTTCAATTCGTTGCTGTCTTCTTTCATTGTCTTCGAGGTCTTGGGGGTTATAATTGTCTTGAGGTTCCGACAAAAGATGCGTTGAGCTTGTTAAGGTTTGGCCACCGCGGTGGCAATACGAACCGTTTGGTCGTCCAGCCCTTCCCTTCATTGCCACCGGCATAAAACGGGGCCTCCGCAAATACCACGTGCGGAAACTCCGGCATGAAGGAACTTCAAGATCTTCCTCGCGGACAAAGCCTGGCCCGCAGCGACTATGCCAGATGGCGGGTGATAGTCAGGATCGGTGGCGTCTCTGAAATTTGTTTCCGTGAATAGGTCTGGTCTAGTACAGAAAAGGAACTGCACACAAACGGCCTCTGCATGAAACGACCAAGCTGGCAAAATACCCCAGAGTGGTGCCTTAGGTCCGGATCTCTAGATGAGCTCTCTTCACCATTGGGGCTCTCGGCGTCCTCGACGATGTCGCCAGCTAAATATTCAACGATTTCATGGCACGGGGAGCGAGTTGATCATCCATGGTTGGCGCCCAAGAAGTTTCATTGGTGTGGTTTTCGGGGATCAGTTTGTCCGTGTCATTTATGTCTCGTATAGACCCGACGCGATTTGTTCGATGTTCGGAAAGTCAGGCTGAACAGATAGCTGAAAATAACTGAGTGATCTCTTTAGGGGTTGTACTTGAGCCCTCGTCTTGAAGTACACTGGTTTGATTTCCTATTGCCAAACTTGTTAACTGCAAATAAATTTCCTAGGTATGAAGGTAGTCTGGCAACCCGTCATGTATGTATAAACTTGTGCACATCACACAGCCTTAGTTCCGCCGCAGAAATCCATTCTTGTGTATTTCCTTCTGAAAGGTAGGGCATGGCCCTGCGATCCAGATCCCTCAAAATCATGAGATCAATCATGATATATGCGCCGGGCTTGTTGGTCGGTTCGGTATTCTTGGTTGATCTGGCAATCAAGTTGGCTTGCCAGGAGCGCAGCAGTCGGTCATAATACCGAACTTCACTCCGGAATATTTTGTTCATTCTCATTCATTGTGGCTCCGCAATGTGAAAAAGTGATCAGAGCCGCGTAGCAAGGCTTCTGCTCGGTCGCGGAGTTTCGCAGACAGAGGACAGTTGCCTATAGGGCCGCATCAATCAAAATACTCTCAGAGTCAGCGCATGATTCGATCATTTCGAAAATATCCGTTGTAACGTATATCCGCAGTATAGGTAGAGGGTCGGCCGGGCGTGTCTCTAGGTAGCCTCGGTCCTTTTCTTCCTATATCGATCTCTCCATACCGGTAGTCCATGCCGGTAGCTGTCAAAGAGCTTGCACCACTTTTTCGCTGGTTATTGATCTAGCACTACCTAGGTAGGTAGGCCGGTACGCGTCGCGCCGTATGTGCCAATCCGCGTGGATGATAACCCGGCAGCTATCATCAGACAGATGACAGTCCTCAAGCTCACGTAGGGTTATGCTGTCATCTTTCTTAACAGGGTCGAATAATTGTTTGTCGCAATGTTCACTTTTCCCTATACGTGTTCACAGAGGGCGGTTTGGAACGCGCGTGTCCTGAGTTACGGGCAACTTTTGTTACGCACATCCGGGGTAGCATATCCACCAATCAGACCCTCTTGATAACGGTATCGGGATGGATGACAAGCAAATGCTGACAAAGGCTTGACTGCTGGATTTCGAGGTCTCCACTTTGCCATTCAATGCACGTCATTTAAGCAATGAGTTCGCCTGCCTTCCATTGCCTACAAGAGCACGTCGGGTTGTAATTACGGGCGTATCCATTATGATTCCTCCTGCGAGAACCCTCAAAGCAGCAAATAACCAGTTACGGACACTTCAATGTATAAGGTGTTGACCCATTGCTCGCCCGTCTTCCCCTCACAACTCCATTACAGGTCCCCTTGCGGAGGTGGAGAGCTGAGCTATTAGGCCATCAGGCTAGGTACTTATTATCTAAACACGGCAATCACGCAACGTCATGTGAGAGTGAACCCATGGGGAAACCCAGGTCCTAAGTGTTCCATGACTATCAAAACTGAAGGGCGGTAACTATGGAATAGACGGGTGTACACGGAATACCGTGCCGCATATACACTACAACCGGGTTGAGAGCTTCTCTGCTTGTTGCGCAGTATCAATTCTCAACCTGGCTTCGGCACGGAACAGGTAACTGTGCGCGGCCAACGAGACGGATGTTCCCGCCGACACTAACGGTGCTACGGACAGTGTGTCAACTTATTCCTCAAACTGTATTTCTCGGCCACCCAGCTTCACTGCAAAAGCCCTACAAACGGTGTGAAGTCCGTGTAAGGATCGGCTCTCACACATTACGGCTACCGATCATCTTGGCGATTTCGACCACAAAGTAAACTGTACATCCGGAACAAGACCGCAACCATTGTGGTGTTTACTATTAGTCAGTCAACCACATTTTTCGACCCAAGCGCGCCACTCGTCTACCCGGAAGCGCCATCATAGTCAGATAGCCGAGCAGTGCAGCACCTGAGCAATAGGGTAAAAGACAACCGGCACCAGCGATTAGCCGAATAGCCTCCACGGAACAGAGCGGCTCAGATCGTCCCGGAATAGGTTTAGGGAACAAAAGATGAGGGCTCCAAACTCCGCCAAGGCAACAAACAACATGCGAAACAACACGAAACAAAACGGAACACGCAATGTGCGTAGACTATCTAACCCATGAACGGCACCAACAACCAACTCCCAGCACGGAAACAGGCATAAAGGTAAGCACAAAAATCATTCCGAAACAAACCCCAGACGTTTCAAATCCGCCGAAGAACGAAACGCCACCGCATCCCGACGAATAACGGGCCTGCGTAACCCCGTATAAGAGAAGCGCTATGCTAGTTCCCACCAGGCTGGGCGAGGGCAACCACCTTTTACGGTGATCCCAGAGCAGAACTAAGTAGGTAAATGGAGATGCTTCGGCGTTTGCCTCGAATGGACGGAATTCAGATGTCTACCCAGGCCATGACAGTAGCAGATCCGGTATAAGTTCCTCGTAGCTATTCCCGTCACCATGAGACACGGAACAAACCACAGCAAGATAGACAAGACAAGACCATAAACCCATAAACCAAACAACAAGCGCAGCAAAGACAAAAGACAAAAATCCAAACCCAAAAACCTTTTATTAATCCCCAAAGTCCACTCATGATAATACATCTCATTATTACCAACATCTATATATATTTACATAGATATAAAAGCCAAAACAGCCCCCCAAATAGACCGTAAAAACAACAAAATAAATAAAAATGGGCGGTCGGGGGCAATGTATACCAGCATTCCCAAAGCAAAAAGTTCCATAAACCCAGAAAATCTCATGGCAGGCAAGATCCGCATGCAAAATGTCCCAACATCGTGATTTTTAGATAATCCCCCAGACCAAACAAAAGACATAAAAAGGTAAGAGTAAAAAAGAAGTAACCGACGTAAGAAACGGGAATAAGTAGGTAATGCTTCGTACTAATAACAATAAAACAAGAATGGGAAAAAAACCTAGGTAGATAGAGTACCTAGATAAATAACCGAAGAACGGGTGATATGGAATGGAAACCGTGCCCGTGTTTATACAAAAAATAATTTTAACCCCGCCCACTATATCGTAAGTTCATCAAAGCGCTTCACCTCTCCGGGGCACTGGAGTATTGTCCCAGGTCATCCCAGCTCATCGGGAACCCGTGGGCCGCGAACGTCGACATCGCTTGCTGGTCGTCTCCCATGAGCGTGCTCGTGAAGCTCTGCCAGTCGCTCACGAAGTCGACCTCGGGGAGGAAGCTCTGTGTTGGCGGCGGTTGCTGTGGCATTATGTGGTGGTGTTCGGTGAATGTGGGGAAGTCGACGGCCATGGGCGAGACGGGGTCTAAGGGCGGTGGAGGCAGGGCTTTGTCTGTGTATGTGCCTGTATGCGTCTGTATCGGCGTGAGGCCGTGCGCGTGGGCGGGCGGCGCGTTTCCGGGGATGAAATTCGAGTAGACGGTATTCGTGCCCGGGGCTAATTGCTGATGCGGCTGCGCGGGCGTCGCCGGTGTGGAGGAGGGTAACGTCATGGACGGGACGGAGGTGAGCACGGAATTCGGAGCCTGTGTTTCGAAGGGACTGCTCGATGTCGACACCGTTCGCCGGCCGGGTTTGCTCGGCTTGATCATCGCGGACATCGACGTGACCCGCCGGGGTTCCCGCACCATGGCCCGCGAGACGCGCGGGCTGCCGCTGCTGGTCGACCCGGATAACGGGAGGATGACATCGGCGCTGCCGGTAGGGCTTGACGGCGGCGACTTGGGCCGCAGGACGACGTGCACGCACGTCTCGGCCAGCTGGACAATCTTCTTCGCGCTCTCCTTCGACCCGTCGAAGAACTCGAGGAGGTCCTGTAGTTGGCCCGGGTTCTCGCCCTCGACGAATCCATGCGCCCTCCCCGTCGACTCCGGCGACCAGCCGAACATGGGCTGGCGGTCGTTGAACTGATTATGCTTGCTCGCGACCAGCGCTTTCCACGCCTCGATGATTCCGTGCTGGTGCAGCAGGCCGTATATGACGTTCGAATGCGACCAGTCCCGCTTCGTCATGCCGCTCTCGAAATGCGTCGCTACGTGGTCGATGTGTCGCTCGAACTGGCCGTGGAGAGCCGCGCAGAACCCGCAGCCGTACGCCCGCCGCTTCTTCATCGGCCGCATCACCATGTCGGCGTGCGGGCACGTCTGGCACCCATGGGCCGACTTGTGATGCTGATTGAAGGTGTTGGGCCCCCAGAAGCTCTGGTTGCAGCTGTCGCAGGGATACTTGCGCGAGCGGTCGTGGAATTCCTCCTCGTGGCGCTTCCAGTCGAACTTCCGCTTGAACGTCTTGTTGCAGGAGGTGCACCAGAACTTGGACTCGCTCGCCGGGGTCGTCGTGGATGAGACGGAACTGCGGGCCGACGTCGTAGAGAAGCAGCTGTCGCGACTCGAGCTGCTCGAGACGGTCGACACGGATGCTCTGTATTGCGGCGGCGGCTTGAATCCGGCATTGATGTCGTGGTAGTTGAAGTTTTGGAATGTCGAGGCTAGTCAGACACAGTCAACGAGAGCGGAACCAACACTAGTCCTCGAGGGGCATCTCATACCGTCGGGAGTCACGGGAGTCACGGGGTTCATGTGTTGACGCTGCTGCTGTTGTTGTTGCTGCTGCTGCGGTTGCTGTGGCTGTTGTGGTTGCGGTGGTTGCTGCGATTGCTGAGGTTGTTGCGGTTGCTGCGCTTCCTCTTCAAGCAATGCCAGTAAATCGCTCCGGCTCAGCCCGGCCTGTTTCAAGGCCTCGAGCTGCTGTCTCGCTTGAGCCAAAATCCGCGAAGGATCATCCATCGCATCTGGTCTATCTGGGTTGTGTCTGAAAACGTCGATTACCTGACGAGTCGAGGGGACGCTCGGAGCTCTGGTTCGCCAAGGGCAGAAAGAGAGAGCAGGGAAAAGCGAAAGTAGGGGAATTTGGAAGTCCGAAAAAGGGAAAAAGCCGGGAATGTTTTAATAACGAGAGACGGCAGCCAGTCGATGGGCAGAACGGTAGCAGTATCAGGATGAAGGATCGAAGCCAAGCGCGCGTAGCGACTGCGTTTAAGTGATACCCTCTCTCTCTCTCTCCAACTGCCTACCACTGCCACTTCATCTTTTCGTCTTCAGACCGGGGGCATGGGATGGAAGAAGAAACGTGCGAGCGGAACGACTGCTACTCTAGTTGTGAACGGGAATGGGAATTGGACTGGGAATGGAAATGGAAATGGAAATGGAAATGGGAAGTATCATGTGCTGTACTGTACTGTACGACGACATTAGAACGGGCAACCCTCGTTCTAACCGGCTCTCGTGGGATGGCAATGCGGTGCTGCGGTGCTGCGGTGCTGCGGTGCTGCAATGCTGGTAGTGGTGTTGCCGCCGCTATGTGGCTGACATGGCATGTTCATTGGGCGGACAAGGCGTAACATTAACGGCTCGTCTCGTTCTCGCAGGCTGTGTCGACCCCTGAACGGAGGGGATGGCCAGGACAGAGCCAGGACAGAGCCAGAGCCAGAGCCAGGAATACTGGAGTTAACGGCCCAGGCGAACCCCACCACCAAGTTAAGCCCCAAGTTAACTGCAGTTACCCAGTTGTAATAGGTAGTTAATTACCATTAGATAGCGAGTTGCCAGTCCTCTGCTGGCACTGTTCCCGGCGGGCACTGTTTACACCAGACCATCCTTGTCCAGCAAGGATAACCGTCCAGGACCGTCCCAGCAAGGATAACTATCCAAGGATAACTTTCCAGGATAACTCTTCAAGAGCCGGGCTAAACCCTTTCTGCCGCCAGCGCGGGCCCGACCTGAAACAGCCCAGGATCGCCGCGCTCGTCATCCTCGTCATCAACTGATTGATTCCGCTCTGGCGTTTCGAACGCTGATGGAGGGTTACCGCCGCCAATGAGAGCACATCCCCCGGCCAGCGACCTGTTATATATATAGGCACGCCTGCCCACTCTCGGTCCTCTCTGCTGACAAGGCTGCTCTGCGCCAAACAATCCTCTGCAGCTGTTATTGGCCGGAGAATGGAACGGCCCATCGAGTATTAGGTACATCCGAATTAAAAGTGATTTGAACCGTTTAAATCAGTTACTTATAAGCACGCTCGCGGCTTACGGGAACATTCCGATGCGGCCCTCCCTCAGGTCCCGGCAACCCCGGATTCAATCTGGAGAATGCGACATCACAAGCACGCAAAAGAATATTAATAGCCACGGCGATTCGAGGCTGGCTTTTCAAGTAAACATGCGATTGTGCATGCGTGGCGCGTGTTTTGTTTGTGTTGTGCTGCGTAGACTTCCTTTTTCAGTCCCAGGTGTGCGGTGCCGCCGCGACGGCGCTATGGGCTTGTTGAGTAGGTATGTGCCTATGATACTCAGTGATCAACCACTTTGCTTGCCGGAGTCAAGATCGACTTGAAGCCACGATCGCCTCTCCCGAGATTTCTGAGTTGAAAGACCAGAACCCTGAACGAACGTCTTATACTAACGAAAGACCCTTTGACACTTCAAAATCAATACAATCAACTAACTGCACATTATCACATCCAGGTAATCCCAGGGTATCTCACGCTATATTCTTCCCCAACCAGGAAACGTGCTATCCAAACAATCAGTAATAAGTATTTACATCGCAATGGAATAACAAAATCAACAGTTAAATGTTTTACCGCATCCAAAAAGGCTCAACATCAAGCGCTCCGCCCAGACTACAGCAGAGCAAACCCAGCTTCAAAAAGCCGAGACCCTTCAGGAAATATCGGCCGTCCTTGTTTAGGAAAAGGCCAAAACAGAGCATTCTCCAAAGCCTCCTCAGGCGCGCGAGCCACACACTGCATATCGGCATTCGTCTTACCAGCCGCGGCTCCCTCCATGCTATCCGCGCCGCCATACTGCGACGGGATTTTCGAGACAGCGCGGATGAAGTCTTCCGCCGAAACGTTAGGGATGAAGAAATTAAGGCTGCTCGTCGACGGCCGAACGAGCTTCTCGACGTCGTCTCCGACGCCTTGGTACGGGACGCCGACGTCGATATTCCACTTCTTGGCCGTGAAGCGCAGTATATTCAGGGCTTGCTGTGCGAAGTGATGGCATGGAGCCATCTCTGCTAGGTCGGCGATGCTCTGCTTCACTGCTGCGGCGATCTTCGGGCTCAGTTTTACCATGGTTGAACCTATGGGCGGAGATGTTTGCTCTGTACCAATTGCTCCTACAGCTAGGTGCATTATGGATGATGTTAGAAGGAAGTACGGCACAAAGCAGGGGGTCCGACGGAGAGTGTATAGCTGAGAATAAGACCGTAGGAGGCCTTGGATAGCGTCTGCGGCCTGTGAGCAGACATCACGCGGGAGAATCGCAGAGCCGATGATCCGGAGTTTAATAAGCGGCCTGAAAAGAAGTAGGATGGCGAAGTGATAATACATACTGTTATCGGTTAGTGTTGACAACGGATACGGCTTCCGTCTCCATGGAGAGGAAGACTCCAAGAACTCACTGAGCAAAAAGGACAGCCGGTGTGAAGTTCTGGCCTAGTCGTAAAGCTTCGGGAATGCTATCGTACCAATTTAGAAACTGGGTATATATGTTGAGGAGGTCCCGGCTCGAAGGTGGCCGTCCAGGTGAGTGTAAAACATAGAGGCATTGGTGGACCAGCTCGCTGAGCTCACAGAAGCATTTGTACACAGACCGCACGTTGGATGGTTGTTCGCAAGAACGCTGCAGCGGAGCTCCTTGGTATAATACGCCTTAGCCACCATTTCTCTTGATATCAAGGCGGCCTAGTTGGAGCTTTTGACTTACCATCATCTGTGTATGGCATCCACAGCGAAACCTCAATAGCATCGATAATCGCTGGTTTGGGCGGCAATTGAAGAAACTGTGAACAACGCGGCAAAGAACCAGTCGCGAGTGACCATGCACTTGATCAACATTAGCTTCGTCGACAACACACATTGACGTGATTGGCACTGACTTGTCAAGAGCAAACGCGCCCCAGAACGTCGCTCCTTGGACGGCAAGCTCATCCTCATCGCCATCCAAATTTAACTGATGCAAGCCCATTTCGATGGCAAGTCGCACGCTCTGCCCCGCGTAATACCAAGACTCGGAATCCCTTCCACAACTCGCCTCGCGGATAGACATAATCCCTAAAGCCTGGATGGTTGTCAAAGTATGATGATTGGTTTCTTTATACAGGAGCCGCAAAGACTCACTGAAGAAATGATCCCCCGACGTGCTCGGATCGTTAGGGTCCGCACGGGTCTGAGGTTGTGTTGAAAAGCGGCAGCCCAGGGCCAGCAGAGCGTTGACCAGGATAGGAGAACAATACCGGTGCCTGCCGTGGAGGTAGTCTCTCAAGAAGTGTTCTTTGCTCAACGAAGCAAAGGTCGGATACTCCCAGCAGAAATATAACGCGAGTAGATGATGGACGAGAGCTGAGTCGTTGGTGATGCTGGTCCACACGCTATGGGGCACCTTTATCTCAGGAGAGTCGAAGAGCGCCAGCACCTGATCCATCCCTGGATATCTATCTTGCCCCCCTGATTGATCCCGATTTTGAAGCCATATCCCTACCAGAGACCGTGCCGGTCCTTCTGAAGACCACTCCCTAGGCTCGAGACGAGTAGTGGACCGGCTCTGTGATGAAGAGTCCCAAGGGCTGTTCGCATCAAGTCTCTCAACGTCTCGCTTCACCATAAGAGCTTGAGTCGCCGCCTGGTTCGCCGCGCCAGAACCATAACCCTCCGAGCCCGCAACGGCGCTTCCATAAGTAGATAGCGCCGGCGGTATCACAACGGACTTAGCATCAACCGGCCGCGCATAACTAGACAAGACGGCCGTATCAGAAGGCACAATCCTGTCCAACGAGTCCGATATAGCCGCGATAGACTGACCGCTGTCCAGCCTCCGGAGCACCTCTGCGCGTAACTCAGGTCGATTGAGGGCGGAAAAGACCCTGTTGCTATGTTGCTGCTGTCTTCGCAAGCTTTCAATTTCGTGGCGAAGGTTCTCTTTGGATCGACGCACCGGGACTTCATAGATACACGCGACGTTTCTCTGGGACTTACACCGACTACAGGGGGATTTACCGTCACACTAATAGAATCGCATGTTAATCTCAATCCAAAGAATCCAACCCATACAAGCTCCTCGTCCGCAACCACATGCAGGAGTCGCGATAACAAAGCAGGAGCAGCAGCAATACAAGCTCGCATACCTTGACACGCCTCTTCTTGCACTCGTTACAAGCGTTCGGCGTAACGAAGCCGGGCCCACGTCTGCGCTTCGAAGGCGGGGAAGCAGGGGCGCCGGCGCTGGAAGTCGAGTGTCTGTCATGCTTCTGGCCCGACCTGGACGAGTTCGAGGTTCGCTCTACCGAGGCGCCCCTGCCTTGTTCCTCCTCCATAAGGCGTGTTCGTTATTATCGGCAGGATATGCCCACCCGCAGGGACATTGCGCTATCCACGCCGCGGTTGGGGCTCCGGATGTAATGCGCTGGAGGTGCTGCGCGCAGCACGTGTTCGGACCGGAGAGCGGGACTGGTCTTGGTGCTTCGGATGGGTACGACAGAGAATTGGTGCCACCGGTGCGGTGCCGCAGGGTCTGATCACAACCGAAAATGTAACAATCTCTAGCACGAAGAACGGAAGTTTACTGGAAGCCCAAGAACAGTAGATTCAGAGTAGAACGGCGTTGAGTCTGCCCAGTGTCTTCCATATAAGCGAGAAAGAACCTTAAGGGTAGAAGTACATTTACCGAGCAAATAATACCCGGCTACACAAGCTGGCAAGGCGTAAGCCACAAACACCCTCATCAGATCCGACCACTGGAATCCATATGCAAGTAATCAACAAAGACACACACATCCCGTCGTAGGAGAAGGGTCTGTATAACGCGTGTGTACAGCAGCAAAAGCATTGCGTCATAGGTATCGAGGGACTTGTTCAATCAGGATGACCTCATAGTGGATCCGGTGGAGCAATAAAGTGGAGTCAATCTTGTTTACATAAGGATCCACAATCTCCAACAGGCTCGACGGAACCTGAAGACGGACCAGACTGGTAGGTAGCCTATAGCAAACCCGCACCACCGGGCGTTCATAACCAGCGCATCCGTCAATGGTCATGCAGCAGGATAGAATCAAGGGATTGAACCCGGCCCAATGGAATGGATGCTACCCTTCTCGAGCGAGTAAGCACGCTCGTTTCATGCACGCTTTACATACTTAGATGCTCTCCCGCCGATCTGGTCTGTAGATCCATTCCTGATCTTGTACTCGTATAGAGGTAAGATAAATGCATTAGACTCAACGCGATTGGAGCGGATGTCTTCGTGAATTTCGCCTGGTCTACCGGTGCTGTCGATACAGACCAGACTTGCCGAATCATATGCTCAACCGCCAGGCTATGTTACGATCTATGCAAGGACTGCGTGGATACCCCCAATAATCAGTACCTACGCTCACACCACATACCTCAACTAATGCTGTTGACGGTGTAAATGGAGACCCCGTAACCCTCAAAAGATAATGGATTTCTTAGCCCGTAGGAATCAGGCATGCTATGTACATACAGTCTTCAGTCGCACCACGGCGATCCTGTCCCCTGATTCCAGCCTTATGCTCCACTAGACGCCGTCCCATAACCCCTTGCAGCAATGCTCTTTTCCATTCAATATCGTTTTGTCGGGCTTCTGCCCCTTTCCCCCTTAGAAGGGCTTCGCCATGATCTGGGAGTCTCGGCCGGAAGTATCGCTTTATACTTGGGAGGCGATGCGTCCGTCTCCGGTGTCTCATCATTTGCTGGTAAACGGCGTGAAATCTGATGGCGAGGCGTTTGAGGCGGTATTGCCTGCCAGTATATCTGCTGAGGCGCCGGTTGGCTTGGATGCGGCTGACTGTACGCCGGTGGCATGTGCCTTGTGAAGTCCGGGATACCGTTTGCACTCTTGTATAGTGTTCGGCCACTGAAAAGAAAGATCGCAAACAAAAGAACTAACAACGCCTAGGACAGTAGATCAGTACAATTGCGAATCGTGCGTAGCTGCCTCCGGGAGAAGGCGGGAAACAAGGAGCTTATGGTCACCTACGATGGTCTTGTATGACATGGTATCAACAATCTCGTTGATGATTTCCACGATATTCTTAGCCCCAAGCCGGACTTTCTGGGCGCTGTCGGGGCTCTGGGTCATGCATGCAAACCACTTGTCGCATAGATCGACCACTGCCGGCAACCGCTTTTCAACCGGGAAACAGTGGTTTGCTACGTAGGAATCGCGGCACTTCTCCGTCTCTTGAACGATTTCATGGCGAACAGAGGATTGAGCCGCCGCGAAATCCTCTCTCAAGCCGCAGAAGATTTTCCACGCAATCCAAAGTGTTCCGGTCACACAGATGAAGCTGAATAAAAAGCTTAACCAGTATCCGAGGACCTTCGGCGCGTAGGAATATCGTTGAAGGGTGGCCAAGAAAGCTCCAATCCATCCCTCCTCGCGCCGGTTGTTCCTCTCCCTGGGCCGTGGCTCATTCGGCTGAAATGTGCTTTCATCGGATTCATAGTCGGAATCATCACCTTCGCCGGGGTATCTGTAGGGCAGTCGATAACCGCTCACGTCTCTATCGGCATTATATCGTTTGCGCTTGCGGACCTTATCCCTCATAGGGAACAAGACCTTAGGGATCTCGCCTTTCCCGCTCGCCTTCTTCGTTGCTGGCGATCTGTGCCTATTGGTAGATGCAGGTGTCATCGCCATGGGGGCAAAGTCGAAAGACTGGTCGGGATCCGGTGTCTCCGGGAGATCGGACGCGTCAGTAGCGGCAGGACTCGATTCAACAGGAGACAGCACGTCTATATCGAAGGGCTTGCGGGGGGTGGTGAAAGTAGCGTTGCGGAAGGGAGTGGCTGTATTTGTTCTCTGACCTCGAGCACTGGCAAATATCGACGGTGTTTGTTGCTGAGGCAGAGCCTTGGACGGCGAGGATGCGATGCGAGCAAATCCATTCTGACGATATGAACTGAACCCGGGAGCGGAGGCGCCAGCTAGAACATCTATTCCGTGCGTCAGCGAATATACTTTTTTCGCGTATTTCGACTTGATTTTCGTATTCTTCTTCTCGGGTTGAAAAGCGAACCGACTAACTCTTGTCAAAAGCGTTCTTCGTCGACTGAAGAAAGGGGCTCGTAGGATCCATCGGACCGGTACTCTCAAATTCCCATTCCATGGGAGATTCGTAGGTTCGCTTATCCATGATCAAGCGCGGACTCTTGAGAACAGCGATCGCATCGATAGATCGTGGACGGTGGTGACGTTGCCGCTGTGGTGGAAAGGGTGGAAGACGAGGTTATTGTTTTTGCAGCATGTCCCTGTAAACAAGTGGGTTTCGCTTGGTTTATAGGAATGTCGACTCGGTATCTTCGGGAAATAGCTATTTGATCTGAGCACGGAAAATGGGAAAGCAATAAAGACCAGGTATGGATTCCGTGGTAGCTCCGAAAAGTAAACAAAAGCTGCGACACGACGCCCCACCAATTACCTACACACAGTGTCTACGCCATAAAGATACAGTGTGGCAGGTACCTACCAAGCAGGGCAGACCTTCAAAGAACACATGTATCGTGTTCCGTGTTCCGTGTCCAACAACGTGCGGAGCACTTTGTGCCAGCTGCTTTGTGCATAGAGCCATGATAATGGCAGCTTTTGCGCACTTCCAGGTGCATCAACTGCCTACCTATGGACGTTAGCGGTGTTGCCGTGGATTTCAGCGGTCTTTTAACTGCACTACCTACAATACGTTAGTACGGAGTAGCTAGCGTAACATACACTACAATTTAGCGCAAACTTCCGAGCTTAATATCTTTCGCAGCCCCAAAGTAGGATAGCGTGATTATTTTACATATGGATTTTGTTTTTTGATTTAACTGTTGCACCGCCACACCTGCCCATTAGCGATCTCTCCAGCCCCCAAGGCTACTTGCTACCTGCCTACCCATTAATTTGGTTACCGGCCTTTGACCAGCAACTCTTTCCAGATACACATACATCTACCCTACATATTCTCTCTGCCATTTTGTCAAACACGACGTTGATCCTCCACTAGCCTTTCTGAATAAACCAGAGAACTGGACGTCCCAAACCTGCGTCAAGTATTTTTCGAACTCCCTGAACCTTCGGCTTCCGCCTTGGGCCTTCTCAATCGGGTACAGGTTCTTCGACTACCCTTTTGCGCTTGTCGCAATCCTACCGGCCCTGTATCCTAGAGACGGCATCAACAATCATGTCGGACGCCGAGTCAGCTGTGGGCTCTCCCACCAAAAGCCAGGCTCAAGATGGCGCGCCATCCAAGGCTCAACGTGATCATCGTGCTATCGCGGCCTTGGAATCAGACCGGGATTCAGACGCGCTATCCGATATCGACGAAGACCAGTTCGAAGATTACGATCCGTCAGCCGTCCGTATCGAAGAGCGGCCCGTTGAAATTGACGAAGACGTTGTGCGAACTTTGAAGGCTTCGAAACGAAAGGGTACTGCAACCAAGAAACCGAAAGAAGGTCGTCGGGAGAAGAAGCGTCCCCGCGATCGCGATGATGAAGCCGACGGCGAAGTCCTTACCACTAAGAGAGTTCGCAAGGCAACGGGCGGTGAGAGCCAGAAGGATACCCCCGAGCCCGAGAAAGAAGAAAACTTGACACCCGAAGAGCGGCGGCGAAGGGCCATTGATCGCGCTGCCGCCAAGGAGAAGCCCAAGGCCAAAAGACGCAAGAAGAGAAATGAGGATGTATGTACCATCCACCGTATCCACGGATGTACCCTTGCGCTTTCCGTTCTTACTAATATGTCTGGCAAACTAGGATTTGGAAGACGAAATGGACGAGAAGATTGCCGACTTGAAAGTCCGCATGGAGAGAGCCTGCGAATCTGATAACGCGGCCCGCGAGGCCGGCAAGCCTGCTCCTCATAAATTGAAGCTTCTACCCGAAGTCACATCACTACTAACCAGCCATAATTTGCAAAACATTGTTGTCGATCCGGACACGAATTTTCTCCAACACGTCAGATTCTTTTTAGAGCCGCTTAATGACGGCTCTCTCCCAGCTTATAATATCCAGCGCGATATCTTCCAAGCCCTCCTCAACCTCCCTATCGAGAAGGAGGCCCTTCGCATGAGCGGCATCGGCAAGATCATTCTCTTCTACACCAAGTCCAGACGACCCGAAATCGCAATCAAGCGTATGGCCGAGCGGCTCCTCGGTGAATGGAGCAGACCTATCCTGAACCGCACACACGACTACAAGAAACGTTACGTGGAAACGCGTGACTATGATTATGAGTGAGTCTCCTTTCCGCCCAGGTTTTTCGGGCCTACTTGGCAAAGTAATATGCTGACCCGAATAATAGAGCCGCCAAACGGCGCCAGGCCCAAAACAGCCATTTGACTCTTACTCAGCGCCCAGCAACGAATCTACGGGATATCGAACGCGAGCGCGTGCTGGCCCCCGCGCACCAGAGCAACCGGGCTCGCTTGCCTGGTCTCCCACAGTCGTACACCATTGCGCCGCGCAGCACCTTCAACCCATCCCACGGCCCCGAGTTCAAACCCGTCGGCGCCGCGGGTTTCGACGCCTTTAAGAGGCTTGTTGGCAATAAGAAGAAGTAGGAACGTTTCCTCTTCTCGTGATCATCCGGAAGGATACCGAAGTGTTGTTAATCTGAGTGGTTCGGTGAGAGATACAGAATTTGCATGCGGAATTGACGGGACATGTAATTTAGACGCCCCCGGATCAGGTATGCGCGTCATGGAGTTTTCGGCGTATGTTATTCTGTCTGCTGCTATTGAGGCCGACAACTAAATGCGGTGCTCAAGACAGGCGGACTTGAATCGTGGTCCTACTCCCATAATGAACAGGGATCGATGGAATACCAGTCATAGAGCGATAATCGTGTACTACGTAGTTAGCTAACAAGTTGCTCATCCTCAGCATTGAAGTCGTTCCGTTCGTCTCGTCAGGTTCTATTGCTGTTGTCTCCTCCCCGTAGCCTATCTTAACGCCATAACAAGCCTCAATACGCGGACGTCGGGCGACACGCCGTCGTATTCACCCGTCCGCACGAACATACAAACCAAACAACCAAGTGAAAAGATAAGTTCCTGCCGGGATCCCAATTCCCAATGTCAAGAATCAAGGTCATCAACGTAATTCATGTAAGTAGGTAGATTACCCAAGTGTCCAGTCTATATCATCTCATTCCCTTCTATATTTAAGAATCTATAACATATCACCTATCTGTCTATCCCCATCTCATCTTTTAAGTCTCTTCCATAGTCTAAGCTCAATATCTATTCCAAAGTCAAATATCTCCCGTTTTAATCCCAATATCTCAAAAACCCTCCCAAATCCCATAACCAAAATCCATCCATCAAGTAATACTCTCGTCTCTAGAGTTTCCTTTTTCCTTTCTCCCGCTTTCGCTTCCTTGCCCTCGTCTTTTATCGTGTCGTAGGGTACCTCATTCCCTTTTTCCCGGTACCTCATCCCGTCTAAAAGAATCAAACAAGCAACCAACCACCAACCACCCAAGAACCCCCAAAATCCTTCAAACAAAGAACCCAGCCAAGCTTAACCTTCGAACAAATCCTCACAAAGGTACACTAGCTTGCGCTGCCTAAATCACTCATCCACCCAGCAAGACAGCCACCAAGAAAGCACACACACATACGCGCAACTCCAGACCAGAAAGTCCAAACAACAAACAAAAACACCAACGCTTCGAACCCTAGAAACCAAAAACACCCCATTCGAGAGACAAAAACTCCCACAAAACATAAACAGGGGCCAAAAAAAAAGACAGCAAAAACTTGAATATGTCCTCTAATCCTATACGCCTAAAGCTCGCTTTACGGGGTAGTCAAATCAAGCAAACGATGAAGCGCAATGATGAGTACGTAGTCAGTCGTGGCAGAATAACAAGTTTAAACCAACAACAATGCCTTCTTCCGTAGTTTCGTCCCACACACACACACACACGCACACACAGACACAGACACACACAGACACACACAGTCGAACAGACACTTCAAACACAACACACACGTTTTCGCTAGATCGGGCTCTCATACTACCGCTTCTTAACCTCGGTAGCCCACCCTTCTATGCCCTCGCCCCTGCTCCCGGGAACTATGCCCTCAAGTTTGATGTCTTCCATGCCCGGCGTATGCTCGAGCCAGGGGTGGTTCGCCATACCACCGGCATTGGCTCGTCTTTCTGGCAACAATTCAAGCATGGGTATCAGGAAGTTGGAAATTTCGGTCGGGTGGTATTCAAGCGGTGGCTCCTCCTCGGCGAACATCTCGTCGACGGCGTCTTCGTCTTGTCCTGCTTTTCTTGCCTCCATCTTGGCCCTGACCCTGGCCTCTTGCCGTTCCCTAGCCGCCTTCTCTTTCTCTTCTAGTTCCTTTGGCGTAAGCTCTTTGGGGTCTTTAAAATGGTACTTCTCACGAAGCACATCGGGCAGCGCCCAATGACGTAGGCGGTGAATGTTGCGAAGCTCTCCTCGCCTGTTGAATATTTCCTGGGACCAGCGACCTGTTTTCCACAGATCCTTGGGAAAAGGGCCGAGAAGTTCTATAATTTGCGCGATATGGTCATCGTTTTTACCGTACTTTGTGCCGGATTGTGGATCGAAGAGATAATCGCCAGTGATTAGTTCGAATACCTGAAACTATTTGTCAGCATCCATCAACGCCATGAGGCGATTGCGACACATTGTGTATGAGATGGCTGCGAGGTTATTGTGCAGGGGAGGCAAACGTACCATAGCAGCCATGCTCCACACATCTGTACTCGCGCCCCATTTTGCCCCTAGAATGACCTCGGGTGACCTGTACTGGCGTGTCTGGATATCGTTTGTGAAGTGGTGAGACACCCAGCAGGCATTTCCGAGATCAGCGATCTTGACATTGATGATGGGACCGCCCCTCTTTCTCTTCTTACTTTCTACAGCTGTACTCGAAGCGCCCGTGGACTTGTCGAGAGAGATACCTGATACTTCCTTCGTCAAAATGTCGCTAGGTTTCCAGATATCGTTAGCATGGAGCAAGCAGGCAAAGGGAAACAAGTTCAGGTGCTTACGCTGTCTTTTCCCGCTGCCCCTGTTTGTCGCCCGATGTTGGCGTGGTCATGGCGGCTAGAAAATATAATCAGTGTCTGAACTAGAAGCTAAGAAGCCGCCAAGATGGCCATGGTAGTCGCGCAAGCATTGTACATAGTGGTTGACATTTAGTAGGGGCCGTAACTGTGATCCAGATTTCACTCACCATCGTGTAAAAACGCATTGAGACTCGAATGCGATTTGGCCGACGGAAACAAGTTGTCGCGGTTGAAAGTAGCGTTTAGGGGCGACGGGAGCGGTTGACTACCGTTGATGAGAGTCCTTCGGCGACGACGTCCATTACGATTCTCCTTATCGGAGCCCTCGTTCTTGACCATCTTTTGTACGACTTGCTCCACATCGCCAACCTCTATTAAGACGTTCTCCGGCTTAAGGTCGGTGTGAATAATACCACACTCCCTGTGCAAATAATCCAGTCCCATCAAGACCTGCTTGGTAATCTGCATGACCAGCTCTCGGGGGATACCTCTGTGCTGCCATTTCTTGATGAGACCCAATAGATTCTCGCCCAGTACCTCGAATACGATGCAGATGTGCAGACCGTTGGGACCCTTATGTTCGAATGAGTCGAGGAGACTGACAACATATTTACGGCCGGGGTGGTTGGGATTCGCCTGGACGATCTTCTGAAGTAATTTGATCTCGTCGATAGCGGTCTCGGTGTAGTGGCTAGCGGATCGCACGACTTTGAGGGCTACATGCTTGCCGTTGGTATTGTCGCGCGACAGCCATACGGTGGAGAAATGACCCCAGCCCAGTTTCCTCACAACGGTATACTTGCCATCCTTGAACTTCTCGCCGACCTGCACGGGGTGGTATCCACCTTTGCAGTAGTCTTCGGAGTCCTCCTCGTCGGCAGTGTTCTCGGTGACGTCTTCGGGGCCGGATGATGATGTCGGGGAATGCTGATTCATATTGGTGGAAAGATGCGGAGGTCTGAATCACGGGGATGTTAGCCGTCTACGGAATTCATGCGTGGACGCAATGCTAATCGCATAGAAGGTTGGTAAGCGGCACGCAGAGGGCCTTTAGAGTTCGCACAGAGCGTCGGTCAAACATAAGAGAAAAGAGAAAAGAGAACAGGGGTCAGTACGGCGGCGCACGGCGCAAGCAGGCCAGTACTAAGCAAGCAGGCTGGATCCTCTGAAGTCAAAATGACCTGAGTAATAATGAGAAACCAGCAACAGCCGGCGAGCGGCCAGCAGGCAAGTGAATTGACTGGCGGTAAGTGGGTTGGCGGAGGCCAATGCTATGGCAGCCCGAAAGAGGATTGGAATGGCACCCAAAGACGAGCACAGCCAGCGGGCTTGGCCCAGCGGTTCTCTTTATGTGCGTGGGTGCGGGTGGCTCCCGTCTCCTTGGAAAATGGTGGGGCTGAGTACAAGTACAGACGGGCGGTACAGCAGGATCGGGAAAAGAGAGAGATGGAGAGAGACAGAGCGACAGACAGAAAGAAAGGACAGGGCAGAGTTGGGGAGGGCTGGGGGAGGAGGCTTGGAGGGGCTATCAAAGATCCAGATAGGACGGCAACACAAGCGTGGAATGGAAGTCATAATAACCTTTTTCTCATGGTGGCCATGGTCGTAACCAGCACCAGGCGTGCTGGTTGAATACCAGCAGGCCGGTATAAAAAAGGAAAAAAAAGGGAAGAACGGAAAAAGAAGAGGAAACAACTAGACTGGGGAAACGCAACGTGAACTGAAGATGAGTGCGAAAGAAAACAATGGGGGGCGAGGGCGAGGGCGAAGACTGGGTTAGGGATTGGAATGGGGAATGGGGGGGATTGGATTGAGCGATTAGGCGGGTGTTAGGCAGGTACAGCAGGCAGCGGTGCAGCGGTAGGGTGTAACTGCGCCGCTGCATTCAGTGGACAGCGCCCTGGCCACAGGCAGGTGGCTACCTAGCAGGTACCTACGCTACAGCACGTTGCCGGCGGTAGGGAGCCCATTCCAGGTACCTCGGCAGAGTAGCAGGTACACTACCCACAGTACCTGGACACAGCACGCCCGGCGGAGCTTATCGTGGGGCCACACGCGGTTGGGCCACGCTGCTGCATCGGGCAGCGGCCAACCAGCCGGCCTGTCCTGTCCTGTCCTGTCCTGTCCTGTCATGTCCTGTCACTGAGACGTCGCCATTCGGGGAGGGGTTGTGCCATTCTTGCAAATCGGAGCCCGTCCGCCTCAAGCTGCAAAGCCTCACAGACCGCGGAACATCCACTCGCAGCAGGCCGGAGCCTCTATCCAGCGGCTGTGGGCCGTGTTCTCTCCTTCTCAGTCGCCTCGCCCAGCTGGTTGCTGCATCCGACATGCAACTGCGCTCTTGGAGACGTCGGGGTTATTCGGGTCTGCTGACTGGGCCCGTCGCCACCGCATTATCAGAGGAGATGAGTTATCACCTGAGCAAAACATGGGCAGGTATCTAAGAGGCAGATCCCTAAATTGGACGTACTAGACGAAGTACGCAGGACGCAGGATTTGTTGCCGTGCGGGTTTTGCGGACGGCGACCAGTGCTCGAATTCCTACCCACCCGCCTGTCCGCCCCGGTTGAGATCGGCGATAGGGAACTGCGGCCAGGGCCCAGATGTGGTCACGTCACTCGACCCCGCCATATCAGGATTTCACGACGGTACAGTCTGGCGGCGAACGGAACCGCCGGGTGCGCCGCAGACTTGTGGCCATGTTTAAACTGCCAATACCTGCCGAGCGCGCCGGCCAGAGGAGAGCCATTCACTAGGTCTTTGGCTGACATTGACACCCGGCTGCGGAGTCTGCGTGATGTCGCCAAAGGGACGCCTCGATTCCTGTTTTTTCCCTAAAAAAGGAAAGAAAAAAAAGGCACGATCGCGCACTTGCACGTAAACAAAGGCAGATGTATACACACAATAACAGAAAATTGCGAAACAACTTACGCCGTAGCTGATTCTTCCGTCGTGACGAGAGGCCTCAGAACCTCCTTCCTCCTCTTAGCTCCATTTCCATTGGCGCCAACCATCAGGGGGACCACGGTTGACGGCGATGTCGAAGTTATATCGGCGGCGTCGGCATCGGCGTCATCTTCCTCAATGGTATCGATATCAAATGCCGCTGCCGAGTTGGACACGGCATCGGGAGTAGGCGCCGACGAAGAAGCATTAGAGTTGGAATATGTCGTGTCCCCTGCACCGTTCATGTTTGGAACCTGGCGCAGCGCAAGCCGAAACTCAATTGTTTAATTCTTTGTTTTTAAATTCTTAACCTTTTTTCTATTCTTTTTTTCTCTTTGGACTCGAGCGGTAGCTAAAGCCGGAGCTATGCAGCAGGGACGCAGGGGCGACGTTAGATTCTTGCAGGTCTTCGGAAGTAGGGAACTCGGAATTGGCGCGGTCGCGATTTGTAGGCGGCGCCCAGGACGGCTGAACCGCTGCGAAACGAATGATTCTGCAGATGCGAGACGGTGAGTGGATTGCAGCGTGACGATGCGGAGCGTCAAGTGTTTGTGAGTATGCGCTGAGAGAACAGATGGATCTGATTAAGGGCCGCCCTGTGTTGGTATGGAGATCGAAGTGGCGGGAAAGCAAGCGGTCGGTCAAGATAAGTACGGACTACGGAATAAGTGATAGTGTGGGAGTTTGTGGTCGATAGCGTCGGCCGTTGCACAGATGATAGGCACGCGTACGGTAGTAATAAGGAGGATGAAAAGTGGATAGCAGCGATTGCGAGGAGGTAGAGGAAATGTACCTGCTACAGCATGACTATGTACATCCGTCGTGTTGTGCTCATGTAACTATTCCCTGCCTTCTACCCTCTGGTCTATATTCAGCTGACTGACTGACTGAGTATCTACCACTACCGGCAGTCCTCGGTCGAGTCAACCCTCACAGCCCCGGGCATGCGCTAAGGAAATGACCAGCATCTGCCATTACAGGTATGACCTCCGCTGCCTACTCCAAAAGCACAAAGCGACGGTCGAGAAGCGGTGGCGCAACCCGTGATGGCTTGGAGGGGATGTGCCGAGTGGCTGCCAGTTCTTGCGTCAGGAGCTCTCCCTCGCATGTACCTACCCAGTCCCGAGGTCGTGGCCGCGAAAGGACAGAGAGGTGTGCACGCGGCATGCAAGACGGCGCAGTCGTTGGGACAATTAGCACGACTCGAATGGCCGGAATGGTGTGTTGGTGTAATGCAGCGAGTTACAACCGCCCGATCGTCGAGCAGTCGGACGGGCAGTGGTGCAACGTCGACAAACCGGCTCTCTTGTGCAGAAACGGCACAACCAACCGGAGAGGGCAATGCTTCAATGGGCAAAACAAGGCTTCTATAGAAGTTACGTTTCGAGACAAACTTGCGAACTGAGGGGAAGATGGGTTTGACGTCTGGTCTAGTGTAAGTAGTTGGTTTGTTAGTGCACGAGGAGAGAACACGCACTTCGCAGGAGCCAACCAAACCAAGACCCGCCGCCTCGTGGGGTAGCATCAGGCAGGGCAGGACATGTTGCGGTACATTCTACGGAGGTACCTGTCACAGTAAGACCTCGTCGGTCTGTTGTCTGTACACCTTGGACGGCCCGCGATTAGCGGCGATCATTGACATCAGTCCTTTTGTTCTCGCCAGTTCTGCCCAGGACTTAAGCAAGGCACATATACTATGTAAGTAAACCATGAATTGGAATTGATTTGCTAACTAGGTATGTATGCTCGTGTAATATAACTCACTTACAGGAGTTGAGGTGTGCCATTCCCTCGGCGGATTGGGCAAGCCGGTCGGAATGGATCAGTATCGAGTTAGCAAGCAATCGGATCCTTGGCGACGTTGCTCCTATGCAGTGCGGGTATAAACACCCCTGAGATCCTGAAAATGGCCGTACAACATCATGAACTCAGTCCGAAGCGACGACTATCTCGGATATCATCAGGTAAGTAGCCATTCGTGTCGCCTCTCCATGTCCGTGAGTGTTCGCGTCTACGAGTAAGTACACCTATCTAATAGGCCCAAGCACTCATACTCACCCGAGGTACAGCACTCTGACGAAAACAACATTCACAAAACTTCAACAGAAGATTTCCTCCCGATTATATGCTGTTGACACTAATCCCAAATCACATAAACCGTCAACAATAGCAACATTCAAGAGACATCATAGTCATGCGCTGCCTACATCATGAGACGACCACACCCAACGTGTCCCGAACACTGTAAACACACTGTACAAGGCGCAGCGCAGCGCATCAGCAACTTGGAGTGTAAGCGACGGTGACACGGAAAATAAGCCTGGCCTGGAGTATTTGAATGCCGTGCGAAGGCATTTGCGAACGCCTCGTCCTTTTTGATTGGGCAATTCGGATATGACTTCTGGATGCGCCGACCAGTTACTTCTTGGCTCCTCTACTTGCCTTGTCAACTGGTGTTTATCGTGTTGGTTGGATGTTTGCGGTTTATGGGTTTGTTGCGTTTGTTTGCGCGGTAAAATGTTGGAAGAAATCGCTGAGATAAAGGGGAGTTTCGACGTTGTGGTATTCTGCGGCTGTATCGCGGGAGTCGAGAGTGCATCAATTAACTTTGGGCTTTCGTCGCTTATACCATGCCCTATCGTCAGGAAAGTAAGAAGAGATGAGTTCATTGCATGGCATCTCTCATTGCGCTGCTCGTCAGACATCTTCAACTACCGAGCTTGATTCAAGAATCTTAAGTCCTACGTATGCACATCCCCTTCAACCGCGCGGCTCCATTTAGCTTTTAACATACCCACCTCTACGCATCAAGGTAACTCCAAGAAATCCGAATCCTTATTACAAAACAAGTGCTTGCTTTCTAATCATTCGTGGCGGTGAAGGCCGCTAGTCCTTCGGTAATGCTACCGATTCCACATCTATTTGGAGCTGGGCTAGAAGCCGACCTTGATGGACTCTCTTGAGAGTTTAACAACGAATGAAAATGGCGTTGGAATCCCGTGCCTGAGGGTTCACGACTACCGCGATGGGGAGCTCGCGAATCTACTGTCGGGCGAGACTTGGTGAACAGGGTGCTTGCGGCTGCTGTGGTTGTGACTAGACGAGAGCTGTTTGTTCGACCCAGATGGCCTCATGACATGACCGAATTGGCTGTATCTTATACTGTACGCCACCCGCTCGTCGCCGTGGTGGGTATGAGTCCGAGAAGAAGCGCTGCCGGGATCGGGCTTTGGGCCTAAGATACCGAAATAATAGGGGCAAATGAGTGCGATGCTGTGGGCTTCTTTGAATACTCGAGCCTCGATGGTTGACGGTTACTGTTAAGCGTCGGGATAAGAAAAGTCAGGACCTTCTCGGGGCACTGAGGGCCGAATCAAGCCTTTGGCTTGGACTTCTTCGAGTTCAGTTCACAGTTGCTTCGGCTCATGTTCTGAAAAGGGGTGAATGGACCTGGCGCGCTGGAACATGAGAGGGATGAGGTGAGATGATGACCTTGCCACCAAGGTCATGACATGGGTGTTATGGGCTACGATGATACTGTTCTCACACAGGCCGCAGTCAATATAACTATTCTCTCAACAACAGCACTTGTAGTGATGATTGCACAAAATCATTAGTTATTGAAAACTCAGCGAAAGCAGATGCCCCATCCCCTGACCGTATTTTTGCCGTGCAAGTTATACGAAGATCACTTTTACAGAAGCCAACAACCTATACAACCGCGCCGGCTACATAACACATTTCAAAGCTCGCCAGAACCAGCCAAAGCCTCGCTAGCCGAAGTCCGAATCAAGAGAAACTCGTCCTGCCGCCCATACACCCACTCCCAAGACTCCGTCCGCGCATCCCAATACACATCCTCCTCCTGCGCGAAATTCAGCGTCCGGCCCCATTCCGGGACGAAGTGCTCCGCGTAGAGCTCGATGCTATAATACGTGTCCTTAAGCAGCGGCATGTCACCAAGAAACGGGACGCCGTCTTGAAGATTCGTCATGCCTGCAGGGTAAATAACATCACGGTCAGATCCCCGCCCAAACAGAAAACACGCAAATATAAAAGGGGGCGGGGGGGTTACATACCTATAACAGTCCCGGCGGAATGGCCCCATTCGCCCGTGGCGTGGCAGTAGATCTTCCCGCCGATGCCCTCCTCGCGCATCTGCGCCAGCGTGGCGCGCAGGATCTCGTTGCCCGTCATGCCGATCTTCATCTTCTCCCTCACGAGGTCCTGGAGACGATTCGCTTTCTTCAGACCGTCGCGCAGTCCCTTGGGGATATCCGCCTCTGTCTCGCCTGGACGCAGCACGTAGCCTAGATGCTGCGTGTCCGTGTTGAGTCCCAGCGCAGTCACGCCGAAGTCGGTGTGGATGAAATCGCCGTGCTGAATGGGTCTGCTCCGTGAGGACAAATCTTCCGCAGCGGGGAAGGATCCTTCGTTCATGATGGTTACGCTGGGTTGGAACCACGTCGTATAATTCAGAGACTGCAGCTTCTCGCGCATCCACCACTCAACATCCTACAACAGCGCTTAGCCCTGATATCCCAGAACAAGGACATTCCAAAGGGAATCCCAAAAGCGAACTCACCAACG
Source organism: Xylariaceae sp. X802 (assembly GCA_028637635.1). Classification (NCBI taxonomy): domain Eukaryota; kingdom Fungi; phylum Ascomycota; class Sordariomycetes; order Xylariales; family Xylariaceae; species Xylariaceae sp. X802. Next base: position 746,237 of record JAJFDH010000008.1, on the reverse strand, counting down.
GCGTAGTCTTCCCAGGAACAATAACCCTCTCGCTAAACGCCTCCTCAATAACAGCCCAAGCCGTCTCCTGCATCAGCTTATACCAAGGGAGCCGACCAGGGACCATAGTAGCAACAACCTCAACAGGAAGCATAGGCTCCAAAACAAACCGCGAAGCCAACTCCTCCCCCAACGCCGCAGAAAGAACCCCCAACTCCCCAGCATGCAGCCCCGAAGCAAACGCGATCTCAGAATGCGTGTTCAGCGCAATCGAGTCAGGCCGCTGCGCTTCGAGGATACTTCTCAGCTCCCCCCAGACAGCAGGGGTATTATCAATCCACGAATAAGACCCCGCAGCGCCATGTTTCGGCTCCGCAAGGAATAAATACGTAGTCCGCCGGCGCGCGGAGAACTGCTGCGCGCTCTTCAGCGCCCAGAAGACCGTGTCTTCGGCGTATTCGCGCTGGCTCATCTGCGGAGTGTTAATCAAGGCGCGTACCGCGGGCGGAAGCACGCACCAGCCAGGCGTCAACGCCGTATTTGCGCAGCAACCCCGGGATCAACGCCTTGCGCTCCTCCGTCCATGCGTTGAGTAGCTCTGCCTGTTCCCGTAGGGACGGGAGGGTTTGGACTTGGGGTGTTTTTGCTGCTATTGCGTAGCATAGCGCTGCTGCGACGCTTGATACGCTCAGTGCTCGCATTGTTTACGGCTGGATCTGTGGTTGGCCTGATATCTATTCCACGAAGATATTGGAGATGGGATGGTAGTGTAGGTTATCTCCGCTAATCACCATGACGGACCGGGCGTGTTATCAGCATGCTTTTCTAGATAGGAAAGGATCCGCACCCCAATCGGAGTTAGAACGTGAGCTCCGGTCGCGCGCCGATTCGGGAAGTCGGGAATCCGGCTTACGCGTACGGTACTAAAGACTTCTTTTCCGAATACCTTTCTAGGCCTCGGTAGTGGTTTTCCTTGTGGGTGTGCGAGGGGTAGAGCACAACAGCCCGTATCGCGGCCGAATACCACGCCAGTTCTCGTTTGAGCCGGTACGGTGAGTATTGCGGTTCGACCTTGACGCCGTTGACCGTGGGATGTTCACGATAACTCGGCGAACGGTCGATATTAAACACTCTATAACACGAGCGCCGCTATCTAGGTATTCCCAAGCCGTCTAGGTAGGTATTTGTAACGTACACACATGTATCTACACATATAAACAAAATAAAATAAATAATAAAATAATATGTAAATAAAATCTAAGAATTATTTCCCTTCTTCCCCTTCGAGAATAATATCATGCCCACTCCCCTCGTAGATCAAAAACGACGACGCGCAGCCAAGCGCCGCAACACCAGCAACAGCCCACCAGCTAGCCCCGACAACCCCAGCCTCCAGACTCGCGCCATACCACCAGCCGCCAACAACAGGCCCAACAGTCCGGAAGCCCGCAGACACGCTCTGCCCAAGCCCATGCACAAGCCCGAGAACACTAGGATGCGGACTGCAGTTATTCAGCAGGATGATGCTGGCAGGGAGGGTGACGGTGCGAGCCATGACCTGGAATACCTGGACGACCGTCATGAAGACCCAGATGAACGTTCCCGACGCCGGGGCCGGGTATTCCGTGCCGGAGGGGAGCACGACTAGGTACGGGGCTAGGAAATACGCCACGGGGAACAGCGCCATGAAGTACCGGAAGCCGCGCAGCGTGCCGAGCCGCGCGTGCACGGGCGGGTACGCGAAGATCTGGAGGACCATGCCCAGGAGGCCGAGGAGCGAGGTCGCGAAGCCTACGGTTGCGGCTGGCATGCCTAATCCGCCGGTGAAGACCCACGGGAGGGCCCGCGCGGCGGTTTCGGTGGGCGTGGAGCGCGGGCTTGACAGGAAGAGGGTCCAGAGGTTCGTGAAGGCGCCTAGCTGGAAGTCGAATAGGGCTTCTGTTACGAGGGTGAAGATTACGTTGCGCGTCCAGACGCGGCGGAATGGGAGGGTGCGCATGGTTCGCGCCGGTGCGGTTATGGCTTGTTTCTCTGCTGCCTCGCTGGTCCCTGGCGAGTCTGGGGCGTTGAAGGTGTCTAGTTGGTAGTATCCCTCGTCTACCCGTTGCCGTAAGATAATTCTCCGCCATTGGCGGGTTATGTGTAAGCCCACGTCGAACTTATGGCGTCTTTTGCGCGATGTCTGGTGATTGTTAGCGGTAGTCTACTGTCTACGCATAGATGTAGCTATTCCGTACCTCTTCGAGAGCCAGGAACACGATCAAGCCCGTGATCGTTAACGTCACTGTATTAATTAAGCTGGGGAGAGCGTATGGATATTCGAAGATCCAGTTGAAACCCCAGATCCCGCCTTCGCCGAATATCCCGGGCAACGTTAATGCCGGATCGGCCAAAACACCGCCCATTACTAGTCACAGATGAGATTCCGTATTACTTTTGGCATCAGTCAAGGTTGGTGAACTCACATGGGCCCAATGTGCTCGCTACGCTGAAGCTAATGGGCAGAATTAAGAAAGCCCTGGACTGGTATTTCCTCTCGACCGTGATCTCAGCAATCATGGTCCGACTAGGGACGGCATGTTAGTCACCATTCCAAATCCAAGATATCGCGCAGTGAGTCCGCAACTGCTTGACTAGGCCATACTCACATTATCCCGACCGTGCCGTTGACGGCGCCGCCCGCAGCCCGCCAAAACGCAGCCGTCCAAAAAGTAGTCGCAAACCCATACCCGATGCACGAGATCGCCGTGCCGAAAAGCCCGATGATAAGCACGTTCTTCCGGCCGCACCAGCTCGCATCAGCCGCCTTGCCCCACAGGAACGCCGTGAGGACCTGCGCGCCGGTGAATGCGCCCTGCAACAGGCCGGCCTGACTCGATATCTGGGCGTCAGAGAGAGTGTCGTCAAAGCTCTTGAGCTGATAAAAGACGTATGCCTGCAGCGATGCGACCTGCAAGAAGTCGACAAGCCGGCACAGAAACAGGATCAGCAGCTGGTCCTTCCGGGGCAGCGACATCCACGTCACGGCGTCGTTCTTCTTGGACGGCGTGGCCGGAGGCGTCTGGGCCTCGGCATCGCGGTCTTCCACGCCCATGTGCTCGAATTCTTCGCTTGACGGGCGCGGGTGCTGCGGGTTGGCGTCGAGCTGGAGCGAGGTTGTTCTCGCGTGCTCTTTTAACGTGGCCGCGCGCGCCCTGGCCATGCTGGGGAAGAGAGACGGGAGAGCGGAGCGACGGGTGAGGGTATTGATGCAGTCATACGGCGCGGCATGCACTCCAGCATGCAGAGCGGTCTGCTGTTCCCGAGCGACGCTACGAGGATTCAATTGGGGAAAGGCGGACGGGCGCGGTGAGATGGGTGATTGACGTAACTCGAGGGTGTACCCCTAGCAGGGAAATACATCCAGCTCGACGGGCTTCTGTGAGAAATTTGAAACTGGACCGGCGACCAGGTACCAAGATTGGGATGCGGATCTGGGTTGCATGTCCACAAAATCCCCATCGGACTATAGTAGTGCGGTCGGGCTACGAATTGCTAGACTGCGTCGAGTAATAAGTGTCCTCGTTCAATCCGTGCCTCGTGCTTGTTTTTCTTGCTTGGGTACGAAAGGGGTACCTTGGCTCTTCCGTAAAGGTCTCCCGGCCCGGTCATGCCTCGCTCCGGTCCACGCCGTGAGGCGTCCAGAGAAGCTGGAGGCAGAAACGGGACAATGCCGGCGTGTGTGCTATCTAGGATGATTGGCATATGCCGGGCACGACAGATGAATGCAGCATATATCCACGAAATCCGCGTCGCAAAGGCCGGTTCAGCAAGCCATTGACGGTTACAATCTGTAGCAAGCGAATGTGTCTGCATGTGCCAATATGATATCATGGGCCTTTATGTTACGGGCTACTATAACTTCATTATCTTCGAGATTTCACTTCTTCCAATAACAATTGTGGTAAAGGTCATTGCTGATCCGTCCGGGCGGTGGCGGCGGTGCTGTTGGTAGTAAATTATAGTGCTCTTGGCAGTGTAGCGAGGAGAATTGTTGCGGAAGTCGGTTGCGAAACTATTGCGCAAATCGAGAAATTACTTCCCCGGTTACGTGCACATACAACTAAGAAACATCGCCATTTTGTAACATGATTGGGAACATACCGGTAGCATAGACATATCTGCGAATAACGGGGAAATACCTTCTCGATCCGCGCAGGACATTCAAAGATCCGATATCCGTAATGGTGTGCGGAAGTCGGATGGGAACGGATATGTGCCCACGAAACGCAGCCAAGAAATTCTCTAACACCGGCATTTACGCTATCTACCGGTGTCTACGGATTGCCTCCCGCCTATCACATGTGACGGTATCCTCACTTTCTATAAGAAATCTTGGCACGGGTTTCAAACAGGTTCAAACAGTCGCAGATCCGGTTACAAAACCAGTTACCTACGTGCCAAACCCCATCGAATCACAGCCTGGAAACGAATACCAAAATAAACCTGTATTCATGTTGAAGCGAGCTGAAGCTCGGGACTTCAATATCTACATAGTAGTGTATTCCGTAGATAGAATGACAATGACAGGTTTGCCTTGTTTCCCTATATTTACCTTAAGTAAAGTCGTAATGGTGCGACATCACGCCGGCAGTTTATAACGATGTTCCTTCTTGGCGCCGTCGCTTCATTTTCCATGCCGAAACTCGGGCATCCATCTGCCAGATGCGGCCCGCATCTCATGACTTGGCGTATCGGACTCGCCTAGTTGTAAGGAGACACTACCGGTACACTAGGTAGGAGGGTTCTAGCAGCTTGACTGTCATGTTATATTTAGGTCTGGGGGCGATACGCGCCCCTGATGAATCATTTCCACACTGCCACGAACCGAAGAGTCAAATGCCGCAAGCACACACGCCGGTGCCTCAGCACTTACTCACGACTCACTTTGCGGACCGTAACTTATAGACAGCTACAGCAGCAATTATCAGGTAAGTCTAGAAAGGCATCACTCTTATGTAGCTACCATGTTCAATGTTGTAATACACTACCTATTAGTCCGTAATAACATACGTAATTCGCAGTAGCCGGCTGACAACTTGATAAAACGGATAGGTATGAGATATTTCGTAGCTAGATAATGTTCAATAACCCCGGGTTAATATTCGACATGCGCTGAAGATGATCTTTGCGAAATTCGTACAGGAGGTGGTTGCCGAGCAATAGACCAGTCCCGAAACTGACTTCTGGTAGAAGAATCTTGAAGCTCTTAACTACGTACCGTGAGACATTAATCGCAAGGATGCCAGAAAACATCACTAATAACCAAGCGTACCGGTAGCTTCAGGGGATTTGATGAGAGTCCATCTTAGTTGGAGATGGACGCGCAAGCCGCCCCACCACGAGGAACAAGCTCGAAAAAAATTAACCCGCTACGTTTGCGAAAGGCAGGATGAAAGACGCGTCTGAACGAAGATGGTAGGTAGATGATATTACTCGGCCTTCGCCTCTGCCGCTTATCATGTCGAGGAAGGAAGATAGGTAATTATATACAAGATGGATGGGTATGATGGAGGTAGAATAGATAGGCATGCATGCCAAGAATCCAAGATGCGCGCAAATACGATCGCAGTCTATGAGAGCCCCAAATGTCGGCTTCTTCCCAAATTTTCGACGGGAGTAGGGCCGGCCCCGAAATCCCAACGTCCATTGAGCGTTACTACACGCCCATGCAACCGTAAACGCCGCCCAGAAAAGTCACTCGTGTAATCGCAGTAATCGAAAAGAGCGGGTTTCTTTATGAGAAGATTGAGTCTTGCACGTGGAATATCAGGTATAGCACAAGCAGCGCCAACCCCAGGATCTCTAACCCTTGCATCGCGACGTTATACATCTGCGCGCGATTCCGCCGGCGCGACCGCGAGATGAAGTCCGAGTTGTCGTTGACGTTGGGAAACGGCACGTCCTTAGGCACCGGGACGCCAAGGAACGCGCACAGCGGCTCCCAGCCGTCCTGGACGCGGTACTCCAGCAGGCGCTCGGGCGGCACCATCTTCCGGACCTCGGCGTAGTGCCGCGTGAAGATGTCCTTGCCGCGGTTCGGGAAGTCGCCCTCGAAGAACGTGTCGAAGAACTTCTTGAGCATCGGGTAGTACATCTTGGCCGCCCAGCTGAAGTTCGACAGCATGCGCAGCTCCGGGTCCGTCGCGCGCCAGTACACCGTCTTCAGCGCCGACGCGTGCCAGGAGTCGACTTCGCGCGTTGTCATGACTACTTTGGCCTCTGGGTACGCCTCGATCAGCTCCTTGGCGAACGCGCAGGCGGGCCAGTCGCACACGGCTTGGGCGTTGCCGAGGAGCTTGTCCCAGTCCTTGCGGGTGAACTCGCCGATGCCGTCATACTTGGCTCGCAGGGCGTCCATCCACAGCAACGCGTCTGGCGGGTTCTCTATGGAGCAGTTCATCATGTGGTACGTGTCGACAAACCCGAGTTGTTTCATGGCGGCTCGCATCGCTGTGTCCCGCGGGAAAGAAAATGTCAGCAGACGAGTTTGGCCGCGGCGCTGCGCAACGCGCTCATTTCGCAGTCGGGCCGTCGCCGGGGGTGCGACTGCGAATGGTCAGATCTGTTGTTTTCACGTACAAGCTGTTCCTGTGCGGCCTGGTGCCAGAAGCAGCGCCCTCATGGGCACCGTCCGCGTGCATTGCCGGCGGTCGATATCCGTGTCATTGGTGAAGATATCTGTGAGGGGCTTCCGGGTGTATCGATCGGCATATGACATGATGGGCGAGGGGACTCGGGTCTGGGCGACGGGTTGGTATTATGCGGAAAAGTGAGTCCGACTTGAAAGAGCAACCGAGTCAGGCGTGTATGGGGTCTGACGGGTATGAAGCGGGAATTATACGAAAAGAGAGAGAAGTCGTAAACTCTATATGGGCACGAATAGGTATATGTATATATATACAGTGTATTCTTCGTCTAGAAATCCAGATAATATATAGGTGATAACGAGCGACTGATGATACGGAGATCAACTAATAGGCGAAGGGGAGGAAAGGAGCGTTGAAATACCGCGCGAGAGACGGAGGGACCAACCGCAACTTTACCTACCGTACCTACGTTCGCATTGGAGATGAGGATCCCGGCCTCGCTACACCCTCGCCGGCCAAGGGGTTGAAGCATGTGCGCGCCAGTAATGTACCGGTAGGCCCAGCGTCTACACTAGCATCCAACCGGCGCCCGGCCAGACCAGTGCTGTTGTGGGGTTCGTTTCGGATGCTCGAATGACCTGTTGATCGCTCTCTGCGTCGATAAAGCTCAAAGCTGCCAAGTTGATATTCATGAGGGCTCCCAGGGATTTGAGCAAGTCGACCCATGTTTCAAGCAATCAGAGGCTGCGAGCGTTACATCATTTATTTATTCGTTTATACTACCTCTGCTCAGTTACTGGACAACTCACTCGAAGGTATATCTACCTGCATCGCGCACTACATACTGAATCGCGTATAAGTACTATAAATGGTACTATATCCCTCGAGAAATAGTTGGTAATTAACTAGGTGCTTATCGGAATGTCTTTATTACACTAGCGTCGCTATCATCGTCGGAACTTGGAAGTTGTAAAGAGTTTCAGTTTCGCGCAATTAAAGTCTTGGGGTTGACCTAGCGTCTTAGTGGGAACTTGGCAAGCTCGCTCTCCAAGTTCTGGTCCGTTGGGAGGACAAGCCACGCGGCAGAATTACGAAGTTATCTTTGAAGATCTAGATAGCAGTGTTGCAACCCGGGAGGAAAGCCGTGTAAGTATACCTACACTTCACTACCTACAGAGCAGTATCATGACGTTGTCTATAGCACCGGTGTATGGACACATTTCTGTTGTGCCGGGCACGTAGATAAGAGAGCCATAGTAATCCTGCGGTGCGGTGTACACTGCTTCATTCCGTGCACCGGTACATTTTACCCGGTTGGTGTATGACATCTGCACTGATTCTCTCATCCACTGCCGGCTTCCAACAGGTTACTACACTATCTATGAGCGTACTACAGACTTCAGTACTTCGTACTTCTCATTACTATATACACATGTCCTACTGACAATTGTTCTAAACTTTACATGTTGTTGATGTATATTACCTTCATCAAGTACCTGCTCAACAGGTACTCTCCGCAATCACGGCGATCCCTTTTAGCCTCCTCCAATCCTGCCTAATTCGCCCAGCAAGACCAAATGCACCCCATCGAAGGATTGCAACGTTCAATTTAACGATTGCAACATCGCCGTAACCCCTTTCCGGAAAAGAGAACCCAGGGCAAATGTGGGGGTAGCACATTCCGTGCTTGGCTTCCGATCGAGCGGTCTCAGGGGTTGGCTTTAGCGAGTCTACGCTAGGTGTTCTAGCTTTGTGTCTAGAAAACGTAGCGATGCCGGACGATTTCCCGGCGTTGGTGGTCCAACTGCCTGGTGAGGCAGGTATCGCTATGGATCGTCTCTACGTGCTACAAGTCGACCTGGGGCTGCACATACGCTAGTTACACCGCGACGATGAACTTCCTCTAGAAGTAAGTATGCACATCAATGGATGAACTTCAATAGATAAACGCTCACTGATCGACAAGTCCTAAACCCCGGAAGCGAGACCCCACGGCCGGAAACGATCACTCAGAGACGGAACGATTGACTCTGAAAGGAAACAGTAAGACGGCAGGGCGCAATACCCAGTGCCTATCATGATTATCCCCCCGCGTATCTGTGTAGATTCCGGCATAGTCGGACAACTGCAGTTAGCGATCGCCCGGGAAGCTTCGCGGTGTCACCAGATCAGGCCCGATTGGACCTCGTTGCCCCAGTACGACGTTCCGTCTGTCACATGAGGGATCTTCGCGGTATACGGTCGGACTATGACGATCGTGGAATGCACTGCGTTCGGTAAAAGATTGAGAAGACGGCGTCGCACCGCTCGGACGGTGGCATGTCGAGGTACTGATTGCCGCCTAGGCGTTGTTTGCTTTGCTTTATTATACCTGCCTTTGGCTGGGACGGGTATTCTGCCGCTGTCGATGCCGTGTGGTTTGTCTGCGCGGGTATTTGGAACGTTCATTTGTGTTTTCCTCGTTTGCTTGCCGAGCTGTTGGCTTGGCATTACGGTTGCTGGAGACGCTTACTATCACTACCCAGGACATTTCTCATGAGAGACACACCATGTCATCGCTTCGGTGGTATTGGAGGTGTATCTCGTTCCCTTTTGGTATCCTGCCACTAATCTCATGAGTCATCTCGTCCAACTTGAGTTAACATGCCTGCTATTACCAGGCTAGACGCCAAATCACGAGCTCTGTTACTGTTTGGCAGTTCGGTTCACACTTGGAGAGATGCCCCGCTCGGTGTCCGTGAAACACATCACGACCTCGCCGTCTAGCTGGTCCTGTATACTCTTCTACTGATCGTCAACGCGATGGATTTCCTCTCGTGTGCGTTATCTAGATGCGCTAATCACAAGCCGAGGCACAGCTCAGCGTGCATCGTCGTTCTCGGCGCTGGGTATCTTTGGGGTTTGACAAATGGTGGGATGTGCTTCGTACTCATGTCCTACCGAAGGGGTGCTGTGATTACTGTGAACTGTGAGCTATGACTGTCTGCTGTCGGTCAGCATGCACTATTTAAGCGAGAGCGTTGAGACTCAGCGGGTGAACGCGCCTTATCTGAGATGGTGGGGACTGGAATTCAAATACGTCCTGCGGCCTCGCTTTGTGTGAACTCATAGGGCAGTGGTATCGAATCGCATGACAAAAGACGGCTTCCTGGTCCCCAGACCCCGGTTGTTGTGGTTTCTCTCATCACGGATGAGACAGACGTACGGCAGTTATCGGCTGCCGTGACGATGATCCTGACCAGAGCACGCTTGCGCAAACATGGATTAACACAACATAAAACCCAGGTAAATAAAAAGAAGCGCAACTCAAACTCATTCCCACGTCTCAGGATATCTATCTTCTTCGCAAAGTGGCTTCTCTCACTGCTGAGTATCTATAGCATAACCAAGCAGATTGGCCTCATAACAGAAGCACGTCAAATCCGCTCGTAATGGTGCGAGAAACAATAGGTCCGCACAGCCAACCGTGTTTAAAACGGCTGGATCGCATCCCTCCTAATGACCAGGCCTTCGTCATGATCCCTCTTGCCCTCCACGACGTCCCGAAGGAAGATTCCGCCAAGGGCCGGGTCTCCCGCACCCATCTGCAAACACGTCAGTATCTCAAACAAGTCCATCATCTCTTCAGTGCCACTCACCTGCCTCAGCTTCTCAGCACCGAAGCCGGCCAGATTCGTAGCCAGAAGACCAGGGGAGACAGCAAAGACTTTGACACCGTCGTTTAGGAGTGTCCTGCGCCACTCGCGCATAAGCATGTTAAGGCCGGTCTTCGAAGTCCGGTACGCCGTAACGAACAAGATATTACTGGGCTTAGGCCAGCCAGCAGGCACGGCCGGGTTGGCGCGGTTTGCCGGGTCGTTCCGCAGGGTATCAGTCATCGACGACGTGCCGCTCGTCAGGAATATCAGGCGCGGGTCTGACGACTTGAGCAGCAGCGGCACGGCGAGCGTTGTCAGGATATGCGTGCCAGTGACGTTGACGTCCCACGAGGCGTTGAAGGCATCGCGTGTCGTCATCCGGCCTAGAGCGACTTCGTAGTCGAAGCCTGCGCCGCCATTGTTGATTAAAGCGTCCAGGCGCCCGTGTTTCGATGAGATTGCCGCTATGGCCTTTTCCAGCGACTCGTCGGACGTTAGGTCGGTTTGTATTGTGCTGAGCGTCGAGATGGTTTGCGGAAATTCTTTCTTCAGCTCCGTGACTGGAGGATTCTGGATTAGTAATTGACCTCTCCGGCGCTGCCTCGCGAGCGTGAATCAAGAGTATGCGGCGCTCGCGCATGAATATCGCTTGCGCTCACGATTCTTGGCGGAGACGAAGGGACTCACTAGCATCCTCGCCCTTGGAGACCGTTCGGCTTCCGATGATGACCTCGTACGCGATCTGGCTCTGGCAGAGCGCCTTAACCGCCTCCAGGCCAATACCGGTGTTGCCTGCGACTGACGGTCAATCCAATATACCGCGCCGGGGGCTGGCGGGCGTTGGGGACTGACCACCGGTGATAAAGACAATCTTCTTATCGGTCGACATGGTGAATTTGCGGTTGCGCTGTCGAGTATTGTACGGGATTATCCAAATGTTGTATCTGCAAACAGTGGAATGGCAGGCTCGGCGGATGCTGTTCCCGGGAATAACTGGGCATGAATCATGAAGGTGGATATCTGTTGGGCCCTAGCTTTTGTTATACCGGTATACCCACCATGTCTCCCCTTCCTTGCAAAGCATTCTCGCCATTCCGATTACTTAACGTTTTGTAAACCGAAGTTGGCGCTTTGAAAATCGGCCGAGCTGTTCAGACATGACTTCATAGGTGTCCTATGCTCTGTCGGTAACGGCGGGGTGCTTTGTAAACACCTAATTCCGAGGTCCGAGCATCCGTGAAGCTGCCTTCTTGGGTAGTTTTAAACGTCAAGATAAACTCCACCGGAAGCTGTTTGGCATAATGGGTGAGACCGGAGTTACCAATTTCCCGTAATCCACAGAAATAATGGTGGTTAAACTTGTTCAAGAGTCGTTGAAGATCTGATCTTTGCTCGGAGTTATTGCGCTTTAGAATTTACGGCGTGTTCCCAATTTAGGTTACAGTGACATTGTCTGATATATGCGTGTAGGCAGGTTATGCTCTTACACGGGGAATCACTATTTAGGTGCGTTTGCCTTCGCAGTTCGGGATCGTTAACAATTCCATGTTTCAACTCTTTAGACTTCCTACCTAGAATTGCTATGAAAATTCTAGTGGTTGAAGATGTATGAAGCGTAAAAAGGAAGCGTCGAATTAATGACTGCGTACCTAGGGTACGTTGTTGGCTGACACTACCCACCGTTTAGTCGACAGATTATCTTGGGTATCTGTCTAGGAAGTAAATGCCCAACAATGTCTGACCAACGCTTCAGTTTTTCGCGACATTCTCTAGCTACGTCGATGAAAGAAATGCCTCAGGATGGTGATGTGACCTAGGTACCTTATGGACAAAGCGACTGAGGGCGGAGTTTGACAATACCTCTTAGTTCATGTGAACATTCTCTTGGTATGGATGCCGCTAGACGATTTACGCCTTTCAGGGCTGCGCAGCGAAACGCGTGACAATGAATTGTCTTGTTCTATGTCTTTCGTTCTTACCTGTCGTCTCTTGGGACTCCCTAGATATAAAAACATTCCGGGTTCGTCGGGAAGGGAGAGGTTTGTATAGCAGACATACAGAATCCTACGCCCGAGGAAAACTCACAGTTATCCATCAAGTTAATTTGCGAATATTTAAATTTCTCGGCATTCGTTAACTTCAACAATCATGTGCATCCGTTACGTTTCCACATATCCATGCTCACATACCAGATCCCGCTGGGAGCTGTGCTCCAAAGCGAAAGCCGGGAACCTATTACGATTCGGAAAGCCTGGAACCCCCTGTGAGGACGCCGTGAGGAAGACTGAAGCGCCAAACCTGCAAGATTCTTGCGGCTCTACATGTCTTACAAGGCCATACAAGTGCAACAACTGCAACAGCGAGAAAAAACAGCTGGGCTGGCGCTGTGTTGATTGCAACGGCATGTGGAATAGGTCGGTCCTAACCTGGGCGCCTTGTCAGTGTCCGAAGCATGCCTGTTCCGAGACGGTCTTAGGCGCCGCGTTCTGCGCGTCGTGCTTGCATACGTGTGTGCCCAAGGGCCCTAAGATCAGGTGGCAGTGCCATCTGTGCAAGACCTTCAACCAAACTTATCCCAGCGAGATGGAGTGTAGGAATTGTCTTCATGTGCGATGCGGCGAATGCAATTCCCTGGAGGCTTAGATACCTAGGTAGGTAGGCAAACTTGTTCAATTCAGAAATACTTTTGATACTGCAAGAAACAAAGAGATGTCCGTCGTGATGTTATGCACTTGAACCCTAAACTGTCTTGAACCGTAAACTGTGGGATCCCCCACAAGGAGGATAGGACGGAGGACAGGATGACTACCATAGCTATCACACAGTATTATCGCTATAGTGCGCGGGACATCATTACACTGTGTAGAGGACGGATATATCCCCTCTCGTATCCATAGCTTCCGACCTCAGCTAGCTTCTCTCTATCTTCATCTCAATCAATACAAAAGTTGTTGTCCTTTATATTAAGTCTTCGGATATCCAGGGGGATATCCTACAGATTGGTAGCTAGCTTTGCACGATCAATCAACCTCCGCAGCCCGATTACAGCGACGGCACCATCCACATGCTGGTCCCTTAATCGGACATAAATCCTGATCGCAGTGACAGCACCAGCCATACGCCGGTCTCTCGATCACGATATCTTCAATCCCGTCCTCCACACCGGGATATCTTCTCATGCCAACGGACGACCAAACGTCCCTATTAGCTCGCCAGCTCACTCGCTTCCACAACACAAGACATCCCCACACCACACTGATATCAGCAGACGACATACGATTCGTGTCCCTGTTCGTCCACCCCTTCGAGCTCCAAGCCCTCTCGGACCCAGAGCCATACCCCCTAAACTGGGTAGAGTCAAAACGCTCCTTCCTCGCCTTCCTCAGAAGGTGGAAGGCACAGTACGCACAGGCCATCGTACGAGCCCCTCGGCACGCGAGACAGCCCATCCCGAATCCCACACCCAAATTAGTCACACAACCCGAACCTGAAACATCCCTTGAGCAAGATCTCGGGACATCCCAAACCGGAGAGACATCGTCAAGTGACTCATCCACATATTACACACCCATATGCGAGGAAACCACGGAGGACATCCCCACCCAAAACGAACCAATAGAGCGGCCAACCCAGACCGAAACACAGGATCCTTCCTCATCAGAAGCTGAGGAGACAATTATACGAATAGAGACGGACAAGCGTATCGAAAGAACCCCCTCTCCAGCATCTCGATCCTCCAACCACTCTTCACCATTCAATCCCTCACCAGCATCCATCGCTCCCCCACGACGTCCACCCGCAAAGAGATCACACGAGACAATCCTAGACGGCATGACGTCCGAAGCCGCAGGCCGAAATGGCAACAACATGTCCGACGAGCGCCTCGCAGACATCGTGGCACGCGCAGTAGCAAGCACCATGCAACAGATGGGAAACAACAATCACAGCCCAGGAGCAAATGGCAACGCAGGATCCAACACAGGAAACTCCTCACCGGCGCTGAAACCGGACGAAGTGGGCTTCTTCAACCCAGGAACCAGGGATCCAGAAGGACATGGAATCGTCGCCAGCGGCAAAACCACCATATACACAGACGTCTTCGCTTTCACGCAAAGACTCAAACACATCGCCACATCCCGAGGCGAGCAAGTGGTGAAGGACGTCTGGGGATTGTGCCTCCAAGGGACAGCCCTACACTGGCACTCGATAGAACTATCGGACCTGGAACGGACCGCACTATCCGAAGGAGACCTCGACAGAGTGACCACCGCAATCGAGAACCGCTTCAAGAAGACGAAGTCCGACGCCCTTAAATCCCTAGCGTCACACATCTTCACCTTGTACGACATCTTCCAAGGCAAAAATATGAGACAATTCGTCCAAGCAGTCATCGCAGACGCCAAATCCTGTAATCTTCCCCTAGAATCACAGCTCCTATGGGCATTCGAGTCATTCGATAGTGAGATCCAGGGCCAACTCACCAAGCCCAACTCTGACACATCGATGTCCGAATTCCTCGGTAAAATAGACGAACAGGAGAGCGTCCTAGTCCACAGAGCATAGGAGCGATATCACAGATGGACGTCCACGCAAACCAGACGGCCCACAACCCAACAAACCGCATTTTACGGAAGGGGACAACCAATGCAACGAGGACGATATCAACAGTACAGACCGAGCAGACCGCCATTCACGCCGCGACCCGACCAGGGACAAACAACTCGCCCAAATCCACCTTATGGCAGCAACCGGCTGACCACCACACCGGCACCACCGGACGTCAATCCACCCAAGCCCCAGGACCAACGCTGGCTGTCATCGTACAACCAAGCCCAAAACAATGGCCCAATCCAACCTAATCCTAATAACTTCCGAGGTGGCACCTACGGACGATTCCAAGATAACGGACGATATCGCGGATCCGGAAGAGGTAACTATAGATCCCAGCCAAACCAAAGCCAACAACCTCACTGGAAGAACAATTACCAGCCACGCGCATACTACAACGAGGACAACGACGAATTCGCACCAGAAGACTTCGTCAACTTCTCCGAGCACGATCCCAACACAGAGGACATCCCGCAGGACGCAGTCGAGGACATCCACGACGACCCTTACGGCCCAGGACCGGACACACCCTACGATGCCCCCGAGCCCTACCATGACCAACAGGAAGAAGTCGTGCAATTCGGAACAGTCGTGACGTCCGAGCAAACCTTCCAATGCCACTGTTGTTTTCACACCTTTCCCAGCAACAACCGTCTACACAGGCATATAGCCAGCGAGCACGCCTCCCACGTTAGCCTGAACACAGCCCTTTTCGCAGACACCGAGACACAAGACGTCCCACAAGATATCTCGCAACACGCAGACCCCAGACTATCGATATCCAACATCCTAGCAGACAGAGCGCCCAGCCCCCCACCACAACCGCCAGCAGATAAAGCATACAAACCCAGACTGATAAAATCCTCCGTCGACTCCAAGCCAGACATCGGCACCGGCTTCGGCCTCCGATCATGGACATACCTCAAATTCTTCCTGACGACGTCCCTAAACACCATGCATGAAGTGGACATCTGCGCAGACACAGGTTGCTCCAGAACACTCGGAGACGAACAATGGATCAAAAGAGACTACCCCGACCTACCAATCAGACGACGAGCCACCCCACTTGTTGTCAAGGGCATAGGCGACGTCCTACACACATCAAGCGAGTACGTCATAATGACCATGTACTTTAAGGGTAAAGATAAAGACGACAAACCAGCAATGGCAAGCTGGCGTCGAGAAGTAACCCTAGTCAAAGACCTCCAAGCCAGACTCCTACTCGGCATGGACATCCTAGGCCCCGAAAAAATCGACATCTCCATCTCCAAGGGCCAAGCAACCATCCAATCATGCGAGGGAATCACGATACCGATGTCCATGAAGCAGAGAGGCAAGCAGCTCAGGAACACCAAGGTCAAAGCAGCCCACCTCAGCACAATACCGCCACACTCGATGTCAACTATCCAGACTATCCACGCGGCCCCTAAGGACGGGCAAGATCTACTCTTCGAACCATCCCCACAAAACAACTTCACATGCTTCGCAGCCCTAGCCAACGCAGACACGAACTTTGCCTTGGTCCGAAACGAGACATCCTACCCAATCACAATCCCACAGAACCATACCATAGGAACACTATCCTCATGGGATATCAATACGAACGCGTACCACGTAGTGGAACCCAACGCCGAAGAACTCGCCGCAAGACCGGCAAAAAAGGAGTCCAACTGCCAACAACATGAACGACGCGTCTACGGACAATCCAAACCCGGTCCAACAGAACCCAATAAAATTACCCATCCTACCGGCGTACAAATCTATTATGATCCCAAGAACCCAGACGCCGCCCACCAGCTGTATAACGTGATATCCCACTTCAAAGACGTCTTTCGAGACAGGGGATTTGTGGACATCCCAGAAGATGAATGGATGAAGGTCCAGCTCAAACCGGGTTGGGAGAAGGAAATCCCCAAGAAGTCAAGATCCTACGATCAAACAAATGAAGAAAAGGCCATTATCAGAGAGACGATAAGCGGGATGGAAGGACAGAAACGCGTCTTCAAGACGCTAAACCCCGTACCCTTTTCCTTCCCTGTATTTGTAGCTTGACGGATCATGATGGACCAGAAGCGAAAAGGACGGATGGTCGTAGACATCCGCGTGGGAAATCGCATGGTGCTTCAAGACGCCTACCCCAGGAAGTCCCAAGAAGAAATACTAGGCAAAATGGCAAACAAGAAGTACGTCACAGTTATGGACGCAATCTCGTTCTACTACCAATGGCGAATTCACCCAAGCTCTTGGTGGGCGTTTACCGTCAACACACCGGACGGTCAGTACACGTTCACTGTACTGATGATGGGGTATAAGGGGTCAAACGCCTACGTGCAACGACAAATGGATCGACTGCTACATCACATAGATGCCGCAGATGCCTACTGCGATGACCTGATAGTCGCGTCGGACACCCTCGAAGATCACATCAAGGATCTCGGCG
This sequence comes from Xylariaceae sp. X802, assembly GCA_028637635.1. NCBI lineage: Eukaryota > Fungi > Ascomycota > Sordariomycetes > Xylariales > Xylariaceae > Xylariaceae sp. X802. The sequence continues at coordinate 728,943 of JAJFDH010000008.1, read as the reverse complement.
ACGTCCTCGAAGTCCTACTTCAGCGCAATATCGGAATCGGCCCAGCAAAAACATTCGTGGGATTTCCTAATGCAGTTGTCCTGGGACGGATGGTCGATTCCCTCGGACTGAGCACAGCCCCGGAGCGCCTGAAAGCGATATCCCAACTACAATTCCCAAAGAGTCTCAAGGACCTTGAAACATTCATAGGAATGGTGGGATACATGCGCCATAACATACCATACTTCGCAATAATAATGGAGCCACTAGAGAAGCGAAAAACCGCGCTGATAGCCGCCACAAAGGCATCCCACGGGGATAAGAAAAGATCCAAAGCAGTTAGGCAACAACTGGTGGCAAAGATGCTCATCGACAACCCTACCGACGCGGAGACATCAGCATTCAAAGCAATCCAAAACGCCCTGGCCAGACACACCACACTGCACTTCTTCATCCCCTCAAAAGCCCTCTGCATAGATTTCGACGTCTCGGGCCATGGCATAGGCGTAGCCATATACCACATAGCGGATCAAGCCATGGCTAAACTCACAGACTCCGAAGGCAAATTGATATCGTATCCCCCAAGGACATCAATACAACCCATCGCGTACCAGTCACGAATGCTAAGCAACGCGGAGAAAAAGTATCGGGCAACCGAAATAGAGATCGTAGGATTCGTATGGGCACTGCGAAAGGCGAGACACTGGATAGACACATGCAGCGCAGGTGTCTACGTGTTCACAGACCACAAAGCAATAATCGGGCTCCACGCACAAAAGACCGACATCGTAAACTCTACAGCGATGTCCGTCAAAAATAAGAGACTAATAAGAGCCTTCGAATACATAAGTCAATTCGACATCAACATCCTGCACAAGCCAGGAAAACAGCACGTCATACCAGACGCCCTATCCAGACTCCCCCGAAAGGATGTCACCAATCACCCAGATGCACCCGGCGAGCTGGAAATCCTGCCCAATGAAGACGACGATCTGTGGAAGGAAATACCCAAATCCGCAACAGAAAGAAGAGAACATGCCGTAGCCATGATGTCAACACCCATAACAGGAATCACACTGCCCCCCATCATCCCAACAGACGAACCCATCCCAAAAGACGATGTCACGTACGTCACGTAGGGCTAATAGGATTGGTGGAATCGGGACCGATTCGGTGGCTATACGTCGGGAAATCCTTAGTCATCTATGACGTGTGTAGTTACCATATATATAGCCGTACGGCCACCTGCCGCCTACGGCTACAAACCTTGGTCCTCCAAGGTTCAGTCGTTGTATGGACCTATATACTGCGTTCCGCTATATCGCTATATTGCACCTAGTTGCCGTAGACCTTGTCGGCACCTATTCGTCAACGATTCGGCCCGCCGGTCCGATTCCGTAGTTCGCATCTAGCCGTACCCGCCGTACGCCGTATATACGTATATTACAGACGACATCACAGCCAACACCCCCTGCACCCTACTCCAAATAGCCCCCGAATTCAAAACCAAAATCCAACAAGGATATCTCCAAGATACACCATGGAAAACAGTCCTGGACATCATAAAGGCCAACCGCAACCTCAAACCCGAAAACAGAGCCAAAATCCCCTTCCAGCTCCGCCAAGGATTACTCTGGAAAACCACCGAAGAAAACCCAAGCCGCCTCTGCATACCCAAATCCTGCTTCGCAGACATCTTCGAACTAATACACGGCCACAACCACTTCGGGTACGAACGCCTATCCCAGTATCTACTACACTACTGCCTCATCAACAGCAGACGGGAGCTACGACGATATCTGGAAGGATGCCCCGAATGCGCAGTATTCAGGACAAGACATCACAAGAAATTCGGGAACCTTCAACCCATCATAGGACCACCATGCCCTTATCACACTATCACCATAGACTTCATCGTAGCCTTACCAAAATCCATCGAAGGCTTCGATTGTATGATGTCAACAACCTGCAAGATGTCCAAGGAGATCCTACTGATCCCCGGAGACTCAAAATGGACAGCATCGCAATGGGGGACCGCCCTGATAGCCGCACTCCTCCTGGTAGGATGGGGTATCCCGAAGATCATAATATCGGACAGGGACCCCAAATTCATGGCAGCAATATGGGCAGCCATATGGCGATATCTCGGGACTCGCCTACTATACGCAACCGCTTACAAACCGTCCACCGACGGCCAAAGCGAAAGGACTAACCAAATGGTTGAATCCGCATTGAGATACTATATCCACGCCATGGAAGACCCATCCAAATGGCCCCAAGAACTCCCTAGATTGCAGTTCGAATTCAACAATACCAAGTCATCCGCAACAAAGCAATCGCCTCACGAAATCACACGCGGATTCAGCCCAGCCTCCATAACGGATATCATCGTCAACGAGGATAGAAAACAGATAGCCGACCTGCCACTAGCACGAATTGAAGCCCACGATGCCCTCTGCCTCGCATCAATGAATATGAAAGAAAGACACGACCGACATCACATGCCAAAGTTCTTCAACGTCGGCGATAGAGTCCTACTATGCCTACACAAAGGATACTCCATACCCAGCTCAGCAACCATAGGCCGAAAACTGGGACATCAGTACGCAGGACCCTTCAAGATCCTGGAACGTATCGGACGATCCGCCTATAGGCTCCAATTCCCCACGACGTGGAGGATTCACGACGTCATATCGCTAGACCACCTAGAACCCATATCCTTTGACGTCTTCGGCCGATACCTACCATACGCAGGACCAATCCACACAGAGGATCACCAACGACGGATCGCAGGATCGCGCCAAACCAAAGCAGGACAACAATGGCTGATATCCTACGATCACCTAGGACCAGAGTTTGACGAATGGCAATCCACCAAACAATTAGGACATCACATCGAAGACCTGATCAAGGCATTCCAAAACAAATAGGGCCATACACGACCAACAGGGATGTCGGTAAACTCATCCTCGCAAGGACCTGGGATGTCCACAAACTCAACCACCACTGACCTGGGAAGTCAATAAAAGCAACCTCCAGAGACCTGGGACGTCCACAAACTCAACCACCACTGACCTGGGAAGTCAATAAAAGCAACCTACAGAGACCTGGGACGTCCCTAAAAGCAACCACTAGCGACCTGGGATGTCACTAAACTCAAACACCAAAAAGGGAAATCGCGAAAAAACCAACCTCCCTACAGAACGCGTAAACAAACGCGTCTACCAACCCACACAGCAACCGCCCCACCCCAACCACACCCACACCAACCCTCAACCACAACCACACCAACCCTCAACCACAACCACACCAACCCATTCGCACCAACGGGTGCACAACAACCACGATGCCGACCTCTACCTTTCCGAACCCAATGTTCGACTACGGCGGCACAGGGGACATCACCAAGAACGAGAATGATGTCCTGCAGCAAGATACGAGCTACCTAACCAGCCTCATGCTGAACAACGAATCCTGGGACTCCCAGATGCCCCCAAAGGACAAGCGCAGATACCTGATCGAGGACAACCGCCTACGCATCAACGAAAAACCACTGGCCACCTTCAGCAACATGCCCGAGTACTGGACCAATATACTTAAGTTGTTCCCCATGAAGCCGTGGACCAACAAGGCCAAAGTACTGCGACATCTCGGCACCAGCAAACCGCTCGAGAAACAATCCAACACCAAACCCTGGAAGGTAGCCAACACATGGCTCGCAAACATAACCAAGCACGGGCATGACAGCAAGTGGATCGATAACATGGACGTCCCGGACCAACCCATCGACGAAGACCTCTGGGAAGCGCTACGAATCCTGGGAGATGCAAACGCGGGCTTCGGAACCTTCCCAACAAATCTCAGGACCAAATTGACGTCAGCCGGAGCAGCCTGGATCCTCGTAGACCCAGCCGACCGACGGATCCCTCAGTGCTGGCTCAAATTCATCCAAGCCAGAGGAATCAGATACGCAGAGGTCATCCTCACCATGACCATCCCGGCAAGCCTACCCACCATCGCAATGGGACCGATCACAGCCGTATCCAAGCGCAAGCGTCCCCTCATCGAAAAACAATCCAGGGCCAAGATAGCCCGCATAGACGCCCAGGACAGCGACTCAGACGAAGACATCACCGATTCCGCGGCCTTCGTCACCGAGAACACCGAAGCAGCCAGTCGCCTCCAGAAGCTCCGCGACGTCAAGGCACCCGAATACGAGGATGACAACCTCCCAGAAGAGGACGCGTATCACAAAGCGTTGGAAATCGCCGCCGACAACACGATGATGGACGTCCGATTCATGTTGAAGAACGAACTAGATGACGGGCCCATCGAAGCAAGAATCCGCGAGATCGTCCACGAAGCCCTCACCAATGCAGGCATCCCCAACCAGACCAGAATGGGAGAAACCTGTAAAGGGGACCGGTCCGGTCTGAGTGACGAAGTAAGGTGGTGTGGGAGCAAGGAGTTGTATTGACTGTAGGAGTGAAAACTATTGCTTAGGGAACTAAGTGTGTGTGTTCGGCCCTAGGTCGGCAACACAGGTCTATATAGGTCGGCTACTGGTTGCTAGTCAATCGGCCGAATATCGGTCGGCCGAATTGATTGACCCGATCGGAGACCAATCGCCGCACCGTTACACTACTCCCCCCTTTCAAGATGCTGGACTCCAGCATCCTGGCCCGACGTCCCTTGCGGGATCGGTGTCCCCTTGCTCCCGCGCAGCCCGGTCACTGGAAGTTCACGTGTAGCAATCGGCCCCCCATGGCCGGAGTCCTACCACTACCGCTACATCTCCCCTTCCCGTTTGCAGCTGCGATTATTATCCCGGCTATGGCCCGGCGCCCTTGAGTGTGGCCCGGCGCCCTTGAATACCTAACTTCGTTGACGGAATAACTCGCGCCAACCGGATAGCTTGTTGCTCGCCCGAATACCCGCGCCGAGTAACACGCCGTCTTGATTGAATAACTCATCGGTTTGCGCCGAATAGCTTGAACCCGGCGTCGCGGCCGCCTGAACAACTTCGAAAACGTCGTCGCAACCACCTGAATAACTCGCGCCGACTGAATAACTTCGAACGCGACGTCGCGACCGCTTGAATAACTGAATAACTCGAACCCAGTGTCGCGACTACCTGAATAACTTGAACCGGCGTCGCGACCGCTTGAACTTCGAACCCGGCGTCGTGACCGCCCGCATAACTCGCGCGCCGACCGAACAACTCGTCGCGACCGCCCGAATAACTCGATAACTCGCGCCAATTCGGTTGCGCTTCTTGTGGCTTAGTTGCGCCGGCCTGGTTGCGCCAGCCTGCCTGTTGATCGCCGGCCGGAATCCTCGATTGTGAACTTGATCCTCGCCGGCCGTGATCTTTGCCGGCCGTGATCCTCGCACCGACTTTGATCACCAGCCTTGATCTTTGACAGCTTTGATCCTCACGCCGGCCTTGATCGTTGCCAGCCCTTGTCCTTAAATCCTCGCCAGTCTTTGACCTTGATCACCGGCCTTGATCCTCACACCGGCCTTGACCGGCCTTGACCGGCCTTGACCGGCCTTGACCGGCCTTGATCTTCTTGCCGGTCTTGATCCTCGCTGGCCCTTATCCTCGTGCCGACCTTAATCCTTGCGACCTTGATCCTCGACTTGTGATCCTCGCCGGCCTTGATCCTCGCAGCTTGATCCTCGCCGGCCGTAATCCTCGTGTCAGCCTTGACTTAGTCCTCGCCTGTCTTGATCCTCGAGCCAGCTTTAATCCTCGTGCCGATCTTGATTGCCGGCCTTGATCCTTGTGGCTTTGATCTTCGACGTAATCCTTAACTGCGAACTTGATCTTTGACTCGTGATTCTCGCCGGCTTTGATCCTAGCAGCTTTGATCATCGGCCAGCTTTGATCTTCGCCAGTCTTGGTCCTTGCCGGCCGTAATCCTCGCGCCAGCCTTGATCCTTACGCCAGCTTTGGTTCTCGCCGGCCTTGATCCTCGCGCCGGTCTTAATCCGTGTGCCGCTGGCCTTGATCTTTGTCGGTCCCTGACCTTGATCTTCATGGCCTTGATCTGCGCCGCCGCTGACCTTGATCCTGGCGTCGACTTTGCTTGATCTTAGCACCTTTCAATCTCAACGCTTTGATCTCGACCTCTTCGATCTCTCAGCGCCTCACTCGATCTCTATACTCTCTTGATCTCAAAGCTCTCTGGCGCTCTATTGATCCTAGTACTCTCACGATCTATTGGCGCCTCACTCGATTACTTCTTGATCTTCGCATTCTTTTGATCAATCGGCTCTTCAATCTTCGCTCAGCTTCCTCTAATCTTGGTCGGTCAACACACACGTCCGTCTGGCCCTCGGCGCAGTACGGTCCTCGCTTTACATAGCGGTAGCAATCTCTTGGCAGACAACCACCAACGCAACCTGGCGGACAACAATCAACACACCCTAGTGGATAGCAATCAACGCACCTTTCTTCTTGATTGCGACATGCTTCTTGATCACGGGGCTCGCTTCTTCTTGATCGCCAGGGCTCGCCTTACTCGCTAGGGCTCTCCTTGATCATCGGGGCTCGACTCTTCACTGAGGGCTCGATTCTTCGCCTGGGGCTTGACTCTTCACTTGGGGCTCGATTCTTCGCCTAGGGCTCAACTCTTCGCCTAGGGCGCGACTCTTCGCCTGGAGCTCGACTCTTCGCCTGGGGCTCGACTCTTCGCTATAGGCTTGATTCGTCAAGGACTCGCGCTTCGTCAAGGACTCGCGCTTCGTCAAGGACTCGCGCTTCGTCAAGGACTCGCGCTTCGTCAAGGACTCGCGCTTCATCAAGGACTCTTCGTCTTGATCGCCGGGGCTCTTCTTGTTCGCAGGGCTCTCTCTTTAATTAGTACACTCTCTTCGATCGTAGACTTACTTTAATCTAGGGGGTTGCGCTTCACTAGGACTCCGCTCCGTCAGAACTCCGCTTCGTCCCTAGGTACTCTACTCCCCCCTTTCAAGAGCTCGGTCCCCGAGCTCAAGTTAGGCTTTTGGCTAACGAATTCGGAGTGTCGATAGGTAAGTTATCGGTCGTAGAGGCAATGCGCCGCCATAGGGGAGGGAAAAACGAGAGGAAAAAAATTTTTCTAGCATAACCTCGACGGAAAAGGCTCGTCGACGCTCACAACTCCGTCGCGCATCTCACACCGCGTTACTTCTGGTAATGTAGAAGCAATAGAGTGTAAAGGGGACCGGTCTGAGTGACGAAGTAAGGTGGTGTGGGAGCAAGGAGTTGTATTGACTGTAGGAGTGAAAACTATTGCTTAGGGAACTAAGTGTGTGTGTTCGGCCCTAGGTCGGCAACACAGGTCTATATAGGTCGGCTACTGGTTGCTAGTCAATCGGCCGAATATCGGTCGGCCGAATTGATTGACCCGATCGGAGACCAATCGCCGCACCGTTACAAAACCATATCCAGTATAGTCGCACATGTCATCGAAACCACTCAGCACGCCACCATCAGATCCATGGAAGACCAGATCCGAAGTCTACAGGACACCGTAGACAAACTTACCAGCAAGATGACATCTATTGACGCACGACTATCCCTGACCGAGGAAAAAGAAAACGATCCCAATCGCTATGACGAGGATATACTACAACTCTTTGAGCAGAATGATACTAGCGAAGACGTCAACAAGGACGCAGCCGAGAAGATTGCAGAAATCGCCGACCCAGCCCAAGAAGAGGAGGTCGAAGAGATCCCCATCCTCCCAACCACCAACGCCGAGAACGACCCACAGACACCATCCTCACGCACCCCGCGGAAACCGCGCAGCGTCGACTACTGGTAACCGACGAGGACGTCGGCTTTTCTCGCGCCCGGCAGATTGTGGGATCCCCCACAAGGAGGATAGGACGGAGGACAGGATGACTACCATAGCTATCACACAGTATTATCGCTATAGTGTGCGGGACATCATTACACTGTGTAGAGGACGGATATATCCCCTCTCGTATCCATAGCTTCCGACCTCAGCTAGCTTCTCTCTATCTTCATCTCAATCAATACAAAAGTTGTTGTCCTTTATATTAAGTCTTCGGATATCCAGGGGGATATCCTACATAAACTGTGCGGTACGATTGTAACAGGGGACGTGCTACCTAGGTACGTATCCAACGACCCGACTTAGCAATCCAACGACCTGCAGGCGGGTTTGGATTAGGATTAGGTAGGATTCGGGTTAGTTACTTACCTACATAGTAGTGGATAGGTTGGGTCGCTGGATATCATATCCCTTGTACATAACAGGTACTCGTGCCACGCCCCACCTGAAAGGTAGGTATGTAGTATTCCGTAGTAGCAGAACCGTTAATTGTTAAAGCACAGTAATACATTATGTAGACCGTACACTACGGACTAGATCTCCGCTGTGTTTTGCGCGCACCCTGTTTTGTTGAGCCGCAATACGCAGTAAGAGCATTGACTAGAACTGCAGTGGAACCAAAGCCTCGGGCTCTGGCCAGCTGATGTATGTACCCTTAAGGACACTTACATTTTGTGGCGTGCTTCGCTGACATCCAGACGCCAAAGCCTCGAGGACATTCGACTTATAAATACCTCTGCAGGTCGGAATCCCTGTGAATATAGAATAAAGTGCCCATATTGGTCAGCCAACCTATACATGGGTCCTCCTACGCGCAGATTATTACCACCTCAAAAGATAGGTGTCAGATAATAGGGCTACAGTGGCGCCATCTATACATTAGCCATAACCCGAATACGAAGCTATCACGTGTCATAAGTGGGTCCGAAGTAGGGGGTGCCCTATAGGGGTTATACACCACCCTCCTTACCCTACTACATAGGTAATACGGGAAAATGGCCTCCTCTATAGAGAAGTTGGAGAATCATACGACTTCTTACTTACCGACTTACCTCCGAATCAATAGAAGACCCTGTTTCGCTACGTCTACGTTGAAGTGCTGTTTTTCTGTGATGCGATTGGTCCTAACCTATCAATAGGGATCCAGAAAAATTTTTTGCCCACTCCAATACTACCACAACGAAATGACTTGACTCACAGCACTGCACCCTGAACATATTCTCTCGAGGCGATGCGTTCTCCCACCTATTGTATTGTACATATACCTAACTACGACGTACAGTAGTATCCCGAAGATGCCTGGCGAGCCTCGTCCGGGGCTTTTGCGGTGCTATGCACGCTCGAGGATTCTCTACGCATGGCCCCCAAAGTCATGTCATGGGTACGGCACCGTAGTTTTTGGCTGCCTCTCTCACGAGGCCTGTTCGTTTCCGTCTCTGATAAACATCGTCTTGTGTTGGCTTTGTGCTGGCTGCAAACCGCAAGCTCCAGACATCACTGTGTTCAACAACTCTGCTCCGAGGTCATATTGTGTCGCATCATCAGGCCCGTGTCGCATCAATGGCGCCATTCAAGAAGTGGTTCGAGCGCCTCAAGCGGAAGAAACAGCGGGGTGCCATCAAGGATGCGCCAGACGACGACGAAAACGCGGCGCCATCCACGTCAATTCAGAGACTGTTTCCGGCACAGAAAATCCTTGGACTCAGAGCCGTTCATGTGCCAGCTGACGAGCCTGTCGTCGACATTGTTTTCCTTCATGGACTCAACGGCCATGCCGACAGAACATTCTATCATAAGGGTTCAGACACATTCTGGCCGGTCGATCTGCTCTCGAAGGATATACGCAACGCGCGCATCCTTACCTATGGATACGATGCGGGAGTCGCCAACTTTTTCGGGCCGGTTGGGCAGAATAGCCTGAAAGATCACGCCTCGAATTTAGTTAATGCTTTGGCTAACATGAGATCCAATACTGATTTTGTAGGTCATTAATGGGATAACTTCATTAGAGCTCACTCCTGACGTATGGTCTAGGCCCTGCGAAAGATCATCTTCGTCGCTCACAGTCTCGGCGGCCTTGTGGCCAAACGAGCCTTAGCTCTCTCGGAAACTGCTGCCGACGAGCACTTAACGCATATAGAACGAGAAACGATTGGTATTATCTTTCTGGGAACGCCCCACCGAGGCTCAGATATGGCACCCTTTACGACAGCCGTTACCAATATTGTCAAAAATGTCGGCCTAAGAGCCAATGCAGACATCTTGGAGGTATTGCGAAGAAACTCACAGGTCCTTGCGGACGTAGAGGATGCATTCTTAAATTGGCTAAGGAAAGCTGCCCATCGATTTCAATTAAGCTGTTTCTTTGAGGAGTTGGAGCTCCCAGGCGTCGGGAAGGTCGTCGAACGAGAATCGGCAATGATCGGTGGATGGCCTCATCAGTCAATTCATGCAAACCACATGGTAACGCTCTAAGCAATAATGTTTATCGTCTTTTCTAATAGTATATTAGGATATGGCAAAGTTCTCCGACTCGGATGATGATGGATACCAGCGGGTTAGTGGAGAGCTCAAAAGATGGACACAACAACTGGGCAAACACGCAGGTTAGTGCGTTCATAAATGGTGAGCATGCATGGAACTGAATATTATTTTGTGTAGATACGCCTGACAACTCTCAAAAGGGGCTCGAAGCTATTCTTCTAACACACCTCGATACATGCCTTGACAAAATGCGCCTGGTGCGCAAGGATGTCCTTGACGCTGCAAAGATTCCTGAGTCGGCTGACGAAGCGTGCCACTCGCCTAACATTGACGAGTCCCTCGAGTGGCTCACTCAAAGCTCAGAATTCAAAACATGGAGGAGCAAAGAACGTTCCGCATCACTCTGGTTTTATGGTAATCCGGGTGTGGGGAAAACTGTCGCCATGTCCTACATACTGCAATATCTGCGACGTCAATTGGGATATGCGAAGGATTGCGATGTTGCTGCCATCTTTTGCTCTAATAGCCACTCGGAAGTTTGTATACTTGCATCTCTTATATTTCAACTAATCGACGATAAATCTCGAATTCAATTCACTCAAACAATCATTGAGTCCTGGGAACCCTCACCGGACGAATCTCGCTTATCTACACATCTATGGCGATTATTGGACGCGATGGTCACAGGAGCATCCGGCCGTGAAACAATCTTCCTTTTCGACGGCGTGGATACCCTCGAACATGCTTTCGTGTCAATTTTCCTCGAGAATCTCGTATCTCTTGAGAAACGGTCGGCTGCTTCGGGTGCAACGGTTCGGGTTCTCATATCCTCAAGGCCTTATCAGCATATCCGGGAAGCGCTCGCGCATTATGCGAGCATAGACCCTGACAGCGAGAGAAATGGTAAGGCCCTAGGTCATTAAGAAATGGAAATTGTCTAATTGCTTGCGACAGAATTCCTTAAGGCCGTCGAATTCGAGGAATGGAACGCACGTGAAACCCGCATCGACGATGTCAACCAGGGGGGAAGCTGGCTTCCATTCCACCCGGAATACCTCGGGTGGATAGAAAATTCGGGTTCCGATTTGCTTTGGATAGAGGGTAAGCCAGGAAGCGGGAAGTCCACATTGGCAAAACGAATCGTGCGGAAGTTGTGCGAGGAGCACAATATCCCTACTAGAGGATCCACCGGTGGAAACCCTCTTCAGGGGGTTTCTACGGGTGGATCCCCTAGCAGCGAAAGGGAACTAACCAATACAGATCCCGGTCGGAACACAATCATTGCCGCCTTCTATTATAGCTTTCGCGGGGGCATTACCGAGACGAGTCATGAACTCATGCTTCGTTCTATCATCTATCAGATATGGAGCCAAAATAAGAGACTGTTTCCTCTCTTACAGGACTTCTACCGACGGTGGAAATCGAATGGCGACAATCATTCAAGAAGAGAGTCATTCTGGTCGTATCACGATCTAAAATCTGCCTTGCAGTCTTTGCATCAGGTCAATTTTCCATTGCGTGTCTTCATAGTAGCGGACGGGATGGACGAGTCTGATAACACTAGACGAAGCGATTTGCTTACTTTCTTGAAGGAACTCTCGATGCAAAAGAGCAACTGCATCGTGAAGGTCTTGATCGCGAGCAGGCCAGACACTGATATTAATAGACACCTTCACGAAGCCCATCGCATTATCCTGCAGAAGGTAAATGCGAAAGATATCCGGAAGGTGACCATGCAATGGTTTGAGGACCCGAAACACCACGGTATGAAGCATGACAACGAGGAGGGTGCAACGTCGCCGGAAGGGGGCCGGTGCCCCGATGACTTGCTCAAAATTAGAGACTACATAGTCGAAAACTCGCAGGGTGTATTTCTCTGGGTTTCTCTAGTCTTAAAGGATCTAGAAATACTTACCGATAAAGGCGCATATACGATGGCCTCTCTCGAGGAAAGAGTGCGCAACCTTCCCAAGGGCCTCGACGGACCAGATGGCTTCTATCATACGATCGTGCAATCATTGATTAGGCGACAAGACCATGACGAAGAAGACAAAGATAATGAACGAAAACAGGCCAGAAAAATACTCACCTGGGTGACTTTCCCCAAGCGACCTATATCGATGTATGAACTTGAGGATGCGTTGGCAATGCCCCTCCAGATAAAGAACGAGGATTTGGCAAGCTACGACATTGAACGACATAGACCGAGAGAATTGCATCGGGGATTGATCTCATATTGTGGGGGCTTGCTGGAGGTGAGTCCCCCTATCATTCATTACTAACAACTTGATCTCACCATAGCGGATAGGTGCGCGGTACACGTTCTGGCCAGATTGTACAACTAATACACCAGACTGCAAGAGAATTTCTTCTAGACCGGAGCGGCCTAGCGAGTCCTTATGATCTCGACGAGGTTAAGGGAGATGGCTTGATCTCATTAACATGTTGCTCCAACATTCGTATTGCGTTTACAGCGGCAACCCTTCAGATGAAAGCAGATCATGAGCTTACACAGATCGACCTAATAACGACGTACTTGAACAGGAGCAATCTGCTTCAATATTCGCTCTCGTACTTCCAAAAACACCTTGAACACTTAGGAGACAATGATTTGGATGCACGAGAAGTTTTCAAATCCTTCATTGAAGAGATCATGTCTAGACCAACGACGTGTTATTCAGCCCTTCTACTTTTAAAATGGGCCACGCCTTGGTGGTCCGGAGAACTTGCGAAGGACACAAATAACACCAATGCCGAACGCTGTCTCCAGTCTGCACTTGTTTGCGCCGCTGCGAATGAAAGAGGTCAAGCGCTGGAAATTCTGCTTAGTCTCAAAGCAAACATCGACGCTCCGAGCGGACAACATGGCAATGCTCTTCGGGCTGCATCATACGAAGGCCATGAAAAAATTGTTGAACAACTAATAAAACATGGGGCAGACAGCAACTCCGAAGACGGTGCCGCTCTTCGAGCTGCATCCGATCAAGGCCACGAAAGGATCGTTAGACAGCTGTTATTTTTCGGGGCTGACGGTAACCACAGGGGCGCACTGTACCCTGGCCTGACACCGTTGTCATTAGCAGCTGAGAAGGGGCATACGGAGGTTGTCCAACTCCTTCTTGACAGTGGTGCCGACCCGCAGTTTGTAGATGCCAGCCACCAGACGCCCCTATCAAGGGCCGCTGAGAATGGGCACATAGAAATTGTCTATCTGCTGCGGAATTATGGTGCCAGCACGAGTTCAAGAGATGATAGTGGCCATTCGCCGCTGTCGAGAGCAGCCGGGAACGGGCACACGGAGATCGTTCAGTTCCTGCTCGACTACGGCGCCGATTTCAAGTCAGCAGACAACAATGGCCAGACGCCGCTATCAAGGGCTGTTGAGAATGGGCACGTGGAAATTGTCAATCTGCTGCTTGAAAATGGTGCCATCACGAGTTTAAGAGATGATAGTGGCCATTCGCTGCTGTCGAGGGCAGCTGGGAACGGCCACACGGGGATCGTTCAGCTCCTGCTCGACCACGGCGCCGATTTAGAGTCAGCAGACAACAATGGCCAGACGCCGCTATCAAGGGCTGCTCAGAATGGGCACGTGGAAATTGTCAATCTGCTGCTGAATTATGGTGCCAGCACGAAGTCAGGAGATGATAATGGTCATACGCCGCTGTCGAGGGCTGCTGCGAATGGGCACGCCGCGGTTGTTGGACTTCTCGAGAATAGTGCCTAGACGACGTCAAGTGACGACAATATTCACACTCTGCCAAAGGTAGTCGGGAATAGGCGTACAGCAGTCGCCGAGCTTCGCCTCGAACAGTACGCCGACAGGGAGTCGAAAAGCGACATAGGTCAAACCCCGCTGTCGAGGGCGGCCGAGAACGGGCACACGGTGGTTGTTGAACTTCTAATTGACAAGGGCGCCGACTTGAAGGCAAGAGATGACGTTGGGTCAGATGCCCCTCTCCAGCGCAGCTGAGAATGGCCACGCAGCGGTTGTCAAGCTTCTGCTCGAAAAGGGCGCTGACTTGAAATCTGGGGGTTACAATCAGACCCGCTCTCGCGGGTGGCGGAGAAGGGACACGCGGGGGTTGTGAAAGTGCTGCTAGAAAAGGGCGCCCACACGGAATCAAGAGACTACTACGACGGCCAGACGGCGCTGTCGAAGGCAGCTGAAAACGGTCATGCTGAGATTGTCGGACTGCTGATCGGTAATGGCGCGAACATGGAGTCGAAAGATTACTACAACAGACGGACCCCGCTGTCGAAGGCGAGTCAAAATGGGCACACAGCGGTTGTCGGGCTCCTGCTTAAGAAGGGCGCGGTTCCGCAGTCGTCCAGAGATCATTATGGTCAACAGACCCATCGTCGACGGCATTCGGGAACGGGCGCACGGGGCTTTTTGAGCTTTTTCAATCTTGCGGAGAATCGACGACTTGTATCGTAGATGTCGTATTTAGAGCTATTTTCTGAAGAGATTTTTGAAAGGCCACTCAGATGATATAAACTGCCCTGGGCCGCTTAAGACCGGCATTTAGTCGCATGACGGCTGCTCGTATGCGTTATCAAGACGCATCTTGATTTGCTCGTTTCCTTCATTCGAGTGGCAATTCTGCCGTGTCGCCAAATAGGCTTTCGGAGACCCGAACTCGACAGACATTGGAAGAGTGCTAAGCGGCTACAAGACCCTGTTCCGATCAGCTTGCGGTGATGCCCTGTTTACTCGGGCGAAGTTCTTTCACGCCATATCAACCAGAACTGCTGTCCGGAAAGGATGGAGTTGGCCGAGAATAGGTTGATCATATGCGATTAGTTTGGCATGAAGGATGACATGAACTATAACAACACCAAGAGGTGTACATCCCTTGCGCTAAACCGGGACATGGGGGTTTTCTTCTTGGTGTTGTGGCTCGTATCGTTTTTCATCTCATACTCATCTCAGGAAATGACACATAGCCCATAAGGGCCAGAACAATTCCTCCGCGAATGGGTGAGGACGGGGATCAACACCGAAGGTCATAGTAGAAGGAACGCAGGAGCGTTTGAGCGCGTCGGTGTCCGATGTACCTGATATCAATACGGTAATTAAGGTTGAAGGCAAGTCATACTTCTTTTCCATCATCTACTTCTTTCGTTGGGCGGGTTATGGTTAACATCTGAGAATGGATAGGTCTCGGAACTGCGTGGTTCAACAGTTGCTCAGGTATGGGTTGACAGGCGTGGTAGACCGAGCTTTCCCGTCAGTTTGACCCAACCTAGGAACATAATTCGATGGACTTGTTCTACCCGAGTGCACAAATGATGGCGGTTTGGCTGGGCAGAGACCTACTGCTTCTTTGAAGTACACGTTCCTCAACCAAAGTCGCTTACATCCGGCTCTTTGGTAGGTTGAATTTCCCCCAATTGGTTTAACCGAACATTCGGCGTCTGCCGTGTGATGTGGGCCTTCCATTGTGTCGGGAGAACTTCAGTCGCCGAGACATTTAGTGGACGCGCCCAGCGGCGGATTTTATCGGGTCCATCTTTGGTTATATTACTTAAGGGCCCTTACTTAACTACCACGGACCCTCGGACCGTGAGCACTTGGACTCATTGAGACAGTGCAGACGGAGTCAACCTGGGGAATAACGCCTATCAACTACTTTAGGTACTGCAAGAGCTTACGCTTATGAGATCACGAGACGAGATCCGGTGATCCGAGAGCCTCAGGAATTAGCGCTGGGGATAGTGCGGTGGGGCGACCCGCGGCCGGGTAAATAGGGATAAATGGCCATCGGGAGGAGGGATCGGGTGTCCATTCTGCCGGGAACTAATATCCGGCCCTGGCTCGAGATACCTGGGCATGACTTACATTCCTGTAGCTGACGTCGTGAGGGTGGTTGTTCCCACCAAGTGCTCGTCCGGCCCGGCAGCGGCTCGCGTGAGGAGGCTAGCGATAACTGGGGAACCTGCACGCATACATATTATACGGAGGTTCCCCGTGGGCATTGCGGTGTAAGTGCGCGTGTACTCTGGACTCAACGAAGATTAACCAAGATCAACACCACAGAAACCTCCACCAGGTCCATGACACGAGTCACGATAGTTAGTCGCAATTGAAGAAAGAGCAGCGGACAAACAGAGTCGTCCTGCTTGAAGTGTCAATATCGCATTAGAATTAATTCACACGGAACAAGAGTTCAAACAAAGACAGAGAACAAGCATCACACCCAAAATGCCACCACCACTAATAACCCATCTCTACACCGCGGACCCGTCCGCCCACGTCTTCGGCGACAGGGTCTACATCTACCCCTCGCACGACCGAGAAACAGACATCCAATTCAACGACAACGGCGACCAATACGACATGGCCGACTACCACGTCTTCTCAACCACAACCCTAGACCCGCCCTACGAGGTAACAGACCACGGCGCAGTCCTGCGCACCGAGGACGTCCCCTGGGCATCAAAGCAGCTCTGGGCGCCCGACGCGGCGTCCAAGAACGGGAAGTACTACCTCTTCTTCCCGGCGCGCGACAAGGAGTCCATCTTCCGCATCGGCGTGGCGGTCGGTGACTCGCCCGCCGGCCCATTCAAGGCAGACCCGGAGCCGATACCAGGGAGTTACAGCATCGACCCCGCGTCCTTCGTGGACCCAGACACGGGTGCAGCATATCTGTACTTCGGCGGCTTATGGGGCGGCCAACTCCAATGCTACCAAAACACAACAACGCGCGACGAGCACGGCGTGCCGGTCTTCGATAGCACATGGTCCGGACCGCAAGAACCAGCCGGCGAAGGAAAGATCGCGTTATTCCCGAAAGTCGCCGTGCTAACACCCGACATGCGGGCCTTCGAGTCCGCAGCGCAGGACGTAGTGATCCTCGCGCCGGAAACAGGCCTCCCGCTAGCCGCAGACGACCACGACAGACGCTTCTTCGAAGCCGCGTGGATGCATAAGCGCGACGGGAAGTACTACTTCAGCTACTCGACGGGCGACACGCATTACCTCGTCTACGCGATCGGGGACTCCCCGCTGGGCCCGTTCACGTATGCCGGGCGGATCCTGGAGCCCGTGCTGGGGTGGACCACGCACCATTCCATTGCGGAGTTCCGCGGGCGGTGGTGGTTGTTCCATCATGATTGCGAGATTAGTGGGGGTGTTAGCCATTTGCGGAATGTCAAGGTTACGGAGATTTTTTATGATGAGGCTGGGCGGATTTTGCCTGTTGGGGCTGCGTAGGGGGGCTTTTGATGGTGTTGGGATTGCTGGGGTGATTTCTTGTTCTTAATGTTAAGCCTTGTTGCGGATACAGTACCCGAACGCATGGTGAGCACGAATATGAACGATTTGAATTATGAGAATGATTACAACCGTATTACAAGTTTCATACAAACCCCCCCTCAAAGCTCCGCAACACCCAAACTAAGCCGTCGAAGCGCGTCTTCGTATAGCCCGGGGCTATGATCGATGAGCATACTAGCGCCAAAACGCACCTGTCTGAAATGCGCCTCGACATCCCGGATATACTTGAGAACCACCCTCGACGCAGGCCGGCCAAGATCCTCTACAGTCTCCCGCGCGGAAGCATCTTTTCTCATCACTTTCGTGCTCTCCACCCTGAAGACCTCGCCCGGCGGTAGGAGCTTGGGGCTTACCATACTTGCACTCAACGTCTTGAGCGCGATGAAAGCCCAATGCTCGTCGTCTTCGTTGGAATTCTTCGTTGGATTGCTGTACCATTTGTCCGCTAGTCCTGACCGCAGCCCATCCCAGACGCGCCGCTTGATCTCCGCCTTGGCTTCATGGTTGTCGGTCTTGAATGCTAGAGCCAGAGCTTGGAAGTCGTGCAAAACTCCCAAGGACAGGTATGGGACCACGTCATTTCCGTGAATGGTACTGGTGATCAGACCCCGCGTGGCTTTCTGAAGAGATGGCGACATGGTGGCCAGTGGACCGTATGCATACACGTGGATTGGTCTACCAGGGGGCAGACATATGTTAGCCCGCGTCTCGCGAACGCCACTGTTTCCCAGAAATTTCCGATGCTCCGTATTGGAAGTGACAAAACCGGCCCCGGTAATTGAAGGCTCGGCCAACATGACGCCGAGCAAAGCAGCAACGGATCCGCCTAATGAGTGACCGCATAGCACTAATCCGTACTCTGGGTATTCATCCAGAGCCGCCTTGATTGTAAACAGAAGACGCCCATCGCCGCCGTACAAAAGTCGCCTTGCAGATGCATGAATTCCCTTGTGAATATTGTACGTTTTCCCACGCCAGACAAGATCGTCGTAGTCGCACATCATGTCAGCAAGGACATCTGCGAAGCCTAGCGTTCCTCTGCACGTGAAAACAACAGCTTTGGATTCTTTATCGAGGGCCACCGTATGGACCAGGGGTATGCCGGTGTCAGTGGCCCCGGAAGCGTCCGACCCACCCTGGGGATCGACGAAAGATGCGAGTAGAACACTGTCACACGGTAACTTCGAATGATGAGCGAAAAAGCGGACATCGTAGTGGACTTTATCTGCTATTTCCTGAGCAGGCCGATCCTTCGAGATGCCCATAAGCCTCAGAAACCTGTGGCCATAAACTGCCGATGCGTATCGACTGTATCGGGTAAGATTTCGTAAGAAATGAAAATCAGGAAACATTCCTCTCGCTCCTCCTGATCGCCGGAGACAGTCGAGATCCGTCGAATCGCTGTAAGAGCTCCTCGGGTAGCCAGAAGAGATAACTAGTGATGCTTGAGATTCGCAAGTATTAAGTGTATATACAGTAGGAAAATATTCATTGGGCTCTCGCGAAGTTGATTGGCGACGACTTTCCGGGGGAGAAGGCGTGCTGGACTCGGCATTATATTCTTGCTTCTGGGTTATGACCGTAGTAGCGGCCTTTACCTCGCCCTCATCAGCCGATGGTGAGATGGGGCTTTCAAGCGAGTGAATAGGGGCAGTATTCGTTGAACATACCAGCGAGTCCTGCCCATTGTCACGGACTGGGGACACCGACGACGGACGAGCCCTCGTAGATTGATTGGAAGTCCCCAGCGACGCCAAGACTTTGGATGACCTGCGCTGAGAGGGTTTATAGCCCATAGAAGCTGATTTTGTGTTGTTGGTAGTCATATCGTCCGTACTAGACTCGCGGCTCAGTGAGCTCCTTTTCTTGGGCACGCCGCCTCGAAAGCCAGTCTTTTTCTCGCCCGTATCTGAACCCCTGTATGGTTTAATATCTAAGGTTTTGGCGTTGCCCGGCGCACCTTTGTTACATTTGCGCGAGCATTCTATAAACCCTCTGGCTATTTTCTGATTCGCCGTATTTGATTTGTCCATCAAATCCTTGGGGAGCCGATCCTTAGATGATCCCGTCCCAGAATCAGTGGCACCATTCGGTGTTGATGTAGCCCGACGCGGGGGACCCTGACTCCGAATAGCGTTGCGCCGCTTGGGAAGAGATGCGATTGCTGAGTGTATCAATTTCAAAGGTATGGGCGGAATGGCACCGGGTTCGCCAGTACCGAGGTCAATTGGTGAGGTTGATTGCTCGGCATCCTTACTGTCAAGCCTATTCGTCAGGGGCCCGGTCTCCTGCTGAGTATTTCCCGTTATGTTTTGCACTCTATTTCGACTAACGGTATATACCGCACGGTATTTTATGGTCTGATCTTGACGGCCCTGAGATACTTGATGGTCGTAAACTTCGCTTTCAACCAGGTCAAGACCTGGTAATGGCGGGATAGACATGCCCCTTTTCCCCGTGATATCAACTGTAATCTTCTTGGTAGTTGTAGTCGATGTGGAAATGGATATGTTCGCGTCCCTTGGTAGCGAATTTGCTATCTGTTTTTCGAGCTGGGTTTCAAACAGATGGTTATCGCGGTCATCGCTATTCGCCATATCGCGCTCCAGATTATAATCTTTGACCTCGCTGGTAACGTTGTTCGGATCGTATGAACCTAGAGTTTCGGCCTTGTCGATGTGGCCAGTGCCGTCGTGGAACGCATCGAGGTGTTCCCTATCGCTGAGGACAATCACATCCCATATAGTCTCTTCATATCCTAGACGTCGATCTTGATCTTGTATCATCTTTCGACACTGGTTCTGAAGATAGGCAAGGCCGCAGAGCCCAAGGACTAGATCCATGACGCTAACCTTTTCACCTTGAACGCCCGTGGCGGGATTTTGGAACTCCCGACGAATGAGGGTGATGATGCTCGCTACGGCCCTAGACGAATCGGTCGAGCCGAAGAACTGATCAAGGACTGATAAGAATAGCTGAGAGACTTGTGACGTGGTAGAGGCAGCAACGTCTACCGTGTGGAAACAAGCAGCGGTCCAAAAAACAAGTCGCGACATGCTCTGATGCATGCTTTCCAAGCTGCTGATCAGTATAGATTCTGTATCTCTGCGGGATAGATCCGAAGGCAAGCTAGTGGTGAAGACATCGCCGCCGGTCCTGCTCAGTATTCCATGGAGAATGGATCTCCCTAGTTCAAGGCTGGAAAGAGTGGTGACTTGGGCAGCACCGAGACCCAAGCCGCCAATGGTGGTGCCTATTCGCAGGGCAAGGGAAGTCGACCTTGTAGCAAAGCTCACGACATTGGCTATGGGGCCCGGCAGAAGCGTGCCGGCACGCGATATCGGGGTCTGAGGTTCTACGCAATCCCCGTCCCCAAGGGTGTTTTCCCGGTCCGTACTGTCCTCAGCGACGTTGAAGCCCATGGTTTCGAGACGTCCAAGCACGGGAAGCTCCATGTTGAACTAGCTTTGGTAGTCGCACATGGAGCATACGGGGTCAATGAGAAGAGCGGATCAAAGAAGAAATGGCATCTATCAAGAAGGGATCGCCGAATACTATGAAGAGTGTGTTGTTTCGTGAACTGGAACGTTCGTCATTAGCGGGTCGGAATGTGTGGCGCGACACGACGCGCGTGACGAAAGGGACTGTTGCAACTCGCGAACATGGCGATAGAATATGTAGACATTCGAGGTTTGTTGATTATCACCGAACACCTGCTTTTTACAGGTCCAGGTCGCATCTGCGTCTGCTGAGAGAAGAGCCTGAGCTGGTTCAAAAGTTGAGTGCTCTTTTATCCTATATCACGACTTGGACTCGGCCTCGGACTCGGACTCGCAGTGATCCCTAGCATGAGACTGTCGGTTTAGCTGAACCAGACTGTCACTGCTGTTCCAGACCTACCGGCGATCAAGCTGCTACCTATTCCTGTATTGACGTCGGCGTACGTCCGTAGGTACGGCTGTATTGTTATTCGGCGCGATTATGATGGTTTCGATAGATGAGAATTCCTCCATGATGCCATAATGGGCATTCCTATGCCCCCTCAATACAGTGCGTGCCTGGGTATTAAACTGTATTCCAACACCGTGCCAATTCGTTAATTAGGGGCACGTGTGTGCATTCTTGTTATGTACCGGTAGGTCGCCATCGCTCGCCCCTGATCCGCGGTGAATTATTCCGTACGAGAGACGGAATACAGACTGTACAGGTACATACGGTCGGTACAACTCCCAGCTGCTCTCCCAGCTGCTTTAGCGTCCATATTACGGACGTATTGAGGCTGAGTTCCCATTTATAGAAGCCCCCACGATAACTACAGTGGATACAGTGCAATCACCACACTTTCAACGGGAGGTGAGCAGCAGCTGTTAACATCTCGCCGCAAATCGGCTCCTCGTGTCGCCCCGGCTGCTCGTATGGGCGCACGTATATTCCCTGCTGCGCTGTCGTCACACAGTCCGAGAGCACCTACAGTGCAACACTAGGCAGATTGCGCTGACATGACCTGAGCAAGAGTCAGCTCTGTTTCATCACTCCTTTCCCTTCCCATCACCACCTCACTGAATCGTCCCTCGTTGTGCTCCGCCGGGTCTCCATTCGTCGAACGAGCCATCTTGTTCGATCCGTTGGTTGTGTCTTGGCGCATCCAACTATCATTCGCTCGCTTGCATCTCGACACCGCCATTGCGCTTCCATTTAATCTGCGCTGCCCGGCCGTTCTTGTCGCCCAATTCCCACATTCTCTCATCCACTTCCGAGCGACAACAAACATGTCAGAGCAAGGCCTCTTTTCCTCTGACCTCATCGCGCCCGCCGTCGCGGCTGCGCTGCCCGAGGGCTACATCGCCCGATCGCTACGCCTCTCCGACTACGACGACGGCTTCCTCGATTGCCTGCGAGTTCTCACAACTGTAGGAGATATCAGCAGGGAGGCATTCGACGAACGGTATAAATGGATATTATCGCAGGACACCTACTACATACTCGTCATTGAGGACACAAGTACCGGGAAAGTAGTCGGCACTGGTAACCTCCTTGTCGAGAGGAAATTGTAAGAATAGCAAGCCGCTTCCATTCCCCATGCCAATATCCCTGCATTCTTGGGGGCCGGGTGAGATCATATTGCGAATACACCAGCGCTAACAAATATTGGGAAACAGCATTCACAGTCTTGGCCTCGTCGGCCACATCGAGGATATTGCCGTCGCTAAAGACCAGCAGGGCAAGAAACTTGGACTTCGCCTGATCCAAGCCCTTGACTTCATTGCCGAAAAGATTGGTTGCTACAAGACGATCCTCGACTGCAGCGAAGCAAACGAGGGCTTCTACGTCAAGTGTGGCTTCAGACGCGCCGGTCTAGAGATGGCCCACTACTACGAGGGCAAGAAATGATGGTGACGATGATTGACGAGCATCTCCACAGGTTCGAAACAGCATGCTGGAGTGAGCTCGAGAGCTAAGACGCTTATGGGCTAAACCTCCGGAACACCCTCTCGGCGGTATAGAGCACCGGTAATTGTTTGCCTTGGATAGTTGGAATAGACGGTCTTGGCGTTGCGGTGCAATAGTCTATGTTCGACCGGGTCTGGAACAGTATCCCTCAACTCGCAGGTCTAATAGGGTTGATGTCACGGTCTAGGCTTTTAGCCAAATAGACGGGACGGAAAGGACATGACCGGTGAATATCGATAACATAAAACTGGCTACCTGTACGTTATTTCCAGTACAGGATAACTCGAGAGTCGAGGCCCCAGGCACACCTAATATCTAGTAATCTACCGCATTGACCCTTTGAAATACAGTTTCAACGCCGGCAACACAAATTTCTTTCCCTTCCTACGTTCTGCACGGGCATTTAAGGTGCATTAAACGTTGAAAGGGCCAGGCATAACGCCTCCATGTCACTTAGGGGAGATGAGTTTAACCTCACTTAACTCAAGCGGTGAGAAGTTAAACGAAGAACCGCAGTATTGGACCCTGCCATTGCCGTTGCGGCCGGAGACTTCACACTGGGGGATGCCACATACCCGCCGGCTCTAGAACGTCTCCTAAGTTCGCAGGATTAACATATCCCAAAGTCTAATAGACTCCTGGTGACCCCCATAAGTGTCCGGCTCTGGACACTGCATTCAAAAAACCTTGACCCTGCATGACCCCCAATTCCCTTGCTGCATCGAGGATACCCCTTATTCTCTTGGTATGGGATTCAATTGAGTTCATACGGTGCTACCTGCATTAACAAGGTTCTAGAAGGAGCGGGACGACTGGTAAGCTTGGCCCGACTCTATACTGAGGAAGAGGATAGGTAGAGCTGAATCTCTTGGATTCTAACGGTTAGAAACCATTAACGCTGCTATGAATCGAGCTCAACTCGGGGTGTGACCGACTCGCTCAATATGAATCGGCCCTTGGGTGAATATAGGGGAAACTGAGGTCGGGGAGGAATTTGCCGTTAGTCGAACCTGCCCAAGCACAAGAAAATCGGATTCAAAACACGTTAGGCCAAACAGGTCCCCAGATAAAGACTTCCCAGAAACATGGCATTCCAATGCAGAGGCAGTTGCTGTGGGCTGCACGGCATTCAACATGCAAGAGCGGCCTCAAGTCGGTTCGACGGTGAGGAACGACCGCTCTGAGACGGCCTGGCAGCGGGCACGACCGGCGCAATGCGCAATCAGGGGGGCGCAACTACCAACCTCCGACGCTGAGATGGCGCAGGCAGGCACTGCGATTGCCCTGGCTTCGGGCACGGCAGGGAATCAGTGCAAGCTGTGCCTGCTGTGAGTAATGCATACCGTTGGCACACGTAGTAAGAACGACGCGGCACAGCGATCGCTCCTGTTGGTTGGAGTAGATAGTGCGTGGCGTATTCCGGGCAGCCAGGTCCGAGGACCAAAGCCCTCCTCTCGTCCACCAACATGATCCATCCATAACACACTCGTTACCCGTGTAGTCCTGGTCAATCCACGCCTTCGTTACCTTCTTTAGACCCCTTGGGGGCGTCGGCATTGGGCTCCGATCTCCTTGGCTGTGGTTATGCGCGCCTGCAAGTAGGTCTTCCTACTTAGCTACCAGCACGCACGGTTCCACTTCACAACCATCACCATCCATGCCATGAGCTTAGAAACCTGCTCGGGCTTTTGCCGCCCAAAAAGACTGCAGCACTCTGCTGGCATAATGCATCGGATGGTTACGGCCGAGCCTGTGACCCCCACTCGGACATACGACACAGGTGTAGATCTGTGCATACAGATGTTGGTCTCACCTCCGGATCTCTCCAACCCTGATCCCCGGTGTTCTGGCCAGACAGCCACCCGGAGGTTTATAAATACAAGCAGAGTCCCTCGACCCGTGGCCAAACACCATCAACACAACCCCAAAGTCATCACCTCAATATCACACCAGCTAAATCGGAAAACATCAGACAAATTCAAGCCATGGCACCACATAGAACAGCCGACCCCAGTCCCTCTACGGTACGCCCAGCCCCCCAGCATTGGCTCATGGGCTCCGAAGCTTTCAACCATCGCATGTCGCACCACGACGGCATCAAGGCTCTCTGGGAGACAAAGTGGAAGTTCCCCTGCTCAAAATCGGTGTATCCATTCCACGATGGCGAGTACGGCGACTTCGACCACATCTTTGAGAACCTGATATCGCGGTCCATCGACGACGCGACCAGTACCGCGTACACAGAAGCCTTTTTCAGCACAGCCGAGGCCCTTGAACAAGCCGGTGATGAGGCTGCCAGCGCTGAGCTAGTCGAGATGGCTAGCAGACTTTATCTGCGGGCCTGTTGCATTCTGCGCATTGCTCGATTCCCGTATATCACGAGCTTCCCAAAGGTCAACTGCCCCGTCAAGTGGAAGGCTTGGGAGATGCAGAAGCGTGTTTACTTAAAAGCTTCACGGTTCTGGCACCATCCCGTCATGGACGTCGAAATCCCCCATGTACATAGCGCTGGCCTTGATCGAAAAGTCATCCCTGCTTATGTGAGGGTGCCCAAGGACAAGACGAATTGTCCTGTCGTATTATTGTTCACGGGGCTCGACGGCTATCGACCGGACAACACTGGCCGCTGTGACGCCTTTCTTTCCCGTGGGTGGGCTTCTGTTGTTGTTGAGATCCCCGGGACGGCAGATTGTCCCGCAGATTCCGCAGACCCGGCTTCACCCGACCGGCTTTGGGACTCCCTTTTCGAGTGGATGGGCCAGGATAACCGCTTCGATATGAAGCGAGTTATGTGCTGGGGCCTAAGCGCTGGCGGGTACTACGCGGTTCGCATCGCGCATACACATCGGGACCGGCTTGTGGGCTGCGTTGCGCAGGGCGCGGGCTCACATCATTTCTTCGACCCTGCTTGGCTGGACAAGGCGGAGGGGCACGAGTATCCGTTTCGGTTGCTCCCGGCGCTGGCCATGAAGCATGGTTTTCAGAATGTCGAGGACTATCTGCAGCATGGACTGAAGCGGTTCTCGCTTCTTGAGAATGGAATTCTCGAGCAGCCTTCTACAAGGTTGCTGTTGGTTAACGTAAGACTTCTCGCTCTTATTCTCCGAACCTACGCTCTACCTTAGATGCTGACCCTTTTTCCTCTAGGGCGTTCAGGACGGCCTCATGCCCATTGAGGACTCGATGCTATTGTGCGAATATGGATCTCCGAAGGAGGCGCGATTCTTCCCCGACGCCTTGCATATGGGGTATCCTTTGGCAAATGCATCCGTCTATCCATGGATGGAGGGAGTTATGGATTCTGTTAAATAATTTGTTGTGGTTTATATTGGAACTGATATGAAGGCATGTGATAGCGTTCAGTATAGCGAGAGATTGAGATTCGGAAAAGTCATATCTGGCGTTAATATAGGTAGGCATAATTTACGGAAGGGCGATTTAAATGTATTGCGACGCCTTTTAGACGAGTTGGTGCGGTTTCAAGTGAGGCTTTGTGATCTTGGGTGCGCAGGCGGCAGTACTTGTTAGTCAATCTTACACTTTTCACCTTGGATACCTAGATTTTGACCTGTCGATGAGTTCAACTCCTCTCTCCGTTCCTCACACCACCACTGGATATGTATCATATGTGAGATCGATCGTCCGACCATATTACTACTGTGGCGGGAATATGCACAAAATGCCCAGGCCACTGTGAATCGCATAGAGTGATAACCAGATGCAGCGGAATTCGCCCCTTTTTTTCTCCTTTTTTGATTTTCTTTGGGTGGTACACATTGAATGACTCTGACTCTGCCGGGACAGGACCTGAATATAATTTGGCAAATTTTTGATTATTTACGACAGAGATGACACAACATGGATACACAAAATACATTCCACGAGAATTGGGAGTAAATGGCTGGATATCTGGACTAGGCACCGCTAACTATACGATATCAACGACAACACGATCAACGCCCGAGATCCTCCCACTCATCAACAGCATCCTCAAGCTCGACGCGCAGCAGGACGCGCCGGAGCGCATCGGCCATGACGGCGCGCCGCAGGAATAAGGTCTCGAGGGCCTCGGGGGGAAGCTCGTGGACGCGCGTGAGGATCGCCTGGAGCTTCTCGCGCACCGTCTCGCCCTGCGCGGCTTCTACGAAGCTGTCTACCTCGCGCTCGGCGGCCTTTGCGGCCTCGTTTGTTATCTTTGGCTCTAGCGCTTCTTGCACTTTTTGGATTATTTTGCTGCGCTCGGCTTCTTGGGCTTGGGCTATTTTGGCGGTTATGTAGGCTTGGAGGGCGGCGGGGATTTTGGCTTTTTTGGCTATTTCTTCTGCGGATTGTTGGGGGGGTTGCTTGGGGGTTGGTTTTGGGGCTTGGGATTGTTGTTTTTTTTGGGCTTGGTTGTATTGGATGTCTGATTTTAGGAGCGTGTCGTCTTGTGCTTCGCTTTCTGCGTTGAAGGAATCGGTGAATTTGGACCAGAGGCTCATTTTGAATTCTGGTGCTGGGATCAGGGGTGAGAATTTCGAATGAAATGGCCTTGGCTGGAGTGTTTGGGTTCACGAGGTGGGATTTGAGGTTTTATTTGGCAGGCTACGGGGACACGGGCACTATATAGAAAAAGTCTTTGGGGGTTTATATTCACGGTTTTATTTCATTGTCCTAACTACATTGTCCTGATAATAGTATTCTGCCCTGTTTCGCTGACGTGGTCGGATTCCCAGGGACAAAGAACCGTGATGCTGATCTATAATGCTGTTGTTCAGGTATCAGGATTCAGGACTGAATGGGTTTGTCCCTAGCCCGCAGCCTTCGCACCAGCCTGATCTCGCATAGCATGGGAAATGGCCCCCGTTTCTCTCTATCCGCATCCGGATCATCTCGATGGTGGGTATGAACATCTCGTCTATCTCATCTATCGCCTCGTCGGCGTAGCGGGCGTGTTCCTCTTCGATCTCTGCTGTGGGGCGTCCTTGGAGTGCGCGCCACCAATTCTGCCAGAGGCCCCTGATTCCGCCCGTCTGTCTGTTCAACAGGGCGTACGTGAACCTACTGAAGAACCCGAGGTAGAGCGGGAGAGCGGCAGATCCTTGGGGATCGTCATCGGTTTCTGAGTCTCGGTTTAGCATGTTCTGGAGCTTTTCCTGGATGGAAGCTGCTAGGCGCGTCCAGATGGATGCCTTGTCGGCGTTGAGGTTCTGAACTGCTTTGCTCATGTTTCTACGTTGTTACTGAACGGGAGTTGGTGTTTTGAGGGGCTGGTGTCTGGACGAATATCTCTCTATATATAGGTCTGTTTGGAGTCATGTCCGGCGACTGTTCTTCATTCTCTTGCGCTGTTTTGGCATTCTTGTCTGATGATTCGGATACGGTGACATTGTTTGTGACGATGTGGGTGTTGGACGAACAGTGGATGAGTGACACATTTCTGTGCGTTTGTTTTTGTTGTACGGGTTTAGGTACTTGTGAGCATGTTCCTGTCATATTAGTCTGTTCTTTTGAGCAGAATTCACTTGTTTTCGCGATCGCACTTGGGACTTTGGCGATGGATGTTACGATTTGGTAGGTACACTATGTCTTGAAGTTTTGGGTTGTGTCGTAGGTTGCATAGAATGCAACGCCATGTTAATGACTGTGGCGGATGGTGTAAAAGGTTTATTGACGCCTGCTGAGCAAATGAGACGAGACGGGTGATGGTAATCTCGTAGTGGAAGCCATTTCCGGTTCATTGCCTTTTAAAGGAGAGAGGTCAGCTGTTAAAGGAGACAATTTGACAACTTGGAAATCCCCGCGTCGAAACAAATTACGTGCCGCGGAGGGCGACGTGCGGTGTCTTTTCCCTATTATTAGTTGACCTACCATAGAGCTCGGCCACCCAGGCGCTATTACGCCTGGAAACTCCCGCTAATGGGTATGCGTAGCGTGGGTGGCCGGACAATGCAGTTGGCCGAACAAAGTGGGATTGGGGTGAACGGAACACGACACACAACGTCGCGACTTTGTCACCCAAGCTTCTATTCATTGGATAGCTGGAACGGAAAAGGCTGTTGGGTAAGCCCAGTATGTGTAATGATGAGGGGTATGTAAGCTGATCTGGCCTGTTGTAATTATGATATGTACGTTCGTAAACATATCCGAGTTGATTTGGTTCTTGACGCGGTGCGTGGTTAAACATGGAATTCCCGAGCAGAAATCCCTGAGGTCGGATCGGAGCACACCTGTGATAATTCCATAATGCACGAAGCGGGAATAAGCCATCCATATTATGCAGTTAACCGTGTTAGCCCCGACGCCCATCAGCTCAAGATCTCTGCGACATCCTTCCTTCTTCCTCTTTTTTCACTTCTTGGAAACGACCCACTTATTTCCTAAGGGGGCAACTTTTCCACACATCACCGGCTTCATTTTTTGAAGCTGGGCTATGAGGGTGATCCCGAGCCCTTAAAGTTGATGTGAGTGTTGAATGAAGGAGTCGGTCGGGTCCGACTACACCACGTCGTTAAACTGTGCACCCGCTTCCCTTCTAAGGGAAGCAGCCCCCAAGCTGCCCTCCCGACAGTGGGAGGGCCCAAAACTTCACGCTCTTTGTGAGCGTACCCTCCTCATCAGGTTGCGTTCCTGGCGGCAGGACCTGTCACTCTAGAAGGTACGGCCAAGCTTGCTGTAATAGGGGGGCAGCTGTTGGATTAGGGACCGTTAATTAGGTAATATTAAGAGAAAGAGCTTAGTAATACTGGTTGGGAAGCTCCATATTGTGGCGGTATAAGTGGAGCTACTCACCAGCCCTTATGTGGCGCGCGCACAAGCTTATGTAATATATTCTGGTGAAGGAAAATAGGAAAACTCTGCAAGGGTGGCGAAAGAGCCTCCCAGCAGTAGTGGTGCAGCTTCATCAATACATCAGAAATTACCGCAAGCCTACAATTAAGAGTCTCACCAGATTCTCCATACTCTACCAAAAGACGAGCTTCTCGCTCATCAATAGAAAGATCATCACAATGGTTAAAGGAAAGAAATACGCCTCCCTGGAGAAGCCAGAAGACTTCCCGCTCTGGGAAGAGGACTTCCGAAGGCAGGCAAAAGCTCACAATCTATGGAGCTACATACGCCCTGACGACAAGCTCGAATGGCCTACAGAGCCTATCAAGCCCAGAATCAGGGACTATCCACTCCTGCAAGGAGCTGATCCGGAAGCAGCGGTAGACGCTAATCTTACCGTTGCTGGAAAGGCACAATACAACCAAGCCATGGCAACCTACCACAAGGAGGATGAGCGTTACAGAGACCACCGAAAGTCTGTAAAGGAGCTCACTCAGTGGATGGAGAGCTCGGTATCGGACAGCTACCGTATCATCCACATGTCTTCTGCGAACGAAATCGACGAATGGTTCGCGAGCTTGTCAGCAGTTGGCCAGACTACCAACAGAAGCCAAAGGTTCCGCTACATCAATGAATACCACGCTTTTCTCGACGCTACCGCTAAGAAACAGCCCAAGGGACTGGAAACTTGGGCTGACGAGTGGTATAACAAAGCGTCACGAGCTCGCATGGCTGGTGCTACCGAGCATATCGAGAACTACCGACTGGCTGCTGACTTGCAAAAGGCCCTTGGCAACTGGATCCCAAGCTGGGTCACTAACTTCAAGGGGCAGTATCACGACCAGATTGCAGCTGGGACCCTCACTCTAGAGAGAGTTGTAGAGATCCTGAAGCAAGACGCTACCATCAGTACGGGTGCTGAAGATGGTACGAGAAAGGGAAAAGTAGTCAAAGGCAGTGGGTTTGCTACTTTCGAGCCTGAAAAAGACCAAACCGAGCTTGCCAGTGCTTCCGAAGAAGATCGACCAACGCAAAATCGCAACCAACGAAGAACTAACGAGCGCCAAAAGACCAAGAAAGAGAAGAAAGAGAAGAAACAACGAGCCCATCAACCCTCTACCAAGCGCTCGAGAGACGACTCTCGTACGGAATCAGAAATCGACAACCTTAATGTGAGCGACTGCCCAGTATGTTACGGCCGCCACCGAATCGAGAACTGCTGGTTCGTCTTCCCGGAGCTCATCCCAGAAGGCTTCAATGTCAGCAAAAGCACTGAGCGTGTGGCCAAGATACGTATGGACACTGAGGAGAGTGTTAAACGAGCTGTGAAGAAGGCAAAGGAGAGCAAGCAGAATAAGAGAGTCAAGCTCGACGAGCCTGATGAACAACATTGACTCTTAAAGCCCCCTATGGCGCACGTAGCGAGCACTTTCATAGTCAATACAGAGCTCGTTAAATCCTACCCATTAAGGAACTGCGCTATAGTGGACTCGGGATCAAGCCTACACATCTTCAACAACCCACAACGCTTCCTGAACCTAAGGAGCGCCAATCCAGAGGATGTAGTGGTGGCCGGAGATAGCACGATCTCCATACAGGGCTATGGCGAGATCAATTTGAAAGTTAAAGGCCTGAAAGGTCCTGCCACCTATAGACTATACAACGTGGCGCTCTGCCCAGATATGGCTACGAATCTCGTCTCCTTGCAAGTCTTGAACCGCCAAGGCATCTACTGGGATAATAAACCAAAAACCGATCTCCTCAAATACCCATGGGGAGAGCCTTTATGCACTCTGAATCGCAAACATGGCCAGTATATCCTCGAAGACTTGCCAGTCAACCTATCGAACCAAGCCTTCTATGTGAGGAGGAATCTCCTGAACAGCTATACAGAACGCCCAAAAGCTAGAGCGAGCTTGTACAAGTGGCACCAAAGGCTCGGCCACATTGGGCCTGAACCACTTCGAAGACTCCTAAGTCATACTGAGGGAGTGACGATCTCCTCACACTCAGATGACGAGATCCAAACCACAAACTGCGTAGCATGCGCAGAATCAAAAGCACACCGGCACATCATACGGGAAGCTCGTTCTGAAGTAACTGAAGCTGGCGTCAGGCTAGCAGTAGATTTCCATGAATTCGATAGCCCTAGCCCAGGCAGGCTGTGGAGAGTGATGCTCGTCACTGACCGATACTCGGGTTATACGTGGGATTACTACTTCGACAACAAGCACGCCGACAGTATCCTATCAGCTCTCCATGATTGTATCCGTCATATCTACTTTCACCACAAGACAAAGGTGCAGACTATCGAATGTGATGGCGAGCTCGCCGGCAGTGCAACTGAAACCTCTAGGATAGCTACCGATCTCAACAGCTTTTACGGTATCAAGCTAGAAATTGCCCCTCCACATACTCAAGACCTGAATGGTGGCGCTGAACGGGTTGGAGGGACTATCAAAAGAAAAGCGCGCTCCATGCGAAACGACAGCAAGCTCCCTGCTTTCCTATGGCAAGAGATTGTACGGACAGCTATCTACCTATACAATCGAACTCCTCGCCGGGTCAATGCCTGGAGAGCTCCATACGAGAAGCTTCACGCCTACTTTGATAGCCAACGTGGGGTAGTGAGCTACAACAGAGTGCCCTATATTGGCCATCTAAAGGCCTATGGGTGTATGGCGTTCGCGATGACCTCAGCTGCAAAACAGAAGAAAAACCGTCGTGAGAAGCTCGATCCGAACGCCTGGATTGGATATCTAGTAGGATACCAGTCCACAAACACCTACCGTGTTTGGCTCCCTCGAGAGAACAAGATTATCGTGACTCGAGATGTGGTCTTCAATGAAGACGAATTCTTCAGTGGAGATATCACTGAATTCAAAGATGATCTGCTGCGGATCTCCAAGGACACATACGAGAAGCTCCTAGAGAGTATCCAGTACGAAGATGCCGTGGACCTCGAACACCACATCCCACAATCCTCTGAGGACCAAGAGCCTATCACCTCACTGCCAGAGATCGCAACTCAAGAGTTAACGGAGATGGAAGACGAGCCAATGCCTGATGCACCAGACGCTCCAGACGCAACTACCAAACCCTCTGAACCATCTGTGGGGGTGGAAACGGCAACAGGGCTACCAACACCTCCAGAAACTCCGCGTCACTCGCCAGCAGCCAACCTATGCACATTGCCTCTTGATAGAAAAGGGCACCCAAAAGATATATATAACCAAGGCCATATGGCTAACTGGACGGCAGCCTTCAATGCTGGAAGACTACACGGGTCAAAAGCCCACGTAGCCAGAGCCACGAGAAGCTCCTCCAAATACCACAGGCTTCACTCGACTCCGGTTGATGATCCCAGTGAAGAGAGGTTTTCTTCTAACAAAAACAAACCTACAGGTAGCTTCCGAGCTTCACGCAGTACTGCTGAGCCGGATATCGCAGAGGAGCAGGACGCTGCACACCCACGCGATCGTCTACAAAAGTTAATACAAAATAAAGAGAAAGTCCACCGGAGTCAATTGCCTCCACCACCAAGGTGGCACGCCAAGCTCGCCTTTCACCCCCTAGGAGCTCACTTCAGGGAGGCAGAAAAAGCTCACTTACAAAGCCATAAAGAAATGAATACCTGGGAAGAGGTGCCAAAAGCTCTCTCCTCTAGGAAGCTCACACTTGACTGTATGTGGGTATACGTATACAAATTTGATAAGCATGGTTTCCTTACCAAGTGTAAGGCTCGTCTAGTGGTGCGAGGAGACCAACAGCCAAACAACAGCCTAGAAGAGACCTACGCGAGTACTTTAGCAGGTAGATCGTTCAGAACGCTGATGGCCATTGCCGCTAAGTTCGATTTAGAGCTTAAGCAGTATGACGCTGTGAATGCCTTTGTTAACGCTGAGATAGACAAAGAAACCTATATGCAGATGCCTCTCGGCTACCGAAAAGCCAACACAATCCTACGATTGCAACGAGCTCTCTACGGCCTACGACAGTCTCCTTTACTCTGGCAGCGAGAGCTTTCCACCTCCCTTCGAGAGATCGGTTTCGAACCCGTCCCACACGAGCCTTGCTGCTACTCCCGGAGAGGGATGTTGCTGTTCGTATACGTTGACGACATGGTTATTGCCTACAAGAAAGAGAGCGAGCCACAAGCAAACGAAGCGATCGAAGCCCTCAAGAAACGCTATAGATTAACTGGAGGAGAAGACCTACAGTTGTTTCTAGGGGTGGAGGTTATCCGTGACCGACCTAAAGGCCTCATATGGCTGTCACAGTCATCATACATTGAGAAGATTGCTAAGATAAGGGACAACACCTCTATAACATATGCAAGCACGCCAATGAGAGGTGGCGAGCTCTTCCCGTATGAAGGGAACGCTTCAGCCCAAGCCATAAACCGCTATCAGCAGAAGATTGGGTCAATCCTATATGCCGCAGTCATAAGTCGACCAGACATAGCTTTTGCTACCTCGCGACTAGCGCGTTTTAACAACAATCCATCCCCCGAGCATCACAGGGCAGCTGACCGGCTCCTTTCCTACTTATTGCTAACGAAAGATCGAGCCCTACAATTCGGAGATGGAGACGACTTTGTAGTGGCTAGCGATGCGTCCTTTGCCGACAACTCAATAGACAAGAAGAGCTCCCAAGCCTATGTCATGAAGCTCTTTGGAGGAATGATTGGATGGCGAGCAAACAAGCAAGACACAGTAACAACGTCAACTACCGAAGCCGAGCTTCTGGCCTTAGCACAAGCAGCGAAGGAGGCAATGTTCATAAGCCGACTTCTCCAGGAGCTCGGGGTGACTCTAGATGATCAACGAATTCGACTTCAGTGTGATAATCAGCAGACAATAGGCCTAATCATGAAGGAGGTCGCTGTGCTGAAGACTAAGCTCAAACACGTTGATATTCATAACCACTGGCTACGCCAGGAGGTTGAAAATAACACACTCACAATAGAGTACGCCGCCACTGGTGATATGCTCGCAGATGGCCTTACCAAGTCGCTCCCAGTGCAGAAGTGGGATGACTTTCTGCAGAAGCTACGATTAATCGACCCTCCGCAAAGCCTTAAAGGGAAAGCGAGCCCGCAAAACAAAGCCGAGGAGCTCGAAGAGAGCCTCATAGGAGGAGAATCGGAATTTCAAGAACCCGACAAAGAAAAAAGCCCTGAATAAGTGGATGAAGAGTAGCGAAGAAGTATATTGAAAGCTATAGCAAAAGGTATAATAACATCTACTTCTTGCCCTTTTCCTCCTCCTCCTCCTCTTCAGAGATGTGATGGAGCTCCATCAACATCTTAATAGTTGTGCGGAGTTTGCCCACACGAGCTCGTGGCGCATTGGTGCGCAGCGCGTCTCGAAGTGCAATAGCTGGGAGAGCCAGGACCTCTGGTCTGAGAAGCTCTCAGGTCAGTAAATAAGAACAAATAACGAAAGCAACTGAAGACTACCACTTACGTTTCCTCACACCTATGGCCACGAGAGCACTTCTTACAGCGGGCACTACGGCCAGCTGTTTCCTCGCAGGCGCCGTCCGAGCGTCCACGAAGGGCGCTGCGAATGCAACGCAGACAAGGAATATCCCTAAGGACAACCGAGCCAGACGAAGGGGTGCGCGGGCCAGTTTGCTCATTAAGAGCTCCCCGACCACGCCCACGAGGCTCAGCTGCCGTGGTAGGAACCCGAGGGAAGACAGGCAGCGGAACAGGGGTGACCTTAAAGGTTTTGCCTTCGGCGTTAGTGAAGGTCTTTGGGGCACCAATAGCAGTCTTGGCCAACTGCGGCGTCAGTCCAGTGGTAGCAGCTGTGGCCAGTGTGGGCAGAGGACGACGAGCAGGTCTTTCTCCTGCCACCAGCTCCTCTTGTGCTGGCCTTTGACGACGAGGAGCAGCCAGCAAAGGAGCGAAAAGCGCAGCCGACGAAGCAGAAGAACGAGCAGGCACCGGCGCAGCGACAGGCGCGGCAGCAGCGGGCACAGCAGCAGCAGGCGCGGCAGCAGCAGGCATAGCAGGAGCAGGCACAGCAGCACCAGAAGGCGAAGGCGGAAACCACTCATCATCCGAGGATGATGAGCTCTCCTCAGAGTGAACTGAAGGAGGCATCTTGTAGGGCCTACAGCACTGGAATCAGCTAAATCCAAGAGCACCAACCCGTCAAACTGTAACGGGCTAGCCAAACTGGGCGCTAGCCAAGGGTGCTTACTAAGCGGCAATCGCGCTATATGATGTGGACCTGCCACGTAAACACACCTTCCTTTTTCCTTTCCTTCTTCAGCTAGAAGTTCACCGGTAATATACTACTTCTTGGAGTCTAGCCATCACCTTGCTATTTGCTACTGCGATTCGGCCCCTTACACTCTTCTAGCTCTACACTTTGGCTAGCGACGCGTTGGCTAGATTAAGAAGTTGTGAGTAACCCAGTTGGTTGTCAAGTGCTGCATCAACGCGTCAACCATACTACCCTAGATAGATGGTACACCGCGAGGCAACGAGATACGTTAATAAGAAACAGACTTTCATCAAACTATCTACGGAAGACGTATTTACTCCACGAAGCAAGTGTCGAGTAGCTCCATAAAGCGAGTGTCAAGTCCCTCCACGCGTGTCGAGTCTTTCTACGAGTCATCAGTTAGCATGCGTCAACTATGGAAGCGGCAACTTATATTCATCAACCAAGAGCGAGAACATTATCAATATGAGTGAGAAATGAGAAGTCCTTAGTAAAGGCCGCTTGGCTCAGCGAAACGAGTGTTATGTATGGGAAGTCCTCTAGGTAATAGAGGCCGCTTGGCTCAGCGAAACGAGTGTTATGTATGGGAAGTCCTCTAGGTAATAGAGGCCGCTTGGCTCAGCGGAAATGAGTGATATATATACACCATTATGCGAAGCCGCAAGTGGTAGTTAAGCCCTTAGGAGCTAAGGCGGCTCGAGAAACAGAGCGACGTCCATTGTTGTAGGTATGGATGCCCCTGCTACGTGGATTCGTAGTTGTTCCCTGGGGATGAAAGTGAAGGTACTACCTATAGGAGCTACCTAACTTTTGGCTACAAGTGGCTATTTGCCTATGTAGTGACAGTGATCAGACGGAGCCAAATAACGGCAGACGGAGGCACTATTGCACCTTGGGGTGCTGGGGCTATTGGTCATGAACAAGATGTCCCACGCAGTGTGCAGGAACTTACACATGCGAAACGGCTATCATGCAGCTGATCTACATTATTTCACAAACTTGCCTTGGGACTGCAGCCAACGGCTAGATCTTGTGAGGTTAATGAAGACTGTTGTTATTAAGCTGGTGTCTGGGAGAGTACCAGATGAGAGAGACAGCTAAGGGTGGACAACACCTAGCTTGAAGTCCTTGGAATTGACAAGGCAACTGGGATGATAAACGTGGGAGTATGGAGCGAAAAGCCCGGCTCTGAAGTCCTTGGAATTCACAAGGCAACTAGGATAACGAATGTGGGAGTACGGAGCAAGAAGCCCGGCTCTGAAGTTCTTGGAATTCACAAGGCAACTGGGATGACAAATGGTAAAGAGTACAAAGCAGGAAGCTTGACTCAAGCCCTTAGTAAAATACTCGAGGCACTCGGAAGCCCTCACCGCCAGCGTCGAGGCACGAAGGAGCCCTTGGCGGCAAGAGACATAAGCCCTCACCCCCAGCGTCGAGGCACATACGGAAGCCCTCAGTTAATCGAGGCATGAGACATAAGCCCTCACCCCCAGCGTCGAGGCACATACGGAAGCCCTCAGTTAATTGAGGCAAGAGACATAAGCCCTCACCCCCAGCGTCGAGGCATATACGGAAGCCCTCAGTTAATCGAGGCAAATAAAAAAAAAGCCCTCACCCTAGCGTCGAGGCATGGAAAACCCTTAGCGGCAAGACACAAGGAAGCTCTCTGCGACAAGGAACGAAGAAGCCCTTGATGAGAATTGCAAAAGCGATTTTTTTTTCCTGCCCTATAGCTACCCTACGACTTACACTATATAAGCTCGAGCTCGGGGACCGAGCTCTTTGAAAAGGGGGGATAGAGGCCCTAGTGAGCGAGTAAGCGAGCGAACAATCAAAGCTACGCTGAAGATTAAAAGAGATCAAAAGAGGTCAGGACCGACGAGAGGTCAAGACCGACGAGAGGTCAGGACCGACGAGAGGTCAGAACTGACGAGAGGTCATGACCGAAGAGAAGTCAGAAGCAACGAGAGTTCAAGTCTGATGAATGGGACCCTCGCGATGAAGAGCCTCGCGATGAAGAGCCTCGCGACGAAGAGCCTCGCGACGAAGAGCCTCGCGATGAAGAGCCTCACGATGAAGAGCCTCGCGATGAAGAGCATCTCGTGATAAAGAGAATCTCGTGATGAAGAAGCGAGTCCGCATGAAGAATGCCAACAATAAAGGCTAAGACTATGACACTGTTAATAAGAAGTCGCGAGATCGAAGACGCGAGATCGAAGACGCGAGATCGAAGACGCGAGATCGAAGACGCGAGATCGAAGACGCGAGATCGAAGACGCGAGATCGAAGACGCGAGATCGAAGACGCGAGATCGAAGACGCGAGATCGAAGACGCGAGATCGAAGACGCGAGATCGAAGACGAGATCGAAGATGAGGATCAAGGACGACGACCAGACTGCGCTAAATGCTAGACAGATGCGTGTGTGCTGATGATTGATCAAAAGATCAATAGAGCGCCAGAGAGCCTTGAGATCAAGAGAGTACGAAGATCGAGTGAGGTACCAAGAGATCGAGGAGATTGAGATTAAAATGTGTTAAAACCAAGCAAGACTGGCGAAGATTAAGGCCAGCGATCAAGGTCGGCGAGAACCAAGGCTGGCAAGGACCAAGGCTGGCAAGGACCAAGGTCGGCGAGGGCCAGGGCCGGCGCCACAGTCACACTGAGTTATTAAGGCAGCTGGCGGAGTATTCAGTTAGCGCGCGAGTTATTCAAGGGTTGCGATGTTGACGGAAATTGTTCAGCTGAAAATGGTGGGTTCTTCGGCTGGAAACGAAGAAGTTATTCAGCCATTATCAGGATCAAGGCCGGCGAAGATTAAGGCCACGGTCGGCCCAAGTTATTCAGTCGTCGCGGCGTGAGTTATTCAGTCAGTCACGACACCGAGATTTGAGTTATTCGAGTGGCCGTGAGTAATTCGGGCGGCCGCGGCACCGGATTCGAGTTATTCAGGAAATCGCGGCGTTGGTGAAGTTATTCAGGCTGTCGCGACGTTGGCACAGGTTCTTCGGGCAGCTACGAGTTATTCGGTCGGCATTCACGGATTGAGATCAACTGAGATAATGAGACGTTAGCACAGAGTCAACTGGTGGGATGAAAAACTGCCAGGGACTAGCGGCCTGGAAGGGAGGAATGGCGAGAAGAATTAAGCTACGGAAAAGTGCAACCAAGCCGGCGCAATCAGGGTAACAAGTTATACGTTCGGCGCGGGTTATTCTGGCGGTTGTGAGGTTATTTAGCCGGAAACAGCGGTTTCTTCGGTCGGAAATGGCAGTTCCTCCGGTCGAAAACGAAGGAGTTATTCAGGTGGTCGCGACGCCGCCGGTTTCGAGTCATTCGGCGGGCGCGACGGTGGATTCGAGTTATTCAACGGGCGCGACGTCAGATTCAAGTTATTCGGGTGGTCGCGACGTCGGCGCGAGTTATTCGGGCAGCCGCGAGTTATCCAAGGCTGTCGCGATGTCGGCGTGACTTATTTGGGCGGTCGCGGCGCAGGATTTGAAATGTTTGGCGGGCGCGATGTCGAATTCGAGTTATTCGGGTGGTCGCGAGTTATTCAAGGTTGTCG
This sequence comes from Xylariaceae sp. X802, assembly GCA_028637635.1. NCBI lineage: Eukaryota > Fungi > Ascomycota > Sordariomycetes > Xylariales > Xylariaceae > Xylariaceae sp. X802. Next base: position 689,284 of record JAJFDH010000008.1, on the reverse strand, counting down.
CGATGTCGGCGCGACTTATTCGGGCGGTCGCAGCGCCGGGTCTGAGTTATTCAGGTGGCCGCGATGTCGGATTCGAGTTACCTAGGTATTAGGTCGGCGCAAGGATATCCGGTCAGCGCGTGTTAGTAAGGTCAACTGGCCGGACAAAAGACTGCTAGGGGCTGGCAGTCTGAAAGGGGGGAATGGCACAACCAACCACGGAAACGCGTCGAAAAATGCGGCAAGGCCGGCAAGACAATCAAGGGCAACGAGTTCGATTGGTACGCGAGTTGTTCAATCAGATTCGACGAAGTCATTCGGCCAACGGGATGAGTATTCAGTCCGGACGACAGGTATTCAGTGGGCAAGGGGATAGCCACATGGGCTGGAGAATACCGTAGGCTGCAAACGAGAAGGGGAGACGTAAGGCTAGAAACGAGGCTTGTATGGGTCTACGTACTATGCAAGAACTTCCAGTGACCGGGCCGTAGGTATGGATATTGAGTTGTCGACAGCTAGGGACTCGCAGTCTTTGAAAAGGGGGAATAGTGTAACGGGCTAGCCAAACTGGGCGCTAGCCAAGGGTGCTTACTAAGCGGCAATCGCGCTATATGATGTGGACCTGCCACGTAAACACACCTTCCTTTTTCCTTTCCTTCTTCAGCTAGAAGTTCACCGGCAATATACTACTTCTTGGAGTCTAGCCATCACCTTGCTATTTGCTACTGCGATTCGGCCCCTTACACAAACGTCAAACGAGCTGCTGGCATACTGAACAGTGATCCGTAATACTATGAGACTGCCAAAGCATTAGCACGAGCCTACCGCATATATCACCAAAGCTCGAAAGGAAATAAGGTCATTCACATACATTTCTTGACTGGTTGTTGGCTGAAGAAGAAGGTGAAAGGGATTTGGAAATGAGCCTTCCAGAAATCCAGCTATATACAGTGAAGGCAAACCGCTCCTTCCCTCTCACACCAACTGCTCCTTCCTACAATTACGCACAACCACTCTACTACACCAATAACCGCACCTGCCATTACCTAACTGAAACCACCCATATTCGCCATATCTCACTGAAAAAGCAGCATAGGAAGGAACGCTGTAGCGGTCCTCCCTAAGGGGGTGTGTTGGATTAGGGACCGTTAATTAGGTAATATTAAGAGAAAGAGCTTAGTAATACTGGTTGGGAAGCTCCATATTGTGGCGGTATAAGTGGAGCTACTCACCAGCCCTTATGTGGCGCGCGCACAAGCTTATGTAATATATTCTGGTGAAGGAAAATAGGAAAACTCTGCAAGGGTGGCGAAAGAGCCTCCCAGCAGTAGTGGTGCAGCTTCATCAATACATCAGAAATTACCGCAAGCCTACAGCAGCCGACTTTACAGCAAGTTCCCGGAGAGGATACGGGTGAAGGCACGTTACTACGAAACAGGTCTGGACGGAATTGTGGGGGGCCAAATTCTAGGGTTGTGCGGTGGATCTTCTTTTTCTTTTTCTTTTCTGATGTAATTAACGCACCTGTGCCGGCCCGTTGGCCGCCGCCGTCTACGATAACGTCGTTGATACCTATTTGGCCCAGGTACCATTCTGGCCCACCTCCCACTAAAATCAACGCTATGGTACCTGTGGCGTTGACGATAGGCGCTGGAACGGTGGAAATATAGGCGGGTGGGCCAGAAGGGTACCTGGGCCAAATAGGTATCAGCGACGTTAGTCTAAATAGGCTTGGCTGTCCCTGACGTTAATAAAAAACAAACAAACAAACAAACAAACGAGATCTCTGCGAACCATCGTGCAGCGTGTCAGCCCCCATCAGCAGGACCACTCTGGTTACAGCAAAGGCACCATTCTCGAACAACGACGCTCCGATTTGTCGCCTGCAGATTAAAGGTACGAGTGCTGTTGCTCTTTGATGTCGCTCTGACGCGAGTTGGAATTCATCCTCACCAACGCCGCAACACTGAAGACACATGGAAACCAGTCATCACATATGCTTTCGAACATGGAAAATCCTGCCTCATCAATTCTCTTCTACCGCGCCAATTCTGTGATTCTAGGACTTCCGAGTGAGAGAGTAAGCATCTGCGAAACTATGGCAGCTACAGTTCGAATGCAGCCGCCGGGGGCCGAATGTGATGTTTTGGCTGCGTTTTGGGAACACCTTGTGCTGGCGTGGCCGTCGAATTGAGGCTGGACCCCGTGTACGGTCGCCTCCGCGGTCGAATGCATACATGCGTCGTATTAGGTCGAACCTATGGAGGCGGCCTGGACGCATTGAATACCAGTCACGCTCAGCTATGCTACCAAGCAAGCTCACCTCGAAATCTGTACATATGTCGGCTGGCAGCATGTTTGGTGCCTCCGTAACTGATTGAGACATTATCACCTACAGACAGAAATAAGAAGCTCAACAAGAGAATCGGTGCAGAGGTTAACTCGACGAACTTGGATGATACGTTTTTTTGAGAAATTCTGTGCGCTGCACTCGACGGTTGCCTGTCCGATTCCATTATGGCAGCGACTAGCACGGCGCCCCTTACCGCCCTCACGACCATCTTTACTCCGCCATGCTCAATAACGTGGCTTCTAACGAACGTAAATCCACCCTTCCAGTATCCCTCATTTCCCACGTCAGGGCCTGGACGGTGTTATCCACCTTTTTGGAGCGAGTACATGGCGCAGCGTGGATTTGAATACTACTCGCCAGCCATCTGTCCCAGTGGTTTCTATGTTGGACCGTCATGCATGATCACAAGCCCACGAACATATCAAGGCTTCCCCGCCATTCAGGAAGGCGAGACGGCGGCATATTGTGTACCAACGTACGCACTCATCCCTACGGCAATTCCAGGTCTTTTCTGACTGTCTTATAGGGACCATACGTGCACTTCTGACACATCCGACTTTCGTGGTGGTGCCTGGGGAGTCTTGCAGACAGCAACTGCGTCTGGCGCCCAGGTCACGGTCGGGCCGGCGATTCAAATTCGCTGGCGTGCTACTGATCTCAATGTTTTGGAGACGAATCCGCTAACGCCAGGGCCGGCTTTGGGTATATTACCTACATTCAGGACGTCGGACCCGCCAGCGACAGAACTGTCTTCAAGTTCAAGTACGGTTACAGATCCACCAACTCCCGAATCGTCTTCGAAGACGGATTCACCAACGACAGAAATATCTTCAATTTCGGATTCGGCAACCACGGAATCACCTTCGAAGACTGATCTGTTACCGGCAAAATCATCTCCAATGACGCATTCGCCAACGTCGCCGGCACTACGTAATTGGTCGGACGCTACAACAACAGTGACAGTTTCCATGCCGATGCCCGTAAGCGAATCGGGTTCACAAGAGACGCACATGGGACAACACACTGGTTCAACAAGTGCCGACGATGGACAGAGAGATAGCCGCGGCGATGAATCTACCTTGGGAATCGCCATAGCAGCCGTGGTCTTGAGCGCAACCTTCATGGCCATTATCCTGGCTTGCAGCGTACTCTTCTACTTAAGGCGAAGGTGCTGCCATTGCGCAGACAAGACAAAGCAGTACCCTGAGGCTATGTTTGCGATAAGGGCGTGGGTTCGTCAAAAGCTGAGCCGGATACGATGGCTGTGGTCGAGGGGAGAGAAAGGAACGATGAGCGGGAGCCAAGTTCTGGATGCCGAACTGGGAACTGACGGCCCTTTGACTGAGCTCGGGAGCGAACAACCCCTTGGAACCAGAGAGAACCCAGCGGAGCTACCAGGGATGGCGAAGTGGAGCTGGGTGTCGCGGTTTTCAAAGATGTTTTTCACCGTACGGCCGCGGTATAAGTCTTCACAGTCCGAATTTTGAAAACTGATTTTAATGGGAAATTCGGGTATCCAGAGCGCAGGAAGTAGGGATTTATCATCGCAGTACAGCATTTGATACGCATTCTATGTAATATTAGCGAGGTTTGATTTGCTGTTGCTTAGCTGGAGATATTCCGAGATGTCTATCATGGGAGGCGTAGTCACTGCTTGAAGACGCCCTTGGCGAGCTTTCAAGAGTGTGGTTCTTTTCACTTTTGAGTATCAATATCGACAGGTAAACCCGTGTGTCACGCAAATTCATCTCTTCATGAAATACGCCGTCCACGTTCCACTCGTGCCCGAAGAAAGGAGCCCAGTATAGGAGACGAGCACTTCGTCTTACTGATAGACCAAGAAGAAACCCATGGACGATGGCTTGATTACCGACCATCGACAGAACGATTAGCGTTGGATTTCCTCGATCTGTGTGGTTTCTTCTCCGCGGATCATGTGCCGTAAACACCCAATTGAGAGGCCAGGTATCATAGGCAAGGCCCTCGGAACTAACGATATCTACTACACTCGTCCTAACCGTCAAACCGAAATGGTAGCCTCGTGCAATATCCTATTCGTCAATAATCCTCTCAGTCTTCAAATCGTCGATCCATTCATGTTCTTGAAAGCCTCGCCAAGGCCCCAACCGGTCAGGAGGAAGGGGTTCTTGTTAGGAAGCAACTGCTCGCCGATACACACCGTAACGAAGGGCCTACTCGCCTTTATATGATATGAACTCCTTTATGCTACGGTCTTCTTGGAAAGATAAAAGCAGGGCTTATTCAGGAGATTCACAGGCGCACATGACTGGTCACGCATCCTAACTTGAACTCACGTCACGAGACCACAACGATGCTAGCATTTAGGTCAGGGTGTACAAATCAGAAAATGGACCATGCATCGAGGATATTGATATAATATGTGTTATTGCTAATCTATTTGTCGCAGAACAGGAAACGACGTGATAAGACTGATCTATCGTACCTTCATAGCTGGTGTCTCATGGTGATGGTGATGACGATGTTGAGTCTGATCTTCTCTGGATAGAGGCCCACCGACCAGGCAGGCGTATGGAGCTCAACGCTGTGAGGAATCAGGTCGGTCTTGCCGTGAATGATGGTCATTCCTTCCTTTCTTCATGATCATGATTCATCGATTTCGCCCACGGGCCACAGGCAAGGACGCTTGCCCAAGCGTCCCTGCCCGCGGCAATTGAGAAAGCGGAATGAGGGCAGTGACAGCGAGTAGAAACTACTTGCTCGGGAAGGAAAGGGGCTGATTCCGAGGAAGGATGGACAGTGAAGGAAAGAGGAGCGTTCAACAGAGCCTTTGCAAAGCAGCCGCGAGACAAAATTGCGCTTGTTTTCTACGAAAGCAGGGGCGATATCTGTTGGGGTTGGTCGTGACTTACGTATATACAGACGTAATCTTTCATGTCGAAGCAGGTGTGTCCCTCGAGACGAAACCTTATGTGTGGAAATCTAAGACGTTGCACGGTGCACCCAGGAAGTCTTTGGCAGCTACTTGCTTATTGTAATATCATAGGGAAGGATTCCTCCAGGGAGGAGGAAGGAGTCCTCTGCAGCACAGGTCATACTATCCGTCCCTCTCCCTCTCCCTCTCCCCTCTCCCCTCTCTCCCTCTCTCCCTCTCTCTCCTCTCTCTCCCTCTCCCACTCTCTCTCCTCTCTCTTGCTAGATCATCATTCAGACCATACCTACATCTACACGAATACAGACCCATCGTCGTCCTGTCTTCCGTGTTCATAGCCTTGTCTGTCCATGCAGAGCCTTCTGCTAGACTTATTCACCGATCACCCCATAATTTGATCATTTTCAATTTGCAAATTCTGTTTCCGAACCGTCGATCGGCCGGCTGCACCGCCACAAGTCTGCCGGTTTATCTGCCAGTACCTCTTGGCCGACCGATGGCCATCAGCCGACTATACTCATAGCTAGTGGTCAGTCGGCCAGGAGGTAAACAGATACTCAAAATCAACGCTTTTTATAACACTCTTGGAACATTGTCGTGCTATTCGAAGCATATCCGTTCTATCTTTCAGAGATCGAATCGTGAAGGACTTCACAAATACGGACAAAGTTCGCAATAAAACTAAGTTCATCGAAACATATATCAGGTAAGTTTCAACTTTCAACTGGGATCATCCTACCGAGTACTCATATAAATGGCTCCCTCCCACGCTCCTAAACATTTAAACCACCTACACGTTTGCTAATCATCGCTCGCAGAAACGTCGTCACCAAATATCCAGTTCAAGAACGGCGAAACGAGCCAAGCAATCGTCGACAGAACCAGACGATTTGTCAGTGCTGTACGGTGACAGACAAGACATCGAGATGATGTCGCTACCAACGCCATACGAGCCGGATGAGCAAGAGAGGGCCGGGTACTTTTACGGCCTGGCTGGGAAGCCTAGACTGGTTGCTAGAACAACCAGCAATCGTTGGACCGAGCCACTGCACGTGGGAGGTTGGAACGACGCCTTGCTTAAAACACGCAAGGAATATCTGCCGGTCGTGGATGCGGAAATGAAGTCGAAATGGAATAACGAGCTGTCTTTTGCAATCATCAATGCATTAGAGGGGTGCAGCTGGAGTTATTTCTTTCCGATTCGCATTGGCCTCGAGAGAACAACATGGGATCAACCTCAACCTGAAAGCGCCACAGTCCTGTTAATTGCGGTCGAAAAAGACAGTCTCAAATGGCAAGATGGCATTATAATTGCATCAAAATGCCGCGAGATTGTCCGATCGTATGGGATCGCCGATGTTGAGGTTGAGATTCGAGAAGGCAGATACGAACACCATGGCGGTTCCGAGCAATTTGAAAATCAACTCGACGCCGAAAACTGGTGCAGCGGACATACGAATGAAGCTATTCTGCCGATGTTGCCGTTTTCAGGTTATCCAGTTGGATATTATGGGAATTTCCCTAAGCAAGGAACTGTTGGATTACACCTAAGGCTATCTGAAGGAGATAAAACATCCACAGAAGCCTATGGTCTTACATGTCGCCATGTCGTCTGCAAAGATCCATCCGAACATGGAAGCTACAAGCTCCAAGGAGATCAGCGACAGTATCATTTACAGAGCGGCTTTCTCGAGTGCATGAGAAATTTAGCCTCCATCAAAGAAACTCAAGACGAGTCGATGGAACCGCTTCTAACCGCCAAAGAAGAGTGGGAGACGTGGTATATTCACGATAAGACCAAGAAACACAAGCGCCCCACAAAAGAGTCGGAGGATCTTCTTGTGGACCATCAAAGGGTCGCCGCTTATAATGCCAAAATCATCGAGCATTTGGCGAAACTGGAGCAAGAAGACAAGAGAAAGATCGGCCACTTGGCTTATCATCCAAGCTCCGAAATCTCGTCTTTACGGCCTGGCTACTTCAAAGATTGGGGCCTTATCGAGCTGAACCCTGACAAGTTCGTGAACGGGCCCAAAAATAAAGTCTTTATTGGGACACCGGAACAAAGGCACTTTTCAAAACGCCTAGAAAACGGGTTCCTCAATCTCGTTTTAAGTGATGAAGTCAGGGAGACAGCCCTCGTGGGCAAGCGAGGGGCGACCACAGGGTTGACATTCGGCACTGTGAGCGGTATCGAGGCTGTCATCCGTCGTCCGAATGATGGCGAAAAGTTTGCGTATGCCTGGGAAATGTTAATTGTCCCGAAATCAGGTTATAAAGTATTCTCGGACCGTGGAGATTCTGGCGCTGCCATTTTCAACCAACTCGGTCAGATTGTTGGGATGGTTACGGCTAGTACCAATTCCAGACCCGAACATGAGTGGGGAGGAGTGGGCGAATCCGGTCCGTCAAATTCTCGAATTTTGAAGAGATATCCAGGCGGCTATACCCCGGAAGAGGCAGGGGCAATGGACGTCACGTTCGCAGCCCCTATTCAATGGGTGTTGGAGGATATTCAGGCTTTTACTGGTCAGCAAGCAAAACTTGCATAACATAGGTGCCGAAGTGTCTGGACGGGCTCATTTGAGATTGACGCGGTTTAAAACCAGCTTAAGAAGTTAGATTACTACTCTGAGCAGAATCCAATGAATATCTCACCCATAAAATTTGCTGGCTGACGTGCGTCGGATATTCTCTGTAGTAGCATCTGTGCGCGAGCTCTAAATCTGACGGAGGCCAAAGACGTAGGTAGGGGATTGACCGAAAGGAGCGAGCTAGAGTCAAGAGAAAGCGCATACAACTAGTCAATGAGTCGGCAGGAGATCTCTATGCTGAAGTGAGATCCAGAGGAAGTTCGGAAGGTGACCGAAACGACGGAAAAGGCGCACTTTACATAAGTCTGTAAGGGGATTTTACGGCGCAAGCCTTACCAGTGGCTTTTGACGAGGCGACACGAGCGTCGAAGGGATCACGAAGTGCGGTGACAGGTCTATTACCGAGTCGTGCGAGAGATGGGCAATTTCGCAGAAGGGCTACGCTACGTTAGCCATTGCGGTATAAACTCGGGATTCGTTATCATAACGAAACATGAGTTTGTCCCGTGATCGGATATACATGTAAATGCTTCAACTCTGACGAGGAAACCTTCAGCCGGGTATGAATTACGGTGCGGCTTTCCAGCTACGCGGCCGCTGCTGGGAGCTTTCGATGTAAGGTTTTCTGGGACAATACTAGATAGTCAAGCATGCATATGCTAAGTAATATACTCGGCTATCATACACGCGGCATGATGGTACTTATTATTGTAGTCTACTTGCGGTGAGGTAGTACAGTTCAAGCGTCCGCATATAGCTTTCAAGGGATCCGTCGGGCAGCCCATAGGTAGTCCAAGTCACTACGGACGCCCTAATGCGACATGTGGTACTGGAGTGGTTACAATGTCGAGATGGCCATGCAGTTTTAGTCGAGTTGCGGTGTTAGTGCAGTGTTAGAGGTGGTCACGGTGTCAGCGAAGTTATGGTGTTAGAGTGGCTAGGGGAATACGAGAATATATTATAATATACGGCAGTCTGTAGAGGGCGCTTCCATTATCCATCGCGCTGAAAGCACTATCTCCGTTCCCGGATGGGGAGCCAACGAGAAGTAGTATGCGTTAACTATGTAGCCCGTGCTGAAGAGAAACAAGAAAGATCACAAGAGAAATGGTCTTATGTGGAATCAATGGCGGCAATGCCCAGCGACTGGCGTCCTTTTGACGAGATACATGATTTTGCAAACAGTGCAGCGGTAGTGGTTTTCGCCGCATTCCAGGTTCCTAATGGTAAAACCAACCTGAAGTACACAATGGTAACGGCGACCGCAGAGACGCCGCATAGTCCGGGAGAACAATTGCGCGGCCGCCGTTTACCACTCCATCACAGCCAGGGAGGGGCCCCGACTATGATAGGGCGCTTTGCGAGCGACTCGAGAATCGTGAGAAAACGAGTGCCAAGTTCACGTACTCTCGACAAGGAGGGTTCACGGGCTTTCTCCGCCACGCCCTTTTCGGGTCCCAAATCTTGGGCCTGCTCAGATGGCAGAGCCAAAAGCCAAGTAGTTATGTCCTTCTGCTTCGGAAACACCAAATACCTTCGGGCCTTGACAATTCTCAGTAATGTCTGCCGGGGTCTCAGCGTCGCCAATTCTCCCGAATATACCCAGCGGTCTAAGTGAACCATCATCCTTGGTGACCGCCTCACGCATTCTCGTACCAGAACACGCTTGGGCCCTGGCGCCCGCCCAGGCAGCCAAGGGCCAGGCATTACCCATCCCTGGCAATTCTCCGTGATGTCAGCGGGTGTCTCTGCATCCACCAATCCCCCCGAATATACCCAGCGGTATTAGTGTCACCATTATCCCTGGTGACCGCCTCACGCATTCTCGTACCAGAACACGTTGGGCCTTGGCGCCCGCCCAGGCAGCCAAGGCCCAGGCACAGTGACCCACCCCTGACAGTTCTCTGACATTCGCGGCCGAACTCCATCTTGGGCCCCAACCGAACAAACCGAGCATTCCCCTTCGCTACTTGCTACCGAGTATACCTCCCTGTTTGCATCTCCAGCGCAGCACCCAGCCCGCCGCATCAGCGGGTGATGCCGGCCCACGGGCGATATGTCGTGCCGAACCGTTACGTAGGTTCGACAGTAGGCTGGGACAGGACGGGTTTCAACGCGGGATTCAATGCTGGCCGCCACGCCACCGCATTGGCGACCTATGGGATCAGAGCGGCGCACCGCCGTCCCTGGCAAAAGTATGCAAGTCAGATTCCTCTTCTCTCGGAGACGAACAACCCATTGGAGGTTGAACCTCATGCTGGAAAAGTTCCGCATACGTGCCCTCGAATTTTCTGCAGCGTTTGCTGCGGCCGAAGCAATTCAATCCAGAGACTAGGCTCCGGCGAGCATCGCACCGGAATACTCTTTCTTTGTCTTGCTTTAACTCGTACTTAGAGCCGGTGTTGTGCATTGATCGGTGGGACCTTCCCACCGCTCAGATATGGGGTCGCAAGTTCTTCTGGTCGTTCTTGATTATAGAACCGCACAATTGGCCATCGGCTCGGCGGTGGCCGCGTAGTTGATGGCGACGCCATCGTAATCTCCGATGGCAATCTGCTCCCTGTATTGCACCTCGGGCAACGAACATACTTCGTCCCCACCGTTGGCTTCGACCATTTTGGTTCGCCCTTCTCGTCGAACTCCGACTTCTCAGAACTTCCGGATGTTCGAGAACTTCGTTCTCTTCTATACCACCGGCCGGCCGACCCCGGTGAGTCGCTGGCGCACCCGCCGGGAAGGTTCTCGGGGCCGAAGCCGGTCAAGAACGACGATGATGACAAGTCATTGGTCAAAGCAACCATAACCATCCTGATGGTTCAAAGCTTCTCAATATACGAGCGTGCCAACCACTTGCACGGGGACGAGCCGCCACGATAAAGAAGCTCTCCTTCCCGCACCGTGGGGGTCCGGCAGACGCGGCGCTGAGCATATCTCGCGGTTAGTGATACCACGACTGCGTCGATGGGCGCGCGCAGGGGCCGAGCGCACCAGTGTTGGTGCGCTTGGCATGCGCCGAGTACGCCATAATTTGTGTTGGTGCGCTTGACATGCACAGAGGCCGAGCACACCAGTGCTGGTGCGCCTGGTATGCGCAGAGGCCGAGCGCACCAGTGTTGGTGCGCTTGGCATGCGCCGAGTACGCCATAATTTGTGTTGGTGCGCTTGACATGCACAGAGGCCGAGCACACCAGTGCTGGTGCGCCTGGTATGCGCAGAGGCCGAGCGCACCAGTGTTGGTGCGCTTGGCATGCGCAGAGGCCGACCACAGCTTATGTTGATGCGCCTGGCATGCGCAGAGGCCGAGCACACCAATGCTGGTGCGCTTGGCATGCGCAGAGGCCGGCCACAGCTTGTGTTGGTGCGCTTGACATGCACAGGAGCCGAGACCGAGGCCGAGGCCGGCTAGGGCCGTGGCGAGCGGGATCAATTGATCGCGGCGATCGAAGGCCGGGGCCGAAATTTGGCGGAGCCGGAACGCAAAGCCGAGGCGGAGCCCCACATAGGGGAGTACCTTTGCCGCCGAACCCGGAGTTGAGTTCGCGATCGGAATTCGATCGTCATAGCTGCCTGCGCAGCACCAGACCAGGACACGCTTCCGCCACCAGCACCAGCAGTGCTTTATTTGGCACCTGATCTTCTGCCTCTTGACTTGGTTTGGCACCCGTAAGCACGACATTGGCGATCTCATTGCCTACCTCTTCGATTAGGCCCAGAACGAAATCTCTTCTCAGATATGGCCCTGCGGTTGCCCATATCTCTTTCCCAAATTGTGGGGAACAAGATACTTGACAACTACGAGAAAAAAGAAGACGAGACAGCCAGGCCCCACTATGGTGGCGTTCGTGCTTGTCCAGATCTATTTCGTTGTGCAGCTTGAACATATCCGCGAGCGGCGCGGTCCTACATGGACCCGCGGCAACGGTATTCCCGAAATATGATCGTGCCAATCGATTAGGCAGAAAGGCGGACGATCAGACGGGAGATTACAATTCGACGGGGACGGCTGTCTTTTGCTACGCGGCAGGCTGCAGCCGACCCCCAACAATCGAAAAACGTCTTTCGACGCCACCGGATCCCACGGGAGTATTGAATCCCTCCATTGGAAGGTTGTCCCTGGCTGCAGGATTTCCAGGTGACGGAAGGTAAAAGGCTAACCGTAGTACCCTCCATTGGTACTACGCTATATATGCCACGACACCAGACAACAAGCTCGTTGAGTTTAGGAGTCTCGATGTTTGTCGGTTGCCAACAAGGCATTATATCCGCCGTCGCAAGGGACCGCATTGGGAGTGCGGAATTCGCCGTTTCTCGGCTTTCGGCAGCCGCGGCTGGAATTTTGCCGGTACTGGCACGCCGCACCACCCCTAGGTGGGACGATTTTATGTGTTGTCACCACCCGGAAAAGTCGTTTGCGAAACATAGACCGCCGGACACATGATTCCGGTTTACACCGGCGACGCACCCCTTTGCGATGTGGCGCGTTGGGTGTCGCGGATTCTGGCGGTTGCCGATATGGCGAGGCCCGGCACGCTGCCCGAAGTAATCTTCGCATTGCAAGCCACCGGACATCCGGTTCCGGTTTACACCGGCGACCTTCCTTCTCGACAACCGGCAACCAGCACCGCCCCCCACATTCTGCTCGATTTGTAGGGGTGTTTGGCGCCGAGGTCGCCTATGCAGAGCTGCACATCGGTCGGTCAAACCGGCGACCTGCCGGCGGTCGCCTCTATGAATCGGTAGACGGTCGGTCGTCCATGATAGCTTCAAGCCGACGAGCTGTCGGATCTCTATTGGGGCCCCATTGCCCTGCCGGCAACCAGCATAAATGTACCCCTGCAATCCGGCATGCGCGACCTCCTGGTACTTGGGCCAGCCGTCTTTTCTCGTAATAGTTTGCTTCTTTGGCATAAATGTACCCCTGCAATCCGGCATGCGCGGCTTCTTGGTACATGGGCCAGCCGTCTTTGTCTGATCAAATCGGTCAGTCGACGGAAGCTACATCATGCGGAGATGATGGCGATGGAAATGCAGTATGGGGTGATGATATGATGTGTTGCCGCGGGACTTATCGTTCACCTCCTCGTCGAGGGTCGGTCAGACTTCTGAACCGACAGCCAACGGTCCTAGTCCCACGCCACCGGGGATGTTCTTGAGATCGTCTTCCAGGATTGCCCTTGATCTCTGGGAGAGCGTGTCGGTTTTTCTCGTAGTACTTTGCTTCTTTTGAATAAATGTACCCCTGCCCGTGATCTCTGGGAGAGCGTGTCGGTTTTTCTCGTAATACGTTGCTTCTTTGGAATAAATATATCCCTGCCCGTGCCACGCCACCGGGGATGTTCTTGAGATCGTCTTCCAGGATTGCCCTTGATCTCTGGGAGAGCGTGCCGGTTTTTCTCGTAGTACTTGGCTTCTTTTGAATAAATGTACCCCTGCCCGTGCCTCTTCCAGGATTGCCATTGATCTCTGGGAGAGTGTGCCGGTTTTTCTCGTAGTATTTTGCTTCTTTGGCATAGGCTCAGAGCTGCACATCGGTCGGTCCGGTCGGCTTATACCTATTGACCGACCCCTTAGAGGAGCCCACTGCGAACGGTCAACTGCTTCTGCCGCAGACGCAGCATCTATCGGCAAGCCGCCAACCATGGAACCGGTTGCCGATCTGGATTGGCTCGCGGCAAGCGCAATGCCGGTGTTGGCAACGGGAGTTGCTACCCATATCCGTGCCTCTTCCAGAGGAGGAAACATCGGGCAACGTCGAGCTGGGGTTGCTCCAGTCCGGCTTGGACTTCTTGTTCTCATTCGCGCGAGGCGATATTTGGTGTCGCGTAATGGACAATGCCGGATCTCCCGGCCGCAAAATGTTTGCCCGCGCGGAGACAATCTTGCCCCGCGGCGGCCGACTCGGCAGGGCAATCGACAACGCCAGATCAAGGGACTCGGCAGAGTCGCCGGCACCCAGGGGTCGTGGCTGCAGGCTAGCGCTGACCTCTATGGAATTTCGAGGGAGAATCGCACTGAAAATGCGAAGCTGTTCGTCGGACATATTCCGGGACGGCTTCTTATGATATGAAGATTGGCTTCCGTGAATTGAAACACGAACCCTGGTGCTTCCCGGGCAGCACCGCAACCCGCCATGTTAGCAGGTTGCGGGCTTGGAGGTTCTGCCCTCCGGCTGGGTGCTGCTGCCGCAGTATATATAGCGGAGTACCAATAGAGGGTACTGCGGTTAACCTTTGACTGCCCCGGACCCCGGGCGCCGGCCATCAAAGGTAAGCATGGACTCGGAAGCCAGCGGCTCCTGTCGTCTGCCCCGAGCGGCTCGTGTCGGCACGAAATTCGTCGACAGCGATGCTGGTCTCCCACCCAGGAGCCAGTCTCGTGGCTCAGGACCGCTCCAGGCCGCATCAAACTCTAGACAGTCAGATCCGCACCGCCGGCAACATCGGGGAGCCGGAATCGGCTTTGCGCTCAATCGCGCCGCGAGGACTGTTTGTTGCCACGGCCAGGTTGCTTTCTGCCCGGTTCCGCACCCACGGAACACGGGGCCCGCAGCCACATGGCATGTCATCATGCCGTTGGATCCGCCGCCACAACGCCCAAAAGCTCTTTTGTCCTCAACCAACCCACGGGGTCGGGTACTGGTGCTCGGGGCCGGCACCGCAACCCCTTGCTTGCCCCGCCAAAATCTGGCCAGCACCGGGGCTGGATATCGGCTGTTGTTGTGGGTATTGTTGCGCCGCGCCGCCGGAACCCGGCCTTCCATTTGCAAGCAGGTCGCCCTCCGTCGTTGCTGCTTATTTGGGGCGGCGACCATTCCGCACTGATGTCCCACATGGTGCTGTTGCAGCGATTACGCCGCGCCGGGATGCAATGCCCGAAGGCGAGGGGGGGACCGAGCCCAGGAAGATTGTGTTGGTATTGTTGTTTTGCAAGCCACCATGAGGTGCGGAGTCCGGGATTACCCGACAGACGACAGGGAATGTTGGAATCAACGTCATGATATCGTGAAGAGACGCAGAACATAGAGTCCGGAGGTGTCCACCTCCAGACCGCCAGCACCGGCGTCCCGCCGACGTGGGACCAGTGTACTCGACTCTGGCCACGACCGCCAACTTCGATTTCGGGAGTTCTAGCACGCGTGTAGAACACAGAATAAGTCCCGCCATTTATTTCCGTGGCTCTGTTTTGTTCGATACGTTGTCCTGCTCAACCACCGACCAAGTATTGTCGCGGGTTATCCGGGATCTGGGCGAGCGCAATGTAGACGGGGTCACCCAACCCCGTCTACATTGGAACAGGATACCGCCTCGACAACCACGACAATACTTGGCCGGCGTGCCCAACGCCGCCATGGACTCTTCATTCTGCGCAGCTTCTTGATTTCCCAGATTGGCCAGCGCCTAGGCGAGCGCAGTGTAGACAGGGTCACCCAACCCCGTCTACACTGGAACAGGATACCGCTTCGAGAGCCACGACAATACTTGGCCGGCGTGCCCAACGCCGCCATCGGCTCGTTCTGAGCAATCTGCTGACTTCGCGGGTTGGCCGAAGCCTCGGCAAGCGCAGTGTAGACAGGGCCACCCAACCCCGTCTACACTGGCATATAGCCTTCGAGAACCACGACAATACTTGGCCGACGTGTCCAACGCCGCCAGTAGCAGACTCCTGAAGCTGCTGAGCTCGCCACTGGCGCCACGGCAAGGACACGCCGGCCATACCCCAGGTGAAATATTCACCGCGCGATTCGGCCGTTGGTGTTCTTTACACCGACCAGCGGAGGGCATTCAGAGCTTGTCGAAAACAAAGCTTTGGCCACCTCCTCGGCGCCGAGGCTACGGGAGCCATGACGGGCCCCGCCCCGAAAGAGTCGCAAACCCCAATAGCCGAAGGCGAATCTGCCCGTCGCAAAGTGTCCGAGGGCCGACCGGCCCGACCCGAGCGGGTAACGCCACCGTAGTTCCAGTGGCCGAGAAGGACCACTGGCACCAGGCGGGTAAGAGGGAAGAGGGTAGACTGGACCGGAACGTGATGTGGAATCACATTCCAGTTCGCGGCCGAGAATATTTCGGATTCATGTTGCCGATGATTGATAGCGCCCCGACGGGAGTGGTCAACTCCTTCTGCTGCTGACGCAGCAGCGGAGAGCGAGAATGTCTGGGCAGACTCCAGACCCGGCACCAGGGCCGACGGCGATAATCTACGAATGTCGCTATTGAGCGACATCATCGTTCGTAGCCATGGGCTATGAACGGAGCAAGGGCTCCGGAAGGACCATGGCGAAAGGCCAATAACTGAGACTGTTGCTGACCGCGACCGCCGACAGCGCCTAACGGGTAACTGCCGAACGAAGCGCACCAGCCCCCGCGAGAATATTACGAACGCGAGAGGCGCCAACATCCCGCAGAGAAGCTGATGCAAAGTGCACCAACCCCCGGTGGACCGGATCTGGAGGCTCATATACTCCATTAATCTGAATGGTTGCCACTGCTCAGCATGTCGAAGGACTGGAAGACAAGTTTGGGTGCGCCAACAGTGGTATGGAGTCCGAACCGGCGAGGCGCGACCGCGACATGGGACGGCCTTGGGTTGGACCGTTCGTCGCAGACGACCGTCTTTCTCGGATGATCGAGTCTTGCCGGACAGACAATCGATCTACCATCAGAGGGCCCACCCAGACCCGCCGACGGCTACCTTCGGGTAATGAGAAACGGGCTGTTACGAGAATTAGTAGATGGTCAGGGAAACGGATGGTAAACGTGAATGGACGACCGGTAACAAGGGCAGAACGGAGGATGTTCGTGGTGAACCGTGAACGACGGCAGGGAAAAAGAAGTGTGAACGGGACAAGGAGAATATCTTCACTTACCAAGCCGCGAACAAGATCAAGGATGTTCCAGGCAAGAACGGGAGGCTCGAGGGGAGCTGGCGTGGTTCGGAGTTCGATGTCGATGACATAGGTGACCATCGGAACGAGGAGCGCACCCCAATGTGACAAGACAAGTATGGTGCTGAAGGGCAGGTTAGCGCGACGAGAACCATCAAGGATGAAGTTCTGAAGAATGCTAACCGACAACGAGGGTGCATGGCCCAGGACGACAAGGGCGCTGAAAGGCAGGTTAGCGCGAGAGTCGTCGAGGATGAAGATGAGAAGAATGCTTACCGACAGTCGCGAAGTGCGCCCTGTTGTTTGTCGCGAAGACGGCCGACGGCCATAATGGGTGATGAGGTGTGCGACGACGACGAAAGGAGGCCGAAGCCAAGGCCGAAGCCAAGAGCGGAGAGGACGCAGGCAAAGGAGTCGCCAAAGCTGGGTGGCCATCAGGTCCTTCCAAGCCTCCAAGAGGCATCCTCGATGAATGTCTCATACACGCACTCTTGTGCAGCGAAAGAAGCCGAAGCTGAAGGACTGGTTAGCGCGAGAGTCACCGAGGGCGAGGAGGAGGAGAAGGATGCTTACCCATCGCCGACTAGGCATGTGAAAGAAGACCGAAGCCAGTGAATGGAAGGGGTCCATACATTGGACGTCCAACCAGGAATGTATCCCTACATGGGAAGACAGCCGAGGCCGAGGGGGAAGGAACCACAACATATGCTGTGGGAGTGGTCATCGTTGCGGCGTTGTCCGGGAAGAGATGGTGGTATGGCGACCCGAGAACATACACTCGGGGGAGAAGTGAACGGTTGTGACTTGTCGCGTGGGAGAGAAGTCGAGACACGAAGTCCAAGGCAGGATTGCCCTCGGGAACTGCTATTGTGGGTTGTGTGATCGTAGTAACTCGCGAGGACCTAAGCCCCGAGGAACCCCGGTCTTGGCAGACACCCGACAGCCATAGTCGAAACAGAAGAACGAAATGAAATGCCGGAGGGGTTGCGGGAAGGGGAGGAGAGTGAAGATCGTCTAAGACGAAAAAAGAAACTCTGACTAAGTCAGAAGAAAGAAACTGACTAAGTCAGAAAAAAGGGCGCCGAAGCGAGTCACACATGGGAAGACCCATGGTGGGTGATGGTGGGTGGGTGGCCGTGGTGGGTGAGCGTGGTGGACTGGGAAAGTAGAAAGAAGGGAGAGAGGAAACGAAAAGGGAGGGGAGAATTCGAGGCCTTATATACTAAAGGTACAAAGGTACAACGGCAGAATCGAGGCGGTAGAGATTGGCAGCAGAATCGTAGTGAATGTTCGATCGGCCATAGAGATAGCCCGGTAGCGAGGTCGGTCACGAGGATAGGGGGGGACGTGGCAGTTTTGCTAGGGGATAGACTCGGTGGTCGGTGCCGAGCGCATGGGTGCCTAGCCTGGCAAATAGGAACGCGGTGAGGTCCTCGGTGTATTAGTGAATGCTTCTCGGCCTCACGTGTGTATGTATGTAGGTGGTGAAGGTGGTTGGGCGCGTTTGCCTGATACATCATACCGTGCAGGTCGGCACCGAGGCAGAGCGGCAGAAAAGGGGGCGGTCAACCTGCTAATGAGCTGGCAGAGTGTTTACCGGACGCGATAGTGAGATATATTCATCAATACGAAAGGCAGCGAATGTTTGTGCGGTACCGCGTCCAGACGCGTATGCGTCGTGATAGTAATGGACGGCACGCGCGCGTGACGGTCAGCTATTCTCGAGAGCTCGGACGGTATTATTCCGAGTGGCAGAATCAACACTAGACATGCTTCTCCATCGTGAATGACACGTAGGGTTCGTCTCGTAACATGCCGAAGCTGATCGGGCTTCCCCGGACCCCTGATGTTGGAGGTCGACGAGCTTTTACTGCCAAGTCTATCGCCAGGGGATGTTAGCCTCCTACTCAGGCGCACACAGGTCAAGTATATCACGACGGCTTTAAGTTGTAGATATGTAGGGTCTTTGTTCAATACAGTCTCATATTGTACATGAATGCAATCACGTTAAGGTCGGCTCCTATTGAGGGCACTGGGACGAGCTGGGTAGAACATGGCGATGTGTTTGCTTTCTAGTCAAATATACAACCAGAATTCACCCCAACCCTACCGACCACGAGGACTGTCCATTCAGGATTGGAGGTAGGTCTGTTGTATTTCCAACTTTACCGCCATGGAGGACAAATCCTCCCCTTGTCCACATGTCGACATTCACATATTTAGTGAGGTTATTTCTAGTGAACCTGTAAGGACCAGCCATTAACAATACGCCAACGTCCGCATTATTACTCATTCTTTGTGACATTCATTTAAGGCTAAAGGAGCATCATGAAGTCTGATAACTAGGTAGGTAATAGCGAAGCTCGTGATAGATAGGCTATTTTTGGACCTATACATCTATCTTGTCTTGTTCTGCATACGGTTGCGTATGATATCTCTCAAAACCTCAAGACTAGCTATTGGGGTCGTAGGCGTCATATGTACCTGACGATTGTTTGTCTCGAAAGAATGGTTGGTTTATGGCTATTCTGCCAATATGAAAGCACAGCGACGTAATAGCTGGATCAAAGACGGTGCGGTATCGACTTGCTGCCGAATGCAGTGGAAGATCAGGCAGTGCAGCGTGATGCATACCTACTAATTGTCCGTCACTTCGGTAGGGTGAGGACGAGGTTCCACGGTGACTCGCCTTGTAGAGAGGAGCGAAGGGCCTCGTAATCCACAGGGTCTGCGCCGGGCACGGGGTCATGATGCGACGACCTACTCTAATCGGCAGATCGCTCAGCCCCGTTTCCACCACGCCAGAGTCCATAATAGCCCTCGCAGTTCTTCCACATCTTGATGGTTCCGTCTTCCGAGCCTGTTGCATACAGCCTACCGTCAGGAGAGAATGCAACGGACCAAACAGGCCCATGGTGGCCTTTGTGAACGTCTACCATCCGTTAGCGCTTGGACCACGGAGACACATATAAAACCCTCATAAACCTACCGATCTCAACGCCATCATCCCATCTGTAGACCCGCGCCCACGTTGCCGGTTTGTCTTCGCCAACAATAATCTTTCTACTTTTAGGGTCTACAGCCACACTAGCGACCTTGTAGTCCATCTTCATGCGTTTAAGTTCGTCGGTGGCTTGCAGTCCTCCCCAGAAGTAGATGCATTTTCCAGCCGCAACTGCCAACACTGGCAGGCCCACGCCTATATCGGCTCTTGACGAGTACTCGGGGGCCAAAGCACAGAACTCGCAAGAGCCAATCTCTCCATCTAGGACCTCTTGCTTGACAACGCTTCGCGTGCGAAGATCGAACCATCGTAGAGTGTCATCAGATGCCGTGATTAGAATGTTAGGATCCCGAGTCCAAACAATGAATTTGATGGATGCCGTATGAGTTTTGGGTGCAATCTCAAAAGCACCCGCAGCCTGGATTGTTCGGGCAACTGTTCCGCCGTTCTCAGTCGGCTTCACCTCAGTCAAGTCGAAAATTCGCAGCTTCTTCTCCATTCCGCCAGTAGCCAGTAGATCCGTACTATCGGGAGGGTATGCAATGGCGCGGACGATATGGTCATGCTGGAGCGTACAAAGCAACTCGCCAGTATGAGTGTCCCAAATCTTGCTGTAGATGAGTGAGGGTTAGCTGTTAATTCGGTCACTGCATAGGGCGGCGGAAAAAAAATTGCACGTACGCGGTGAAATCGGCCGAAGCAGTGGCGGCTGTGCTGGCATCAGGACTCAGTCTGGCTTGCCATACCGCGCCCTTGTGGCCTATAAAGGTCCCAATCCAGTCACCAGTCTGACCATCGCGAAGCATGGGATTGCCGTCTGAATCAGTCTTAGTCAGTGCCCAGGCGCATGTTAGGAACTCGGGGGTTTCGCGTAGCCAACATACCCTTGCAAGCAGAGATCAGAAAGTAGGATTCATCTTTCTCAAGGGGCGAGAAGCTGATATGGGGTACGGGGCGTGAGTGGCCGTGGCAGGTCAAAGGCACATATTGCCGGGGAGGCTCAGTAGCAGGAGCAGCAGCAGCCATCGCGTCGAAGTAAGAGCCAATGTTTGGTTTGACGAGGGAAACCGGATGGAAAGACGGGTACAACGGGGATGTGAAGCAATCAATACCTGTCAGCGATTGAATGACGGTAGGTAGCGGCAGTGCGCGGTGCTTGAAATGGGGGAAGAGGGAGGGTCTGCTGGTGCAATGAGGTGCGGATTTCGAGGAAAAGAAAGAGTGAAAACCGTTGCCGGGTCTGTAATCTAGTTATACTCTAATTGACCTGTCTCACTCGTTCCGTCTCGATTAGGACGTAGCCTTGGCATCAAGTCGTATCGTTTCGTCTCGTAATGTCGTGCAAATCGTTAAAAAGGGAAGAATTGGGGCCTCAGCGCGTTAACCCGTACGGATTGAGGGTGAAGGGCGAGGAAAAAAGCCCGCTCTTAACTCGAGTGTACTCGTCTCAAAGCAGATCGAGGAAGAGTCGCAGTTGGTGCGAAGAATAGAACCTAATTAGAGAGATGGACGAGAAGAGGAAAGAGTGAGAGTGCGCACGAGCGTGTGAGAGAGGGGAAAAGAGGCGGAACATAAATGGGAAAAGAAGGAGGAAGAGGTGCTCGAGGAGGTGTGGTTTCGAGTCAAGTCGCTGCGCAGGCGGTTTCCATGGATGATGCGCGCAAGAGAGAACGGATTGGTCGTCGCAAAAAGTATTGATGGACGGTCATAATTCGGATACATGGACCGTGACCGGTCTAGTGCCCGGGCTAGGTAATTATATGGCAGGTAAGCTAGCGTCATACTGTGAATAATGCATGTACAAAGTACGTCTGTAGGTTGATACGTTACTGGCAGAATACATTATTCTTCGCACAAACTGTATCGTAGCTTCACGGTAGGCTAAGGTAGCTATGAAGTAGCACTGGCAACTAGATACACTACATGCAGCTAGGGAAGGTTATCTAATTACTTAATAGATGCTTAGATGCATGTGGGGTGTGATGTTTCAATGAGGGGCTAGCCCCGGCTCCATTAGTTAAGGGCAACTACCGGTACGAAGTACCTACTCTACCGATGC
The DNA here is from genome assembly GCA_028637635.1 of Xylariaceae sp. X802. NCBI lineage: Eukaryota > Fungi > Ascomycota > Sordariomycetes > Xylariales > Xylariaceae > Xylariaceae sp. X802. The sequence continues at coordinate 667,503 of JAJFDH010000008.1, read as the reverse complement.
TCGTACCTTCCATTCAGCATGATATCATTCCCAAATAGTTAGTCAGCCGGCCATCGCAGTGTCTCGATGAACATAACATCGTTGACGGGCGATGCAACGGCAGCAACCAGTAAAATAGTATACACTTCTGGCATACCGACTGGACAATTGCCGTCTCCACCTCCGCCATCGTATCTACCTGTACCGGCACCTAAGTCCTGCTACTGGCTGTGACAACGCTTCAACAAACAAGCCTGCTACTCGTTTGCGGCTGGCCATGTCTATCTTCAGACTTTCTGCACAGCTGGCCGCTCACGAAGCCGATGTACGTGGTTCAGTTTCCCTTCCGCGGTCGACCGGTTTCCCCATTCACGTTGCCGCTATCCCGCTCTTCTCTTACTGTCATAATACTTGCATACACACACCTAGCGCTCGAGCTGGTGTTGGCCCCTTTGCTCTGGATCTGCTGTCTAACCCGCCATTATAACAGGTTCGCGATGTGAGCTTTCCCACCCCCGATCTCGTCCTATCAGCTTCGCGGGACCATACGGTCCGAGCCTGGTCTCGGTCATCCTCCTCCCCTCCGGCTTTCGAACCGCATATAGTAACTCAAGGCTCGGAATTCGTTAACAGCCTGGCTTGTCTGCCACCTACTGCTGCTTTCCCCAAGGGTACGGTTTTGTCTGCCGGAACCGACGCCATAATCGATGTCAGATCTGTGACCGCCAGTGCCTCCGACAATGCCGAACGCATGCTGATAGGTCATGCTCAAAATGTGTGTGCCTTAGCAGTCGTGCCAGGATCCAACTACATAGCATCCGGAAGCTGGGATGGTACCGCCCGTATATGGAATGTCCGAACATGGGAGACTGAGGTTGTTCTGGAGGGCCATGAGGGTGCCGTTTGGGATGTCCTGCCTCTGAGTGAAACCCTCGTTATTACGGGCTGCGCCGATAAGAACATTCGTGTGTTCGACCTTAGGAAAGCAGTTGCTGGCCAGCTTCAGCCGCGGTCTACCATTTATACTCCCGAGGTCATACGCGCTCTTTGCGAGGTGCCGAGAAGTCACCCCAGCGGTGCCGACATTGCAAGTGCGAGTAATGATGGTGTCATACGTTTATGGAAACTCAACGGGCAACAAGTTGGCGAGCTCCGTGGCCACGAGAGCTTTATATATTCGCTTACGTCACTGCCCTCCGGTGAGCTGGTCAGTTCTGGCGAGGATCGCACCGTTCGGATATGGCGCGGCTCCGAGTGTATTCAGAGCATCACGCACCCTGCCATATCTGTCTGGTCTGTTGCCGCTTGCCCCGGGAATGGTGATATTGTATCTGGTGCAAGTGATGGCGTTGTTCGTGTCTTTTCGCGTAGCGAAGACCGCGTTGCTAACGCGGAGACCTTGGCTCATTTTAATGAGTCGGTCAAGTCTTCCGCTATTCCAAAGCAGCAGGTTGGTGGCATAAATAAAGAAAAACTCCCCGGCCCGGACTTCTTGAAGACAAAGTCCGGAACCAAAGAAGGCCAGGTTCAGATGATCAAAGAAGATGATGGATCAGTCACTGCACATCAGTGGTCAATTGGTCAGCAGCAATGGATCAACATTGGTACGGTTGTGGATGCCGTCGGCAGTAGTGGCCGTAAGGTTGAGTACAATGGTCAGTCCTATGATTATGTTTTCGACGTCGCTATTGAGGAAGGCCAGCCGTCTCTCAAGCTGCCCTATAACCTGAGTGAAAACCCTTACACCCGGGCCCAGCAGTTTATCAATGACAACGAGCTCTCTCAGAATTTCTTGGACCAGGTAGCGCAGTTCATCGTAGCGAATACCCAAGGTGCCAGTATTGGACAAGAGTCGGAAGATTCATCCAGACCGGGTCCGCATAGCACCGAATCAACGCATGCATTTAGCACGGAAGCGAGTACCTCAAAGACTCTGCCACAACGAGATTACCTGGACATTACCGCGGCTAAATATGAGCGTGAGTAACCCATATCATTTCTCTTCTCGCTTGGCACACTCTGACTCTCTTCAGCTATGTTTAAGAAGATCTTGACTGTCAACTCTGCACTTGTTGCTGCTGGACGTAAAGATATTTCTCTTAACCCTTCAGCACAGAATGCCCTTGCTATTCTTAAAGAGGCATTAGAGTCTGATCGGCCCGTCACGGATGAGTTCACTATTGGCTTGGTCGTCATGATGTGCACGAAATGGGACTATCCAGACAGAGTGGCTCCACTTGATTTACTACGGTGTATTGCGACATCACCGGCTACTGCCAAGTTCAGATCACCACCAGAGCAAAGCAGCGCGGTACAGATAGCAATCTCTGCAGTGCTCGACGGTGTTCCTGACGGAAGTGCGCCTAACGAGAATTGCGCAATGATGGCACTCCGCACCATCGCTAACATGTTCAAGACGGCAGAAGGAAGGAAACTACTGGCACAGCCTTCAGAAGTTTCTGTCGTCCTTTCGTTCCTAGGCCGGGTAGTTGGGATGCGGGGCCAGCCCGCCATCGGTCCATTCAACCGCAACGTCTTGCTCGCTTTGACGACGGTGGCCATCAACTACTCCGTTTTAGCTTCAAAACGATTGGGTAGTATATCCACGGACAATCAAGTCCGACTAATGTCAGCCCTCGCGTTAATCCTGCAGAAGCAAACTGACTCCGAGGTCATCTACCGGGCACTGGTGGCTGTCGGTACCCTCATCACCGTGATAGGCAAGGCTGCCCCTGAGGCAAAGAGCTTGTCTTCCTCGATCCAGTCGGCTAGGGATAGGGTATCAGAGGACCGGGTCCAGGCAATAGCAAAGGAATGTTTCTCTCTGCTGGTCTGAGGTTGTTAGCGGGTTAGCTGCAGATAGAACATCTCGTATTTGAAAAGAAATGATTCATTCATGCGGTGTGCTGATACCTAGGATGAGTTGACACTTGACTGGGAATGAGAAATGAGTAGATGATCCTGTTATGTTTCTTGAGTTTTGATGTGATCCTTGAGCTGGTGATGCTATCTCCTTTATTACCCAAACACGCCAACTTCGTACAGCTTCGCACTATCGAGAGAAATACTTGCTTGGACTCTAAGCACCGGTCAGTTTCGCAAAGAATGCGAAATACCCGTTTATTGCCAGTTTTCTAATTGGTTCGGACTCCCATGAAGTACGAGTTGGTGTTTTAAGCGATCAAGGGGATAGATATTTTATCGGATATTCGTGTAGTGTGATCTTGTCCTGGATGTGAAATAAGTCTACCTCATTCTAAGATAATTAAGGCTGATACTCTTGTAACTCGCGTCGCGTTAAGACTTCATGCTATGGGTGATATGCATACAAGATGATAGATTTGAAGTAACTGCACAATATCAAGCCAAGACGTCAACAAGAAATAACACCAACTTCACAACAACGTGCAAGTTCAAGAAACGCGATCCAGGAATAATCACGAATCTGTATACTGCCGAGATAAAGAGTATAATTTACTTAGGGACCTAATTTAAGTCATCCTACTTAATATATTCAAGAATCAATAGATCCAATCGCCTTCCGTTGCCGGGAACAAAGTTGTTATCCAATCGCCGGACGCCGTGTTTGTGTTTGGGATGTACATTTGTGGGTATAGAACTCCTCCGAAAACAGCGTTGCTAGTCGTGATCTGGTCACGTTTCCCTCAATACTTTCATGCCCGAGTTCCTTCTCGTTTTGCGTTTTGGGAACCCGGCACATGAGGCTCAGTCTTGTTTTTTCGGGCTGCTTCTTTATACTAGCAACCATGCCGCGCCCACTATTACGGGCAAGTATCCGAGCCAGGAGAGCGTGGATGGCCGGAGACTTGCGGCGCCGCCGCCGGTCATGTTCGCCGCGGCGCCGATGGGGGTTGTTACTATGCTGTACATGTCTGCGAAGCCTAGGTCGGTGCTGTTGTAGCAGTTTGAGCTGTTGACTTCGGGGATTCTTGGGTCGCCGGGTGCGGCGAAGGTTATGTCTACGCACTGGGACGCGGGCGGGTTAGCTTGTTTGTTCTTCTGTGGGTGACTTTTTTCTTTTTGTGGTTACGTTGGCCTTGCCTCGTCTGCTTTCCCGATTTTCTAGCAGGTAGGAACTAGTGTGGAGGATTGTGGCGATTAAAGGGATGGATGTCGGAATACATACTGAAAATAGGGCTGCGCCGTGCATGGCTATCTCCACGACTTGAATCGTCGCGTTGTCACCGGGGTTCATGGTCCAATTCGTCGGCAGCGGGACCTGCGGGAAACAAACGGTGCCTGGATATGGGCCGTTCGAAGGACCTAGTAGCTGAATTTGGGAAAGCATAGGGTTGGACATGTTGATCGGTCCGCCGTCTGGGCCGTCGGTGCCGACGCCGAGGTTCATGTAAAGCAACGCTGTTTGATGGCCTTGGAACCAGCCGGGTTGGAATGCTATCGCGCCGCCCGTTGTTGGCCAGTATGTCCGGTTTTTCGATAGAGTAAGGCCACCACCTAGGGAAAGATTAGATTCGTTCGCTTCAACGCCTTCCTCACGATACGTTGATTGGAGCGGCTACTCACATGGGTAATCCCACTGCATGCCATAAGGCCATTGCTCATTTGTGTGCAGGTTGTTGCCTCTCCATCCCGGATACGTGATGACGGTGTGTGCGGTTGCTAATGTGGCGGCCGCTGTTGCTAGAAATACTGAAGGCAGCATCTTGCCTCTTTAGATACGGACCCTAGGATTGATCGTAGAGAACTCGATTGAGGACTTTATTCGGCGAAAAGCGACGCGTTCTTTGAGAAGTATGTCTCCGGTCGGCGGGTTATTGTGAAGACCACCGTGAGTATGGACAGCCTGGTGTGCTTCTCAACGCTATCGGGTAATTTCGTTCTAGTTTTTCAGAAGAGAGAGATGTGACAGCGATGTAATCTGGTCTTTCGATGGCTCAATTGAAGCGGTGATGAAGGCGAATGAATTGATACGGCATACAGCAAAGATGCAGGACAGGAAAAGTTCTCAATGAGCGGCTGGGCGTCTAAGAGCAGATATTGCCATTAAGAATGGGAGACGGCCCAATCGGCCGCTTCGGTGATCCGAGGACCATTATGCTTTGCTTCCCATCACAATGATACACTAGTCGAACTTGCATGACGACCAGCCAATATCAGTACCACCCCAGAAATGTCAGGCTGGGCGGCATTCCAGGACGACGAGCCAGTGGCGACGGCGCGATGCTGTGCACGACATGCGTCCGGCCTGCGCAATGGCCAATGGGAGGGCGACGGTGACTAGAGGGAGCCGCTGGGCTTTGACAGCAAGTGGGAGTGATTCACGGTCATCACAGCCAATGGTAACATCGCTCGAGCGTGGAGCGGCGGGCGACAGGGTTGCCGGACAGGGAACGACGTTAAGTGACTGCAGCAAGCAGCGGTCGTCCAAAGAGAAGCAGAGAGTTAAGCGCTGAGCTATCCCAGTTGGGAAGCCCGCTCTGCCCCCATCGCCAATCAAGACGAGCCTTGGCAGATCGCTTCTTCTGAGACTTCCTGTAGGTACGAAGTACGGACGTACTACCTATGTACACTGCAGTCCATAATTATACTCGAAGCGAATGCACCGAGTGTGGGTGACATTGGAAGTTGTGTAGCCCGGACCTATTTTTGGGAATCCGCGCAATAGAAGGCTGTCGCATATCGCACTTCGTGAAGGCATAGACCTACGTAGTATATCGTGGTGCGACCCCGACGAGGATAAATCAATGAGATATATGTAGCATTTTGATGCAGTCCGGGCAAACGTCTCTATCTAGTAGACAAACTTCAAAGCACACTCACAAATTACTTGCTATACCTACAACCTGGGGGTAGGAATGTTCAGGTGACCAGGCGTAGTTGGTCTGGTCTTCGGCGACGGCGAACGACTACATTAGATGAGATGCCACAAAAGGTGAATTTGTTGTGGCCGAGGATTGGTGCGTGTAGTTGGGCATACGGAATACAGACGTACTTCGTATTTTACCGTGATGAGAAGAATCCAATGAACAAATGTCCATGGAGTCAAACGCAGTTGACAGCGGAATTCGGTTGCCGGGGCCCACTTACTAGCAGCTAGATACACTATATAACTGCATAGATTCTTACAGAGTATGCTGCATTGATGGATAAATACACATACTATGCAACTAGAAAGACATATCGTGCGTTATTTGTAAATAGTGCGCAGTATACCCTTATAAAGTATATAATATATTCCGATACGCGGACTTTGGCTCTCGTTTAGTCGCATATCGCGAGTCAGTTCCAAGTTATGACCCACAAGCCATTTGAAGGATCCTTCCATGAGGAATGCACGCATGCGCATCTGCTCGCCCTGAATACCTATCATGGCGCTCACGGATGATCATCATTCCGAGACTCAAAATGGATGGACGAAAGTGCAGCGACGCAAGGGGCGCCGACTGCGGACAGCTATTCCTACGCTGGCCGGCCTCGCCTCGGTGCTGATTCCGAGTATCGCAAGCCTCTCTCTCGAACAGGTGAAGCAGGACCACGATCAGCTCACCATACATTGGAGATCCTCATCTTCCTGTCTCCGGCTTCGAGGGCTGCTATCGAGTCATGCAATCGCCGGTAACAAGAGCATCACCAGGGCCATCTGCTTTGGCCTGGGCACTTTGGATCCCCCTGACGGCGTATGGGAACAGCGGCGCAAGGCTCACATCCAATTAGCCGCCTTTCTCACCATCGTGGAGCACTTACAAAGCGAAGCGAGCCGCCAGATTCAATGCATCTTTCAAGACCCTATATTTAACTCGGTTGACAAGGCTTTCATTGCAAGTCTTGGTCACGAAGTCGTAGAATCTCCTATCGGCTTCGAACTCGTTGAGCCCGAAACCCTGGTATTCGGTATTCACTTGTATAGAGACATATACTCGCGAGTCATCGCCACGCACATTCCTGCCATTTTTATCGGGACTCCTTATGAAGTTTGGGAAGAGTAAGTTCAGCAACACTCACACCCTGACATTTTTACTCGATATAATACACTTGATCAATATTGCTGCTCCTGAGCTGACGAAGGATAGCGCGCGTGGCAGCGAGAACTTAGACTGGGCTCGGATGAAGGAGCTAGATCGTCTCTGTGTCAAAGCTAAATTTCCAGAAAATAAGGCCGACACCACATTCTCAAGTACGACTATACACTGGCGACAGAAAGACCCAAGCTGAGGGCGTACTTTCATTTCTCCTAAGTTTCGGTCTAGCGTATGCACAGCATACTCTCCTTGGGAGACATGTGTGTCGCCGAGATTCAAGTCGGCGGACTAACTAACCGCCTTGGAAGTCTAGACCGCACTGCTGGTTATTATGTCGCCTAGTTGGCGGTTGTCTAGATGGCCCGAGCCGAAGAAATCTGTCTCGATAGCAGTTCGCTCCATACTCAAGACAAAAATGGCACACATAAGGCTAAATGAGTTAGTACGCATCGAGAAGGCAAAGCATGCGCTGGACCATTGGCCCCAGTCAACTGTTCCAATTGGCAATATACACTGCGATCTACCCAGGACTCCGAGCTAGCTATAGCCAAGGATGGGATATTAGCAGCTCTGGTATGACAATCCGTTACTCTTGTCGCCGCATGATGTGCTTTGAACTGTCTATGAAGTCTCAGCTACCCGAATCATACATTGAGAGATTTATCAACCCTTATGGACGACATAGTATCCCATCCTGGTCTGCTGCCAAAGCAAGACCCGATGATATTAACTTATCATAACTATATTGTACGAGACAAAGGCAATTCCAAGACACTCGCCTGTCGAGGTTATAAAAATTTGTCGCGAGTTTTGACAAAAAAGAATCGGTCAAGAGCGAGAACACCGTCGACCGAGGACAAAGAAACACGCCGGAAGCGAAAACAATGAAGAGCGCTATCCCGCCGCAAGGAGTCAAGAACTTAGAAGGTATTTATCGAGGACGAGCGACGATAGACACTCAGATTTGTATTTACCTGGCGATTGGTATTTCGAGATCACGTTAATGAAACTTGCTGCCAAATATCACGCACAAACATGCCGTCACGTCAATTCCGGATGACATGAACATAACTCGATTTTGATCTATTACTCTAATTCAAGCACAATCTTTGCGACATCGTTCGATTCATAAATTCGACGTCCCAACTTGCGCAATTTCTCACTATATAGTCCTGTATAAATCGCACCGCAACTACCAAGCCAACAACTCCTCAAAACAACCGGCACTATGAGTCAAACACACTACCGAACAGCGCAGAATATCTGCTCCGCCACATGCCCAGTCGACCACATAAAATCAGAATCACAAGACATAAAAGAGCCATCAGGTTCATGGCCAGACATCCGCGGTCTGAACAGTCTAAATTTCAGTCGTACCGCATGGTTAACAGGCGACGCAATTGAGGTCTCGCTAACAACATACAAACGAGGTCTACCCCAGCGCCTACAAAACAAGATCGACATCGTAATCCCAGGCGTAGACCCAAACCTATGGCACACCGGCAACGCAGGCAGCAGCGCCCTATCCACAGCCATACTGCGTCCAGCAAGACGAGCCCTAGCCCGGATGAAGCAGACCGAGTACAGCATTCTCCCAATAAGCACGAACGGCAAGCACTGGGTCCTCGTAGTAATGCACAAGGAACAACGGGAGAGCGCCGGGAAGACGGAATATTCCCACGTAGCGCAGATAGCCGTGCTGGACCCGTTCCACGACAACGCCAGGGCGCAGATGGTGTTCCACCAGATGAGCCAATGGCTCCAGCGAGCCGGCAGCTTCACCTTTTCGCCGCGCCCGATGCGGAGGGTCTGGGTTCCCACGCAGAGAGATTCGAACTCCTGCGGCCCCCGAGCGTACTGGAACGCAAAGCAGATCATGGATCGGCTCCTAGAGCTTGACGAGTTAGATATCAGTTACGACGAGAGCATATGGAGGCCGTTAAGCGGCTGGTTCAACGACCATTTCGTGCGCGGCGAGATGATCGGCCGCTGTGCGTGGGACGGGGTCCGCGCCATGGACTACAACGCCCGCGTAGCCATCGAATGCGTCAATAGAGTCAGGGATTTCAAAGCCGGGCGCGCGGCGTGGAGCAAGGCCGGCGAGGCGATGGCCCCGCCGGACCTCACGTCCGAGACGCCGCAAAAGCGCCCAGATCAGTCTCAGAGAAGGCAAAGTGGAGTACTGCCAGACCGAGGCTCTAGCAAGCCGACGCCGGAAAACCCACAGACGCCGGAAAAACCACAATTGCCTGCCGGAGTGCCTGATGTTGCGGATTCGGGCCGCGGGGTAATCGACCTCGCCACGCCGCCAACTGCCCCGAAGAAAATAACACCACTTCTTAAACCGACTTCTAACCCGTATCAGACGCCGAGCAAGCCACGCGGTGTTGTTTTCGCGAGTGCCGGTGACGAACGCGATCCGAAGACGGCAAATCCGAAGCCTGCATTACCTACACCGTACCCAACTCCTAATACACCCACTGCGGTACGGTCAAATCGGAATCCCCCAGTTATATCGCCATTGGGCACGACAACCACTGCGCCGCCAGGCTTAATAGCACCAAAGCGGAAGCGGTTGCTTGGTCCAGACGCGGATGACGGAATAAATCTCCCAGGTCCGAAGAGGAAGAAGTAATTGTCGATTTGGGATCACGGCGGGACGAAGGTATTTGGGGTATGGTTGTATCGTATATTATATGAGTGATGATAATTGTTACTTTCGATATGGGTTGGAGGAGTTTGATAGGCAGTTACGTGCGGTGTCGACAAGGTGCTTTCATAGGGAGTTCGGTGTATATTCAGTCAAGTAACAAAGAAATTTAACCTCAGTTCACGATGGCAAGTCACCAGAGTGAGAATAACAAGACAAAGAAAATACGAAAAGACTTTTGTATCAATTGGTGACTCCTATGAGGTTCCGTTCCTTTTCTGCAAATCCGTAACGTATCGCGAGAACCCTATAATCCGGCAAGTCGTAGGCAATGATTCAGGCAATGATTCCGTCCGTTAACGCCAACAAAGACCAATGCTGCAATCTGTAGGGAAGCTAGTACTTTATCAGGCAAAGAAGAGACGCGTCGACATAAACCTCCGAATGCATGAAAATAGGTAATGAAGTGCAAAAGCAAACACCGGCGATGTTGAAGTTGAACCTCCGCAAACTCATCAACGGCAAAAAAAGACACCCCAACCCTCCATCCCATGTGTCTAGCCGATTCAGTCGAACGAGTTGTGAGGTAGACTTATTCCTCATCCTCAGAATCATCAACGCCATTGACGCCATTGACGCCATTCATCTGGCCAAGCTCAGCATCATCTAGATAGAAACGAGTCAGCAAAACTAAGCAGGCAAAAGAGACATAATCCATACCATTCTCACCATCTCCATTGACGCCATTAACCAGGCCAGGCTCAGAACCATCTAGAAATCAGTCAGCAAAAATAACAAGCAACAAGGCGTGTAATCCCCATACCGTCACTATGTTCGCTATCGCTGATATAGCAGATAGGGCACGCCTCGCCAATATCCGGGTAGAAAATCGTATACTTGTCCTCGAGACAGGAGCTGTGATACACATGGAGGTCGCACGGGCGGACCATCCCGCCAAGTTCGTTCCCGAAAAACCCTCCGTTGCAGTCCTCACAGTATTCAAGCTTGGCAAGGGGCTGCAACTCCGAGATCAGGAGACTTTGCTGATACGACAACTCCCAGGGGAGGCGCAGGACTTTGACCAGGACCTGGAAAGGCAATGGGTTAGACACGGTAGAAGGGGGAATAGTATCATAGGGGTAGGAGACCAACGTAAATAACATGCTCGCAAAGGGAATTCTCATTATCGTGTCCGCAGTCACAGCTGTGTGTCTGACTGATGTAGACGCGTGCGCGGTTATTGGAGTTTTGTTCGAGATATATAAAGACCTCGGGGATCGCTTCCGTGCCTCCGACGTTGCGGCAGAGGATTTCATAACTAAGAACACGAAAGATGTGAGCGGAGCTTCAAACCTGGATGAATATGAATCAGATCTGATATGAATACGTACCTCCACTCATCGATTTCTTCCTTCGAGGGGAATCCCTCTGGCGCCTCTGTGAGAAACCTGCGTAATGACGACGTTAGCTTCTAGAGCAGGCCATGGAACTTGTAAAGAAAGGAAGGAAAGGACTTACGGCTTGAGGCGCTCTTCTTCACCCATGGTTGCGTTGGAACTCGAAGGCTGCGTAGAAGAAGCCATACTGATTCAACTTCGAGAGAAGGTCGCGCGGGAAGTAGGTTGCTAGGAGAAAGGCTGTGCCGTTTGAACGTATATGATAGAAGAATGTGTGGAAGAAGGTTGTACGATAGACGGTTGCGTGAAAGACTATACCGTTTGAACGTGAGGAAGAAGGTTGTACGACAGACGGTTACGTGAAAGACTATACCGTCTGAACGTAAGGAAGAAGGTCGCAAAGAAAAAGGTTGGACGGCGTGCCGTTTGAACATAAGGAAGAAAGTCGCGCAGAAAGCGATACACCGTACCGTTTGAACTTGCACAAGAGAAGGTCAGGACAAGAAAAAACGAAGAGTCGCGAGGTTTATATAGACAAGAGGGGTCCTGTCATAACCCACATCGGCTTGACAATCAGTAGCAACACTACGCCCGTATGATAGGTAGAGCAAACGGATACATTGTAGCGCTAGGCAAATTACCATCACGTGTGCACTTAGAGAAGTACTGACAAACGTATATTGAGTATCTATATTCACGAGACGTGAGAATGACGCGGTAGAGAAGACTGTCGGTACCTTGCGGCCCCGGGAGATACCTCGACCAAGCCACGCGCACGCCGGCGGTGACCTGATCACGGACTCGGGTACAACCCGAGAACCTATCCAATAAAGAAGGCAACAGCTCTGATCAGGGAGGAAGTCGCGGGGTGGCTAGCCTCACATCGGATGTACCGACTACCGTTCCTCCGTTCTCTGATCCAGCAGCCAACAAGGAAGTCGCTAGGGAACTACAGGAGGGCAGCCGTTCTTTCCATACTGCCCCAACTCGGCGGACGATCCTCCACGTTGGTGCCCCAGCCGGACTCCCGGCTTCCGAGAACAACTTCCATAGTCCATCCCTCTGTGAAAAGAGCATGTCCAATCCATGACTTGGTCCACGGCTTCCCGTTAACTGTGACGTTTTGTATGTAGATGTTCTTATACTCCGAATCGAACCCGACTGTCTTAATCTGCGTCGTCTTTCCCGTCACAGGGTTCGTGATATTGACACTCTCCAGGAACGGTGCTGAGATTAAGTACACGTCTTGTCCCGAAATAGGGAAGAGACCCAGCACACCAAACGCCACGAATGACCCCATGGATCCGGAGTCATCATTGCCAGGTAGTCCCCCATTAGTCGAGTTGAATGCCGCCGGGATGTAAGTGTGCAATCGCTTTGTCGAAAGACCAGGACGACCAGCGTAGTGATACAAATACACCGTCAAAAACACGGGTTCATTCGATATATCCGCGAGACCCGACGTATGGAAAAAGTCCAACCGGTCTATGAACCGCTGATCACCACCCATGAGCTCTATCAATGTCGATACTGACTGAGGGACTAGGCTGAAAGACGCGAGAGTTAGTCAAAGGACATTCGTCATCTACCCTAATTCGTAGGTAACGACCAAGGCAGAATTATATACTCACAATTGATACTGCCAAACACTAGCTTCAAACGTCTCACTCGGATTCGTAGTAAGCGAGCAAAAGCTCGCAAGCGCGGAGCAAGCAATAGGATCCTGGAAGCCCCATGTACCATTCAAGTACTTAGGCTGGAAGAATCCCGTGAAGCCGGTGTCATTACCATTGATCAACGAAGTCTGCGTCGCTTTCCACAGATTCTGCCAGTTCGTGCTCCGCGCTACATATTTTTCATATAGATCATTATGCCCGAGACCACGGGCCAGGGTAGCCAAGCAGTAATCATTATAAGCGTATTCCAGTGTCCTCGATATACTTCGGGAATTCGTCCCGAACCCTACCGGATCGAAGTCCAGGTAGGGAATGTAGTCCAGATTTCGCCAGCTCTGCAGACCGCCGCGTCCGTGGAAAGACCATTCAAGGGGCTCGACTTCGGCGTCCTGGACAATGGCCTTCAAAGCGAGTTCCCAATCAATGCCCGTCAGGTTCTTGACGTAGGCGTCCACGAGGACCACGTCAGCGTTCGATCCACCCTGCGTCCATCCATTGCATAGAGACATGTGACAGTCGGGCAGCCAGCCCTCATGCTCGTAGATGTCCAGCAATGAGTTGACCATCTGAACCTGCGCCTTAGGGTCCAGGATGGTAAGAAGAGGATGCTGCACGCGGAAAGCATCCCAAAGACAGTAGTAGGAGTCAAAATACGGAATGCCGCTGTTCCATTTGGGGTTCTCGCCCGTGTAATTTTGCGGCGACATCATACTGCGGTATAACCCGCTCCAAACTGCAACAACGTTCGTTAGCCATGACTATGTGCTCTTAGAGTTTGACTGTTGCGTGGATTTTCATAGGCAATGAGTAGCATATCATAGTAAATAGGGACGATATTCCACCTACAACTCGTGACAAGATCATCACTAGCACCACCAGCATTAACAGACACAGGACTAAGCTTCTCAGCCCAAGCATCGCGAGTTTCCTGCACAAGCCGATCAAAGTCATCCAAAGGACGAGGGATTTCCGTCTCAGCACTCCGACAAGCCTGGTCAGCACTAATAAAACTAATGCCCACTCGAGCAGTCAGGGTATTATTAGCAAGTCCAGAAAAGCGAGCCCAGCCTCCGGCTTCAAGATAGAAAAGGTTGAAGCCGCGGGTGACGTAGAGATCCTTCGGTTCCGTTCCGCCTCGATTATTGACCCAAACGCCATTGTCGAACACCTTCCCGCCAAAGAAGTCGACGCAATAATGCATGACAAACGTTCCGGCGCCGAAACTCGGCAGGAAGGTGCCGTTTCCCTTCATCCGCGCAGTGTCAGCATCGACGTTAACGGTCGCGTTCTGCCGCGACTTCGCCAGATCCGTTAGATCAAGCAGGACCAACGGATGCTGATCGCCATTACCAGCAGGGAACTCAAACCGAAAAAGCGCGGCATGGTCACTGGATGTCATAGACGCCTTGATCCCAGACTCTAGCTCAAGAGAAAACCGCCCAGGCTCCGCAGAGACCGAATCCGCTACATAGTGAGTAGCGCGATCACCGATGCGAAAATTGCAATTATCAAGAATATCGCCGGGGCAAATCTGCGGAAACAAGGGGAAGTTCCCCAGACTGGGATTCCCCCCAGTGCCGGAGTCGTGAACCGCCGAGAAACCCACGACATTCGACCCGTCGGTCGCGAAACCGCCGGTATTCTGACCGTCGACGTCGGCGACGGCCTTGGCTAGCCCGTACGGCCGCGATGCACCGGCGAAGACATTCCCTCCGTTCGTGCTGCCAATCAGGGGATTTATAAATCGGAGGACATCGTCACTGGCACACAGCGCCGTGAGGGGGAAGACGAGGAGGCGAAGGGCACGATGCGGGGAAGTCCACCGCGACATGGTTCGTATAGTCGCAGTCGCTACCTCCGTTCACCAAAACTGAATCCTAGAAGCGTAACAATGCTAAGAATCATATCCGTCGATACTATCTACAGACAAGAATGACGGGATCTACAAAAGCCGCGTGATATACCTATCGCTTCATCCCGCGGAACATACTCCGCAGACAACGACAGGTCGCGGTTAATATTTGCCGAAGAGGGGGATCGGGAATAGGTAGTTACCTTCTTTATTCGACATGGCGTGAGACTTTCCCGTTGAAGTGAATCTCTGGGTTCCGATAACGAAGGCTGGAGTGCGTTTCTTTGCACTTACGCGATTCAGGGCTATCTGTGCACCCCCAAAGTACCTATTTACGTTGCTCCCTATCTACTTCGGCCCGTTTGGCCTGACAGATAGATGATGATGATTTGCATGCACAATTGCAACTTTTGGCACTTCATATACATGCCAATATCTGGCAAATTGTTGACTCGTGCGGTGAGTAACAAAACGGTTATCATTACCTGTTGTGCTTGTATCGTGCCAGCGGTTTGGTATTATTTGCGCAATTGACTGCGTCAATGACAAGGGCATGCTTTTGTTCCTGGCGCCCCCCTGGTCTGTCGGTATCTAGTCAGTACGACTGAAAGTACGATGTCACCCGAATAGGAGACAAAGTACAGACGAACTTATGAACCTCTTCCACCAAGAGAGAACGCCAATTCCCATACAAAACACAGGCCATTTGGTAGCAGAACAGAGTGAATCCTTTACCTATGTATGCAGGTAGTTCTTCGTTGCCGCCCAAAACTCGACGATCAGCCACACAGAAGAGCGATTGAGAAGTAATGCATCGCATAGTGGAGTTACAGTGCATCATAGCGATAGTCCTTGCGCAATACATAGCACAGCATACCCATCACGAATCCAAGTAAAACCGGAAGTTCGAATTCAAATTCGTGGTCGTCTCCGACCTATTATTCAACCAAAAATACAGACTGTACAAATACTTTGCTTTAGCTGAGTAGAAATATATTCATAAGCTCGTACGTCGTTTGCTACCGAATAGACTACCGTGACGTAGGCGATGACAAAGTGGACATCCTATATCTCACCACGCGCAATACTTCTAATCGAACTTCCGGACGATATTGCGATTGCAACGTTTCCGCATCACGACTGAGTTCCAAACGAACCCCACAAGTCCCGCCCGGGAACCGAGGGCGACTAGGCTTTAAGAAGCTCTTCCCGGACCTCATCTCGGATTTTCGAACGCAGCTCGTCCTGGACCTTGTCTAGCGCCTGCGACACCTCCGCCTTCACCGCAACGGAGACCAGAGACTCGATCTCCCGAGTCAGCGACGGCTTCAACTCACCGAGTTGCCTCGTAATGCCAGCCTTGAGGTCTGTCACTTCGTCTACCACTGTTTTTTGAACCTGCCTCATCGCCTCTGTTGTCGTCTCTTGAAATCCCTGTGCCTGATCTTTGATCTTTGCTAGTAAGACATGGTTCAAGAGTTTCTCACACGTTGCATCGAGTTGTCGAATGCGTTCTAGGCGTATGGTGCTGAGAAGTTTGACTGTGCGGAAAAGCTTGACCTCCGCCCGTGGCAGGATCTCGTCCCCGACCTTGTCCATATCAATGCAGACAGAGAGCCGAATAACCGCGGAAAACAGCTCGAATGTGAGATCGTGGATGGTGTCAAGCGTCTGGTCGGAAATCGAATCCATATTCTCCATAGCTTCATCGTGATAAAGAGTACAGTGGTCTCCGTGGTGGACAAGGTCTCTGACGAGAGGGACGAGGTGATTAAGGATCCAGGCTGTTCGTTCCTGTGTTGGCCCATCGTCTTCAGTTTCCATACTTAGTCTTGCCTTGTACTTGATTAGGTCGGTTTCTACTAGGTCATTCCGGTCCATGGGAGTCATGTCATCGTCCATGAAAATGTTCATGCCCTGGTTTAATTTGGGGACAGGGTAAATATAAGCCGGCTGCGACTGGACCCGCCTGGATCGAAAATTTGGAGGGCTATGGATACGATAAGTCACATCGGGATCCGCCTGGAGCCATTTAAAAGCGGATAGGGCCGAGTCTCCCGAAGTCTGACCAAGGGATCGACCGTGATAGAGAGTCATTCGAGAATAACTTCTAAGCAATGGTGCTAAATGCTGAGCGAAATATCAGTTTGACCGAATGCAGTGAACGTCGGGACTGAATTGCCTTACCTTCAAGATATGGTTTATTCCAGACCAGAACAGCGCCTGCTCCCAAAAATCCTTCCTGCTTACTTCCTTTATATTGGTTTCTAATCGGGGGGCGACCCTCAGAATCGCCCCTATCTGGGAATACAATGGACTCTTGAACAATGATGCCTTGGTCTCTATCAGCTCAAGAATGACCGGTAGGGTCCAATTGCGAAATGCAGCCATAGCAATGCGGTGTATCAAGCTGTGTTCTGCAAATATTGTCTTTTCAGACTTCTCTTCGATAAAAATCTTGTAGAAGGCTGACATGGGAAGCTCGGACATCGCTCTTACGTAGGCGATAGTCCAAAAGTCGTATCGCTCCTCATATCGCGCCTCTGCTTTTCGTAGCGTCTCGACGACTATATCAGATCCTTGATCAAGTCTTTTTGGATAAATCAATGCGGCTTGAATGGCTGTCCCGAGACAGCCGCCGATGGTATTTGGGTTCGCGCCATATTCCAGAAGGAGCCTGATGGCATCAAGGTTCCTCGACGCCGACGCCGACACCGACGCCGATGCCGCCTGGAGGGCGGTACCAAATGGATCGGCCAAGTGGTCAACTTGTAGATGACCCCCTTCAAGCAGCAGTTTGATGACGCTAGTGTGTCCGTAGAACGCCGCGACGTGAAGTGAGTTGCCGAGCTGCCCATCCGTTGGTCCAATTGGCGTTGCACCCTTGTCGAGAAGTTTTTGAACGATCTTCTCGTCTCCCCGGGCCGAAGCGGCGTACAAGGCGGTGCCATTAATCCCGGGCGGAGAATTAACGACAACACCGCGTTTCAACAACGCATCAAGAACCTTGACATGGCCTCTATGGGCTGCGAGCTGAAGTATCGTTCCTTCCCGGCCGTTTCCGTTAAGAATCTCCATCTCTTTGTTCTGCATAATCAGCTTCAGTGCGATTGTGGGGAGGTTAAGCAGCACTGCGTAGTATATCGAGGACGGAAACGTGGCCTCTCCACTTTCGACCTTGTCCCTCATTATTCTGCTGGAGACACGGTAATGTATTCCGGAATAGTCTGGATTGTAAGTTTTAAGCCAGAATACAAATGTATGATTGCCTGGTTTGAAAAGCAAGTACACATCGTTGTCTAGTGCTTGGAGATCTTTACTTGATATCTCTTTCCTATCGATCGAGGTGTAATGTTCGAACCAATATCGGGCTGCGTACTGTAGCAGCGGTAACTCGAACTTAGCTTCAGATTCGGCGCCCCCCCCAGCAGCATGGCCCTGACTGCAGGCGGTCAAAATTTCGAGGCAACGTCTCGTCATTAGCAAATCCGCGTCATCGTCCGAGAACTCAAAACGTGCGATTGCCGGGTTTTTTGATTTGGCAGTTCCTGACAAAACTGTCTCTAGGTAATCTCTAGCGGCAGAGTGGGTGAATCGCAAGACTTCGACTGCCTCGACCTGATCATCTATATTCCTTACGTTCTGACTGCGCTGCTCCACAAAAGCTTTGGTGCAGATCTGCGTTACCAGACCTGGTTCGGCGAGCTCAGCTGCTGCAGCGATCTCGTTTCTGGTCAAAGGACGGCGCTGTCTCATTAGCCAAATCAATATCAACTTCATTGACGTCGCTCTCTCTTCTTTGACATTCTTCAAGGCTTCTTCGTAAATTGCGACCATACTACCAGGGACTCTGTTTATTGCATCATCGATTTCCGCCGTATTCTGGCAGTCCGCCACTTCATTTAGAAGTGAAGTTGCGTAAAGAAAGCTCCTGCTTGAGATCAGCCTGATAAGCATATGGCCGGTGAAACTCAAAGTGCCAATTACCTATCCTCACCCCATACTAGCGTCGCGTAGATGTGCTGCTTAAGAGCGGTTGTCAGGAGCGGAATGCTACCCAGTTTTCTCGTGACGAATTTGTCAAGATCTTTGTTAAGTTCTTCGCTAACATCCATTGGCACAAGGATATTCTTCAGCTCGCTCTCCAATTTAAGTCGTATGTCAATCTCATCCTTGCTCACCAGAATAATGTGAAGATTTGGGTGCCCAGTACTCGCCAGTCGTGTTATGTGACCAAGCAACTCAGAGCGCTTTTCTAGTTTGTTGTTTTCGGGGAACTCGTCGAGCCCGTCTAAAATAATAAAGACATCCTTGTTAACTTTGGAGATGAAGGTGCTGAGGTTCTCGAAAAGTCTCTCAGTCTTCATGGGCTTTCCAGAATCGCGATATAAGCGTAACCAGCTAAGTATGTCGTCCGGAAACCGTTTGCATTTGCTGCCTAACTGCCGCAGCAAGGACCGAACTAGGAGGTCGATTCTCTTCGTCTCATCGATGTAGAAGCGAAAATACCAATACAACAGCACCTTCGTGTCGTCTGTTTCAAACGAGTCCTCTAGACTCTGGATGACCGTCGAGCTATAAAGATATTTTTAGTTAGGAACTGTAGAGATAGGTTGTTAGTTCTTCGCGGGTGGGCGTACCAGAGAGATGACTTCCCAGAACCAGCTGCTTCATGTCAGCAAACATGCGGCCTCATTGAGCATAAGGCCATATCTGAGACGTACAATTCGCGAAAAGCCATAAGACGCTCTGGGGATATTTTCTCCATTCGACATATTCATCTTTTCCGAAGAGCCATTCCCCAGCCCTATAATCCCCTCCCTCTGTTTCTTCTATTGCATGCCTAAGCTCTTTATGCGTCTTGTTTTGTCCCGCTCTCTCCTCGTTAAAGAGCCATTTGAACAGCTCCCTCGACTCCCCGTCTTTGACCTGGTGAGCAAACCGCACGCAGAAAGGCTAGTCTCAAGTAGGGCGTACCTAATGCGATTTCCTTAACAGCTGAGATGCTGGCCATCGTCCCCTCAAGGTCCTCCACAATCTGATAAGCCTTTTTTTGGAGGCCCTCTAGCTTCTCAGCGGTTTTATGTTGTTCTATGGCAATGTTAGAAGACGGCGCACTAGACAACTAATAGAGGACAAGCCACACACTCACCTTCGCGATCAATTTGTTTCTGCCAATCCTCCACTGTCCTATCTCCGCTGAGGATTGCATCTTTCAATGTTCGAAGAGGTTGCCCTGTTAAAGCGATTATGGACCTCTTGACTCTATCTGAAGCAAACGTTATCAATATCTCCAGTCCTTTTCAAAGTGGAAGGTGGCAATACTCACGGATTATATGGCTCTGTGAGGACTCTTTCACATCGGCCGCATACCGCAAGATGGCTATGTATACCTTGATTATGGCATGCTCGAGTAGAGCAGCATCTTTGATTTTTCGCCTCCAATAGAGCGCTTCGATACGAGCATACCTGGCCATGAGACTCGATAGAAAGTCGCAAGACTCGAAGGTAAGGTCTGTGTTCTCCTTGTCATTTTGCACCAGCTATTACATGGTCAAAATTTGCTTCCGAATGAGCGAATCGCCACAGCATGTTACACACCTTCAACCCGAAAGCCACCACAGTCCAGGCGAATGATCCGCATCCTGTGGGATCAAGGTTGAGGCCGGCCTCTACGATCTCCTGGACCGTCAATGCAGAAACGAGAATGGACCTCGCCTTACCGGAAGCGGACTCACTGTTCTCGGTTCCCCATCGCCTGGTGTAAGTAGCCAGTTTGTCCTCGGTGAGAGTTACCACGTTTTCAACAAGATCTTTCGAGGATTTTCTTATTTTTTCCATTTCTTTATCTTCCCATTCACCGTCGAGCAAAGTCCTCCTTTCATCCCCGACGTCGTCTGATTTCCAAGCCTCAGCCCACAGATCACGTAGTGGTCCCAGCTCGGATTTTTCTGGCTCCGCATTGCTCACGGAAGGGGACTTGTCGTGACTCTCATGACCTTCTTGGCCGGTGGTGAACCTTATATCGTTATCATTGCGGTGGCTGGGATCGTCCGGTTGGCCGGGGACAGCTTCATCCTGATCCCTAGTTTCAAGAAGAGGGGACTCGGTTCTGACGTGGGTAGATTGGCGGCGGACTACTCTGTCTCCATTTGGCACAGCACCGGGAGCACCGGCTTGATTTTCATAGCCTGGCGATTGTTGGGAATGGAGCTTGGCTGGACCTCCAGTTATATTTGAAGGGGTACTGGCCTTATCACGTTCGCTGCGAAGGAATCGAATTTTCGACGAAAGGGAGAACCCGGAGCTCCTGGAGCTCTTAGGTCGCTCGAGCGGTTCCGCGGACTCCGGCATCTTGAAAGCCGTTGGATCTCACTGGGAAGTTCCACAAATGAGGAGAAAATCAGTCCGTCGGAGTTTCCTGGTGAAGATATCGAGTAGTGGCACGGATCTGGAAGCCAACCTGAAGCTAGGAACTGTAGGGTTATATATTAATCCTACCGGCGGCAGTGAAGAGGCAGTGCGTATTGACCGGGGATGATTGCAAGGCCAGCCGGATCGGGGGCGATGGATTATACGCGGTAGCCAATCCAATCCATATTGTCGTCGGCTCATCCCATGACGAAAAGGCGACTGCTAACAAACGCCGCAGGACAGCTGGCTCGAAATTACTGGCAACAACGATATGCGGTGTCGCCAGAGGGTGAGTCGAGAATGTGCTTGATGGCCTCGTAGACGACGATCAAGTCCCAGGGTCGGTGGATGGTGGCATAGCCGGTGGAAAGAATTTCAACTGCATACTTACCCAATTACGCAGCGTAACCCACCTACTGCCGATGTAGATAAGTGAGGTGGTTCAAATATCGCCGCTTATACGAGCGTACATCGTACAAATGAAGGTTGCCCAGATGTCCCGAAATCGTCTGGCATGTAATGTGTTCTTGTGGTGTTCCTTACCTAGGTAGGCAGCCTTGGAGGGAAGTCGAGGTTCCGCGCGCACACGCGCCAGATAGGTACGGGTGGCTTATCCTGATTACTAATCACTATCGCCGAACCCATACCGATAGTCACACGTTTATTGGTCGGCCTACCGTATGCTCGGCCATTCAGGAATGCTTTTCATCCAGGCACAAACCCCTGACGAGGTACCCGAGTCGGGTGGGTTGGGCAGCCGAGAATGCAGCCGGCCGAACTCCACGGGTACGGACACTCCGTAGCTCATCACCATCGGAATCCTAGGTATTACAGGGTCCAATGCATCTGGTCCGAGTCCGTTCCACCACACGTCTAATTTCTTGTTTTTTGAAGAAATACTTGTTTAGTGGGATTATTATAAGCAGGTAATTATGTCCATTTTTGGTGGAGCATTGCTACCCGGGCACCCCCCAAGTTGCTATCCGGGCACTCCTCGGGCCGGTGCGGTCTGCCAATACCATGACGGCCCGGCGTGGTTTTAAATGATACATGGACGCTTGGTGGTTGTACCGGTAACCATCAACTGCACCAACTCTTACGATCGCAGCCTCAGTGATTTACCTAGGTATTAGCATCCTCCGGAGCTTGGTTACGTTCTCCGTGGCCTAGGTAGTTGCGTTTTTCGGGGCTTGGTTGCATTCCCTGTGGCCTACTATGTAGTTGTGCCCGTGTCCTGGACTCTTGGTTGCGCCGTTGCCCCGGTTGCGCCTGTGTATTGATTGCACGCGTGCCTTGGTTGCACCTGTGTCCTAGCTACATTTTCCGTGGCCTGGCTGTTCTCATAGATTGACGGTTTCATCTATATATTCAACTTAAGTAACGATGTGATGCGACGAGAAATACAAACCTGTAGAGAGTACCGGTATGGTACCGGTAGGTAATTAACGAAATTATTAATTCCGGCCGTCAGAGTGTTGGCGGACTGCACCGGCCCGAAGAGTGCCCGGATAGCAATCTGGGGGGTGCCCGGGTAGCAATGCTCTTTTGGTGAATAAGCGGCCGTGGAGCATCTGGCGACGAATTGAGCAACCTGAGCACCCCTTCCGTCAGACAGCTGGACACGGGCCGCTGAATTTCCGACGGTCCGGCACAGACGGCCTCGGTGTGGTAACAAAGTGTGGGGCTGTGCTTCGCGATGCAATCCCGACGTACACTCTTTTCGTCCCGAGTCAAACACCGCATCCCGAATTCAAAAACCCATCGATGAATGCGCGTTGCCGTGGCAGGACGAAAACACGCGTCCGGGATCAGGGCAGAAATTGCCATCTCGACGTGCTTTCAGTTGGACCGACTTACCCGATGTTCATCGTATGGTTCTACAAGCGTTGGCGTTCCTTGTCGACTAATGACCGTGGAGCCTCATCGGAATCGGCCCGCGGCCCCTTGGAAAGATGGAGCTGTCTGCCACGAGCGCCATAATGCGCTGAAAATACGAAGTCGGTTAGAGAGCCAGGGGCAGGCACATATTGCGGACGTTGTCTGGGCATTCATAGCTCTCAGCTATGAGTGAGTGATGAATCATAGATCCTAGGGAAGCTTAATGCCGTACATCGCACCGCCGCGGATCAGCGCCGTCCGCCTGCGGTTGACCTCATCTGAGTCCGCTCCTGTCCGCGCTATTTTCCTAAGTTAACCCTGAGTAAGTTGGCTAACTAGCGAGATAGATGATCCGATGACGTCCTTCAAGTTGACGAATACAAGTTCACGCAGCGAGTTTCTAGATATCGCTCTAGATGAACTACAGCTAACTAGATGGCCCGTAGATCTACATGGTCGATCTACGCAGTAAGGATCTGAAAGGATCTCATAGATCTATCCTTGATTCCTTTGAGCACAGCCTCGCCCGACTGCCGTGCCGTCAGAAGCGTGCGTATAATAGTAAGCAAATCGGTGCGGGTATTCATTGCTTCTAGCCACCA
Organism: Xylariaceae sp. X802; assembly: GCA_028637635.1. NCBI lineage: Eukaryota > Fungi > Ascomycota > Sordariomycetes > Xylariales > Xylariaceae > Xylariaceae sp. X802. Next base: position 644,054 of record JAJFDH010000008.1, on the reverse strand, counting down.
AGGCAAGCATGGTCATGGCGGAGACGCGTCATCATCAATCACCATTCTCAACTCCGACAACTCGCCGGCGCCGGCGCAGTAATCACATCATGATGATCGTTACGAAACACCTCGATGGCAATCGTTTACCATGTAAGTGGTCTAGCTTCGGGCTAAAAGCCGTTCGATATCACCCAACTTCGAGGTTACCGAAGTCTCTGACGAAACGAAGGACCTCGTAGACGGGGATGGAGATGCGAATAGTGAATCGCACCATGCAACCTTTCTATGGACTAGCGGTCGTGATGAATAATGACAAAAGGCGACTCAGGTGTATATAATCCGTGATCCCTCCATTTCTACCCGTGATGGGAATACTCCGTTCAACATCGGACGCCAGACTTTTTGCCTTATCCAATTGCCATGGCGGGCTTCATCTCAATGATATATGCAGGGCTTTTGGCTCTTGCCCTCCCCTGCCACGCCATGCCCCAGTCCTATGCGACGCCTCAGTCCTATGCAACGCCCCAGTCCTATGCGACGGCCACAATAACAGCAGCTCCCTCAGCTTCCACAGCTCCGCCATTAGCACCACCACCTGTGCCCGTAACGAACGTGACGTCCCATGGACCATATAATGGACCTTCGCCAACTACCACCGGCGCCCTGAACACGACAGTGCTTGCTTCATTCATACCACCGAAGCCGCCGGAGCCATACAAACTACAATACCCCGCCGATGGCCAGCTCCACCAGCCCCTACCAGCCCCCTACACCCCATCCGGTGGCCTAGGGACCAACGGTACCGAGCCTGTCTACCGCGTCCAGAGCGACTTCGACTATGAATCCATAGCCCTAGCCCTCTACCAGGAATGGATCGAGCTGGACCTCTTCCACTATGGCCTAGCCACGTACTCCGTTGCGGACTTTGAAGCGAATGGCCTGACAGCCGAAGACCGTCACCTCCTTCAATTCATGGCAGACCAGGAGATCGGGCACGCGACCGTCCTCTCCAACATGCTCGGCCCGCAGGCGCCCGTGCAGTGCACATACAACTACCCATCAATGAACGTGCGGGAGTACATCGACTTCTGCCAGAAGCTAACACGCTGGGGCGAGGCGGGTGTCTACGGTTTCATGAACCACCTCGACGCCCGCGAGGTAGGGCAGATCCTGCTGCAATCCATAACAACAGAAGCGCGCCAGCAGATCATATTCCGACAATTCGAGGGCCTATTCGCAACGCCAGAGTGGTTCCAGATCGGCGTGCCGCAGTCCTGGGCCTGGACGCTACTAGCACCGTACATCTCCTCCTGCCCACAGAACCAGACAAGACTAGTCTGGCAGAACTTCCCGGCACTGCGTATCATCAACCAGCCGAACCCAGCGAGGATCAACGGGTCAGACGCATGGAACGAAACGCTAGGCGACTACGCCAACACGCTAAGCACGCAGAACCTAACCTCCTCAAACAGCTGCGTGAACGCATCGACAGTCGGCGAGAACTGCAGTCCAGCCATAACCCGCAACAGAACAAACCCCCTCTCCTACCCAGGTCGCCAGGTCTACCTAGAATGGGACGACCCAGGACAACCCATAGGGCCAAACAACAGCTACATAACCGCAACAACGGCCGGATCGCCGAAGTTCGTAGCGTGGGTATCGCAGCTGAACGTGACGTACTCGCCACTACTGAACATCAGCGGGAACACAGCATACACGATCCAGCCCGACGTATCCACATTCGAAGGCGACCCGGCGATCAACGGGACTATGTTCCTAGCCCTCACGGATCGGGCGTTGGCCGTTACGCCGTTCAACATCAGTCTTGTTAACCCGTTCGTTTACGCTGTGACTATTTACCAAGCCGGCTGAGGCATAGCCCTGACACCACTGTTTGCAAGGAAAGGGGGGCAAGATGACAAAAGCAACACCCATCCAAGACAGCCTGAAACCAAGATTTACTCTGTTATTTTAGTATAGTGGTAATCGTAATCATAAACAAACCAGAGCAATCAATCAATCAAGTATTTCCACAGGCATGCATGAAGTACATTATATCTCCCCGACGACCCAAAGGCGTCAATTCGATCCCTGACAAAACTCTACTCATTCACAAACGTGATTAACATATCCCAAGACCTAGAGCATCAGACGATAGAATGACCAGCAGTAGTCGTGCAAGGAGCCGGTGACTGTGACGTTTCAGGCAGATACTACCTACACTTGTGTACAAGAGCACCACGCTACACCCAAACCACCAGATGCCACAAAAGCAGCCAACGAGACACAAGTCCCGCTCGATCCATCCAGATCCAATCCACACAGGGTATCCACGATAGAATTCTAACGGCGACAAAAGCACCACCCTGACACCACCCATGCCCCAATCCCCACGCGACAAGCAGCAAGAGCAAACGTGTTGACAAGCAACCACAAGCCCACGAAAACGCCAGCCCAACCAGTAAACAACCATCCCACTCTATAACCCGCCGAAAAACAAGCACAGCACAGCAATACCACAAAAGCATCACCATCACCCTACCGCGGGACATTAATCTCATACCCAATAAGCACCTCAGTAGTAGACCCCTCCCAACCGCGATTCCCCGCAGCAGAGATCATAAACCGACAAGAAGAGTCCAGATAAAGGGCCGAAATAACGCCCGCGCGCGGCGGGCCAGGGACGATAAGGAACGGCGGAGGCGCGTGTTTCGGGTTATTATCCGACTGCAGGTCCCAAAGCCGGAGGATATCATGCGACGCGCAGACCAGATGTCGTCCGTTCGGCATAGCGCGCACGCAACTCACGGGCCCGCTGCCGCCGGGGAATTTAAGGACTCGTTCCGGTTGCCAGCCCGGCCGGCCGCCGCGGGCTTTCTGGATGCTGAATTCTTCCACCGTGCCGTTTCTTCGGCCGGCGTAGATCCAGTTGCCGTCGGGGCTCCAGCATGCGCCCATGCACCACGGCGGAACGCCTGCTCGGTTGCCGATTCTTGCTACGGGCTTTTGCACGCGGCGGTCCCAGATGCGGATGGGGCCGTCGATGGAGGCGGATAGGAATGTATTATCTGATGTTTGGGTTGTATCGTGATGCGTTGGCGGCGGCGCAGCGAATGCCATTGAGGGCGAATGCGGTGCGCCTTCATACCCTGTTGGCGGCTCAACCACTGTTGTAAGCGGAGGTTCTATTGAAGCGGAGTTGCTGTTCGTTGTTGGGAGCAGGGGTTGCGTCGTGAGAGTAGAAGCGGATCCTGTATGATTAGTCGTCGTGTGATTGTACATGGTAGCATCTGTAGGCTCAATGAGAGCTTCGGCGCCATCCTGTTGAGATTCTGATAGAGCCACTGCGGTGGACGCCATCCCGTTTTCGGTATTAAAGCTTGTTTCGGGGAGTATGCCGTAGTCATTCATACCCATATTATCCTGCGCTGAGTCTTGCATCATCGCACGGGAGAATTCGTTGTCGTCATCGCCTCCAAAACCTCCCATACCGTCGTTATCGCCAAAGAGGTCGGAGCCACCTCCGGGGCTACCCCCAAATAGACTGTCATGTGCAGGACTATCGTGCCCATCCGCGGCGTCTTGAGAAGCATCGCCAATTGGCGCAGAGTGTCCGCTGACGTCTAATCCATTGACCCCGTTTACACCGAAGTCAAATCCGTCGTCATGTCTGAAATCCAGAGCCTGAGTAGCTCGCAGACCGGTGTTACTGGAGAAGGTATCACTAGGAAGCGCTTCTTCGCTCGCCTCAGCGGGAACGGGCGCGCCATTCGCCGGTCGAAGCTCAATGGCGGAAATTTGGCCACCATTTCCATCGAACTGTCTGAAAATCGCGCCGGTGTTGAGATCCCAGTCGAAAATGTTCTTATCCCAGCTCCCGCTCAGCACGCTCTTTTCATCAGGGGCCAAGGTCAGCACACTCACGGCATTAACGTGTCTCTGCAAACAGGTAATGCGCTTCCCTTCGTCGTGACGAACGCTCTGTAGGTTGATGCCGCCACTCTCGAGGCCGGAAAGAAGCCAGAGGGCTTGGGAATGGACGGCCAAACTGTATACGGGACTGAGAACTAAGTCTTCCTGGCGCGCGGGAGCGGGTTGCGGTTCGGCGTTCTCCCAGTACGACATAAGCACACCAGCCTTGGTGACTGAGTCGACGAAGGGGTGTCTCTGGGCCACCGTCAAGAGGGTCTTGCCGTTAATGGTGGCAGGCCCGTCGTACTTCCTGATGTAACCGTCGCTGCCACCCGTCATCCAGTAGCGCAGATCCGGTGTGATAGCGATGGCATTAACGCTGGTCGCCATCGGCGCGGCCATGGTGGGCACGATATCATATGTCCTGGCTGTGACTGCTTCCGGTCGGACAGCAAGTCGCCGTCTCCAGTCGGACTGCCCTAATGGAGTGGACGACTGGCGAGAAGTGAGATGTGGCTGCTGTTGCCCGTGTGCTTGGTCTTGCTCCCGCTGTTGGTCCTGGTGCCGCTGCGACTCGCTGCTCTCGTGATAGTCTTCCTCATCGTCGTCGTTGTCGTTGTCGTTGTTCTCTTCAATTTCGTTTTCGTTATCGTTGTCGGGTTCATTATCGTCATCGTCGTCTTGGTCGGGATTCTCGTTGTAGTCCTCAGTGCCCATGTCATGCATAGCAATGTCTTCGTCGTGGTCATGCTCGTTATCAGAGCTCGAGTCGCGATCGTAATCGTCCATTTTCGCAATCTGACTTGAACCCTGACCGTCAGGTGTTCCCGTTGCGTGTAGCAGTAGACAGTCTCTTTAGGTACGTAAACAAACTGTTATCCCTCTAGTAACAGTACGCAAGGCAGATCAATGGCATGCAGTCGGGTGTGGAGTGACGCTATCTAGAAGAGAGGGGAATTTTGCGATGCAAGGGTGGCATGGTCGATTTATATTCGCAAAGGTCAGCGTGTCGGATGGAGCGAGGTGAAGCAATTCGCCAAGGTTCAGCTTTGCCGAGAGGCCGCGTAGCAAACTATAAACAGCGCGCAAGAAAAGCCAATGTTGGATGATGGTGAAGATTGAAGACCCAAAGAGCCAGGCATGGGTAGGTTAATGAAGTGACGATACCGCGTTCGCGGTGTCGGGCGGTACCGGCATTCACACTACTTCCAGCGAATTACGTAACCAGCTTCCCGGGCTGCGCCGCTAACAATGGCCCCGGGTCAACCGTCACAGTGAGGTTTCGGCTATCTACGGCATGATCCGCCAACGTGTGAATCCCACACCCAAATAAAAAGTAGTTCGTAACCAGCAACAAAAGCAAAAAGAAAAAGAACGATCCAAGATCCCGGAATCCCCACCATCTCACTGTCCCAAATTGTTCGCAAATCTATGAAAGACTGTCGAGCAAAGTGCACAGCATGACAAACTCCGCCAATCTTCCCAAAGCCTTCCCCCGCAATCCGCACAACATAATCACAACTAAAACATGACCGCCACCAATCATTGGTCGTTAGCTTGGCCGAGTGGTCTAAGGCGGTAGATTTAAGCTCTATTGACGAGAGTCGCGCGTGTTCGAACCACGCAGCTAACACATAACCATCTCCTTTTTTTATACCCCTCTTTTTTCTCCGCGTTTTGCTACCGTACATAGTACCGACGGAGTGTACGGTTCACGAGAACAACAGTACCTATGTACATACGGACGTACGTGAGAAATTTTATCAGAAGACGCACTTGGAGAGCCAACTTGTGAGCAAAGATCTCCTGGGCAATCCTTAACCCTTTAGTCTCGAGCAAGTACAGATACGCTGGGCGCTACACTTTGTGCTACCTATCCCCGTTTCTCGTGTCCCATGCTATGATATTCCTCCCCTTACTTATGCTAGACTCGACGTCGCGGATGGCCATTGAGCAGGAGCTGGTAATCTCTCAACAAGCGTAATAGGTATGCTTACAAGCCCCATCATCATTCCCAACCTGAGTGTCCGCCTAAATGATAGCTCCGCCAACACACCGGAGCTTTTATCACAAACCCACAACCACACATGACAGGATATGGTATGGACAGTACACATATTCAGCCTTTGTCCTAGAGGTCAATGAGATTTTCTCCACTTTCGCCGACAGCGTCGTGAGAATCTGTGTCGTCGTCGCTTGTCTTGTCCTTAGTACTGGTATGTTCCCATTCTGGTTGGTCCTCGTCAAGGCCAGTCTTGCTGGTCTTTCTCATACCACCGCGAGTATGGCCATTCACGTGAGACCGTCCTGTCTGATGGACCGTGCCGGTGCCGCGTCGCTGGCGGTGGCGGTGGCGGTGGCGGTGGATCATATCATTGGACCCATCTGAGCTTGAAGGCCCGTTGGACTCAATATCCGGCCCAACGGAACTGGCATCTGCCTCCTCCAGAATACCCGATGATCCTTCATTGAGAGAGGCCTCCCGTGAGTCGGACGAATTTGTGTTACCCATATTCTCGACTTCAACGGCATCATCGAAACTCAAGAAATCTCCATTATCTTGGGTTGCTCTAGTAATAAGGCCATTTCCATGCGCCATTTTGTCAACTTTCTCAGGCGACACCAGCCCGCTACTGTCCGAAACAACGCCCTCTTTGACATTGCGCTCGCCGCCCCCGTTCAACGTGACTTGACGGAATGTTTCTCGGATCGGGTCGGTTACGTCGAGGGCACTCGGATTACCACGCACTGGGGCGCGGAAAACGTCGGATTGTCGATACTCCAGCCGTTGCTGCGCATCGTGCTGTCGAGCGTCAAATTTTGCCCATCGGGCCAGGTTGGTGTTTTTTTGTCTTACCGAATGACCCCGGGTTGCAACATTCCCAGACATCCGGACTGGTTTTCCAGCGTGCGCAGACCCCTTTGGGCGGCCACGTGATCCGCGGCCACGTCCTCGGAGCCTCCCAACACGCCCGTCACTTCCAACGAATGGCGCAGCAGAATCTCGTGGCGCTCTGGGGTCTACGAAAGTATCTTCATCCCAAGCCTCGTCAGTGGGGTACGCACCGGTGAATGCATTGCATGTACACATGCATTTGCTGCCACAGTGGTTGTGGCAGGGATGACCACAGTTTAATACTCTCTCACAAGGCTTCAAACAGATTAGTCGATCATGTGGAATCCTGTAATCACGGGATTAGTACCGTACTATGAAGCGTATTTTGGATTTGCGAAAACCGTCACTTCTGGCAGATTAAACAAAAGACGTACCAATGGCAGCGGCGTCCACAGTCATGGCCACATGGAAGTTTCCCCTGGCAGGCCTCGGAACAGCCACCGTGATATTCAACCCATTCGTCGGGATGGCTAATCCAGGAAGTTCTGCCATGTTGCTGACAAGTGATGGGTAGTTTCCCGTCATGGCCGAACCGGTTTTGCCGTTGAAAGACTTGGCGAATCCGCCCCCACATCATCCACGATTCGCGGCACGCCCCCAATAGGTTAATCATGTTGCCGAAGATGTAAAAGCCACGGCGAGCGCGGCTAATGGAGACGACACCCCGATTACCATCTCGGAGGAAGCCGGCTTTATGTGGTCCATTAGGGCCATTGCTGCGAACCAGCGACAGAATTACGATTTCGTTCTCCTCACCTTGATATGAGTCGACAGTATGAACGTTTGTGAATGGTTCTCGGTGCGGCAGTTTCCTGAACTCGGTGAGGATTCTTTTCCGTTGTCCTCGGTAAAAGGTCAGTACAGTTATCTCAGTTTCTCGAACGCCATTCATGAGGAGATAGTCGATAAAGCGGACAATCATTTGGGCTTCGAGAATGTTAAATTTGCTTAGATTTTCATCTGAGCTCTCGTCCCATGTGTGATGGAAGAAGAACGATTGTTGCGCCATGCCTGGGATGGGTGGGCGGGCATCTGGTGAGGTTACCACTGGATGGTCTTGCAGGTCTGGATAGAACGGGTTGAGAAGCTCTCGTAGGAGAGGATTCATTCGGCGCTGCATGTTGAGCATAGTATATGGCATATTGAGCTTGACGAGTCGCTCAAACATCGACACACGGATATTATACGGCGCTTCGTCTAAGAAGGGTGTATCGCACGAAGGTGCCAACTGCTGATGGTCTCCAACAAGTACGAGCTGCTGAAGCGATGGATATAAAGCTGAGAGAATGTTGGCCTCCTTAGTTTCCGCGGCCTCCTCGATGAGCATCGTGCGTGGTTTAAGAGCGGCAAGGAGGCCACGGTACTTGCACAACCCGGTGGTAGTGCAGCCGATAATCTCAATCTGTGCCGTCTTGATACACTGCGAGTCCCTGAGCCATCGGTTGGCCTTCAGATTCCTGCATATTCGGACACTCGCTGCCAGCTCAGCGTGGAACTCACCCTGCCGGAGACGCAGCAACTCTCGTTGCCAGTGTTGGTATACAGCACCGCGGCATGATATACTGATGTCCCAAAGGTTGTCTCGCTGGAGCTCTTTGCGTATCGCAAGGTCTTTCGCCGTATATTGTCGAGGATTCGCACCGGTCCATTCATACCTGATAGGGACCCATTTACCTTCCACTCTACCGCGATTCTCATCATCATCGGCGATGCAGTCGTCCAACTCCATATCGTAGTCTTCGGCTTCGAAGTCAGCCTTATCGTCATTTTCCGGAATATCGAATTCTGGGTCTCTCAAGTCCATTGATGGCACCTGAACACGCTGGTCGCCTAGCCACTGTGCCAGTGAGCTGGATGATGTATCTGTAGCCGTCTGACCTGCAGATGGTGCATGTACCCAACCATCCTCCGCTATAATGGATTCAAATTGTTTCTGTGTAATGATTCCCGCTGCCCTGAGAGCTGCCGGGGTTATCAAGTCTTCAGAAAAGACGCTTGCAATGATCTCCTCAAGTCGAGCTATGTTCCTTTTGCGGGCTGCTTCCAGTGTTTTGTAGTCCCTGTCTTCTTTGTGATAACGACGAGGCATCGCGATGCGACGTAGATTATACATGTTGTGGCGTTTGATGTCCTCATTTTGCGTACGACCACCCAAGCGAACGGTATTGAATCCCAGTTGGATTAGCTGCGTCAGTATCTGATCCACAGCATGATTGGTCTGGGCAGCCACAATAATGACATTACTACCGCGCTCTGGCTGACTCTCAAGTAAAATCTGCAGAGCTTGCACGGAAGTGAAGGTCTTTCCAGTGCCCGGAGGGCCCTGAACGATGGCCAACTCCTTGGTGAGAATTCGATGAACGGCCGAAAGTTGTGAATTATCAAGATTGGTGTAAGGTGAGATATCGTCATCAATACCATTGAGCACTTGACAGTTCTTCAACGAGTCCTTTACTTTCGACAGGCGCTCACGAACGATTTCGGGCGGCAGTGTGGATGAGCTCGGTACATGGTGTACCAGCGAGGCAATATTCATCTCTGGATTCTCGATAACGTATCGAGCAGCCAAATCGCTTTTGTCCAAGCTTACTAGGTATTTGTCAAGGGGCGTGGTAGTGTTGGCCACATGCTGTAGTCCTACCATGCAATGCCGTACCGCCTCAAAGTAGCCTAGACGACTTTCGATCATGACGAGCTCGGTTGTGGGGTCCATAATCGCATCATCTGTGTTGGCCCATAAGATTTGAATAGTAGGAGGATTTTGATCAAGTCCATCACGGATAGGATGATCAGCAATAACAGCAGGCATACAAATGGTTCTGAATCCGTCTTTGGCAGTCGATATGGCGACGAGACTCCCGGTTGTGAGACGTCGGGTCTGGGTCCAGCGGATGAACTTCCCGGCTCTCTCTGTCGAAAATTGGATTCGGCACATGGGGCCCAGCCGGGTCATCAAATAACCTCTAACGAAGACCTGAGTTGAATAACGTTAATAAGGCGGAGCTAGAGTCGGTGAACGGAAACCTACCTTGGTGTAGACACATGTCTCATTGTCATCGACCATAGCGGGACATTCGCGGTACTTCTTGACAGAGTAACGCAAGATGGCAATGGCCTCCTCACGCTGTAGACGGTAGTGGGTTTCGAGATAGGTATTCTTGTCAGGCCAGGCGTACTGCCACTCGTTGGGTAGCAGACTATGGATTCTATCCAGATCATCGGGATTATCCCAGTCGGGGTTGAGATCCCGAGCAGTGGGAATTTCAGGGAATGTCTGCCATTCTGGAAGGCCAGCAGAAGCCGACTGGTCGAGATTGACGTGACTCTGGATGATTCCCAGCTCCTCCTGTAAATAGCGGGTGTCAGTGTGTAGTTCCCGGAAGTTGTAAGGGACTATATAGGGGAGACGATACCTGGAGGTATGACTGGGAACTTGGGCCAGTATCGGAACCAGGTTCAGGACCAGGCTTTGAAGCTGGACCTGGGCCTGGATTTGGGCGCGGGCCAGGGCCGGGGCGATTCATCTTTTTCTAGTTCACGGTTAGTCTAAGAATCAACGGCTAGTACGAACTTCTACTATTGCAGGCTCGTGGCTGGGCGTGGACTGGACTGGAGTAGCTGCTGGGCGTCGACCGTTGGCGAGGAGGATGAGGAGGGAACGAGTAGACGTTGTGGACAGAGAGGGGAAACAGACGACCTAAACCACAGGGATCGAGATGGTCCGGAGTCGGGAAGGCACGCCCGGGGGAAGGTCCAGATGGTTCAGGGAAGGAGGTGATGGAGGAGGTGACGGTCAAATGGAAGGCGCCAGAAGTACGTACCTTCGTCATCGCACGCTCGGGGGATGCTCGACCGTCGGCGAGAAATGGTATGCTGGAGTATCTTTACACCGAAGTAAACATATAAAAGTAAACAATGGAATGTGTACGGCTCCTAACGGACCCTGAAGCGGATTCTGATGTCAGTTGGGTAGAATGGTCTACCTGGTTGTCAGAAAGGCGTGCGTGTTGCTATGTGGGAAGGGTGGAGGATGGAGGGTGGAGGGGAGAGATGGGAGGTGGGAGGTGGAAAGAAGGTAGAAACGGTTTGGGTGGGGGTAGTGAATGAATAGGTGGGTAGTCTGTAGAGAGCCGCACGTGTGTTTTCTTAGAAACACAACCGAAAGTGACGCGTAGGCAACGCGTCTTGCCTCAGAGTACACCTTCGGAAAGTGGGGATCATACAGGGTAAGAGAATTCAACACGAAGCAATCACCTCGCCTTGTGGGCCTGACTCCTTTCGCTCGCTTCTGTTGATGCTTTGCTGTTCTTGATGTTGTCGATGTCAGTTTTTGGCATGTCCAAGCTGGGCGGTGAGTCGTGACAAATGGTTTGCCTACGTTTGTTCTTACTGCAGTTTGCAGCTGTGATATATTGACATGCAAACAATACAATGGCGGACTGACGGAACACATACCATTGTAGCTAGATAGAGGCTGCCAATGCATTAACTCTGTTGTGATCTATCTAACAGAACACGTGAATCTAGAGTCAATTTCTGTATCGCGATCTGTAACCTCGGGGAGCAGCAGAAGCCGGCAGAGGTCGCTGGGCCCATTGAGTATCAGACTCTGAGGCTCCGGGCAAGCTTAAGCCCCCCAGTGGTAGTATCAACCGTGTATTTTCCAACACAAGCAGGCCCTGCAGTCTTCGTAGTGTAAGGCTTTATAGGTAAATCCATCAAACGACAAGCTAATTGATGGTAAGTCATCGTCTTTCGAATTCACCAGAACGACTACTTTAATATTCACAAGTGGTCACTTGATTCAAGTCGGGGATTATGGGAAAATAAAGCAAAGAGAAAAAAAGAAGAATACAGACAGTCACCCCTCCCCCACTAAGAACTGTCGGGCAGGTGGTTCGCAAACCTCCAGTATGTACAAGTGCCTGCTCTACATCTCGCCTTCATGTTTGTACTTGCTGTTTGCCGATGGCGGGAGTACCTACGTAGTAAGTATCCTCGCCCGTGGCCTAGATTTGAGGATTGGCCCGGGAAAACGAGAACTTCAGCCAATTATACCACGATGCGACCCTAGGACGAATTGCGAATAGCCTCTGAGGCTCTGACATGCACCGTTATAAGTTGTAACCTAAATCGGCTGTCGTAGGGCCAGCGCCCACTTTTCCGAGTCTATTGATTCTCTCTCAACGTAAAGCCGACAACAAAGACCCGTTCCGGCTCAAGGTTCAACCCAATAGCTAATAGTTCTGTAACCCATATGTAGGCACGCTGATGGTGACGAGATCCTGCCCCGTAATATCGACGATGTTTGACGAAAAATGTGCCGGCTCTCGACCCATTCTTCATGGGCCGATTGGTCACCGGGCGACATTCTTCATGACCATGATAATGATATAAGAGACGGGATTCCGCATATTCTGCTTGTGTACACCTTTAGCTTTCATCGGATTTACGATTTTCATACCGAATCATCCCCATATTCATTCAAATATCAGACTGCTTTGTCACCACGGCTAGCCTCTATTTCCTCGCTTTTCAATATACCTTTTCTACGTAGCATGGGTCTCTAGTGTAATGACTGTGGACAGCCTCACACAAACGTTTGTCTTCTGGTAGATCAGTTCTATCCCTCTGCCGTAAAAGGCACTCTCGAGCCGGCCGTGCTCCCTCAAAATACTGCAAAATACGAGGAAAAGAGAAGCTCTACGCGATTTTGGTCCCCTGTTACTTCGATTTCTGTGAACACTTCCAAGTCGGTGGTATCAATCTCGTACCGGTACAGCAGGACTAATAGCCAAGCCGCGTTAACGATGGATCGAGGATCCATTACTGATATCGTACGTGACACGGTGCAGCCGCGTTCTAGGCACTCATGAACTCTGGGTCCTCCGAGTCTTATATCGGGTGTCACCGTCCATGTGACATATCCGGGCGAGAATGGGGCGAAGCTTCAAGGGCGCGATGTCCACAAGCAGGCTAGGATTGGAGCTGGATAGGGACCGGTTTGAAGATGAGGCTTCGGGGATACTTGCCCAGCGGTTTAATTGTGGCCCAAATAACTTGCTGGATACGACATATATTTTCGTCCCGGCGACGTGGCTAATGATCATTTGATTCGTCGGGCTTGATTATCGGCCCCCAATTTCACTGCCGTGAATATATTTATATGTTCCTAGTCCCAATGTAGTGATAGCCTGGGGCTTCCCCGCTCGTCACGAAGTCGTAAGAATAATTCCAGTGCAGGTATGGCACCTATTGGACGAAGGTCTCCCCGCGGGCCAATATTTGGGGGCAAAGGGCCTGCTATTGGTTTGATGTTCATTAACCGAAGAGCGATGCTCCGCCCCCAAGATGACAGACACGACCGACGACTTAAGCCGTTTCTTCGTCTTGACAAACACATGGCGTAAGTAGAGTTCCGATGTCACAATAGGTTATAACTCAACTTGAGCAAGGCTCTCAGCCCCTTGGAGGTGGGCTGGGTTACCGCCGACGGATATCGGTTCTGTCTGTTAACTCAGGGTCAATCGCAGAGGGAGGGATCCTCTGGTGCCAAGCGAACATAAAAGTCCTGTGTCGGTGACCCGCTACTAAGTAGCGGAAATACCAATGTATTCATACACGTATCTCAAACTTCAAAGGTTGAGTCTTCATAATAAACGGCGGCGTATACAAATAAGTATAAAATATCATAAGTATATCGTTATATGAAAATCGCGTGAGCTTTCCTTTCTCCTGGCGCCATCCCGGCGGATGCTCGTAATACCTATTCCTGACGCTCCGCTTCTCGGCAATTGGCCAACCCAGTGGTAGCGCTCGGTCAGATAAATCTTACTTACCCGCCGGCTGACGTTCAGGTATCTTGGACTCAAAATCATTGGTAATGAAGCTTTATTGTGACCCGACCCCAAACTATTCCCGAACCAGATCGAAAGCAAGTCTTGCTGTTGAAGGTTCTACGCATGAGAGGCGCCAGAGAGTTCCCACTCATCGCTATGGCGCTCACCAGCTTCTGACGAGGAATCTGAAGAATCCTTCGTAGTGAGAGCAAATGTCGAAATTGAGCGAAGATGGCTTAAAAGACGAAACCTTCGGTCAGCCCCTGTCCACCATCTCCCCTGGGCAGGATGGTATGCAGAAATGGACCTGCTTCTCTCTGACGCGTGACTGGAATTGTTCCTTTCAATGACGTCTTTCGATGCATTTGACCTAAGCCTTAGAGACGAAGCAAGGCTTATGAATATTCTGCTTTGGAGCACATGATGGACGAATTTTCGAGCGACCGGTATGCATGCGACGGCGAATCCAGCGGTGAGTTCAGGTACCGTCCAGAGATGTATGCGCCAGAAGGAGTAAATTTTGTCGTCCTGACTCTGTAGCTCCACGGAATACACTAATCGGACAGTCGATGACAGACATGCACTAGGATGGTAAGTGACAGCCTCTAAGCGACGGATAGAATTTGACTCACCCTATGGCCAATACAAAAACGAAAGATGCCATCGCTTTGTTCTTGAACGAGGCATGTAATCGCCAAATGATAAGTTGTGGCATGACGAAAATGGTAACATCGGAAACTAGGTTGAGCACACTGTTCGTAACGTATAGTTTCAATACGTCGAGACAATGCCCCCCGGCTATCAAAGGGTTCCATACTTTTGCTATTGGCCTACATGCGAAGATCTCTAGAAAAGTTGCTGTGATATAATATAGAAGGTTTGCCGTGATGAGGATAATAAGTGACCAATATAACGTCCTGGGTTCCCTCGTTGGGAGGAATATCTCGATGTATTGAGCCAATATTGAGAATTTGATGAAGAAGACACATGGCCCATACAAGACTGATTGAACGTGGATGTACTAGAAATAAACTGCGGGTTAGCCTTAGGCATTATCTGAGAGCACCATTGGGATATGGATGCGGCGGATAGGGATATACGGACGTAGAGGATTTTGGGAATGTCCTTGAGCCGTACATCCCATTGATGCACTCCGGGCACCCAAGATGCATCAAAGATGAAAGAAGTGATAACACCGGTGGAGATGCCCTGGAAACTACATTAGCCTTGGATCATATTTGTTTTCAATTAGCTTGCAGGAGGCACTACCCAGGCGACAACAATTGAATCTATTATCAATTAGCGTGACGCCTATGGATTTGCATCCAGCTGCACGGAGACTCACAATCCGCGACACTGAATTTTCGATCGATTGAGATTCTTGTGTACACCCGCATCAAAGTTACGAGTGTCGCCACCGCGAAACCAGCAATAGGTATGGCAAATGTAAGAACTACGTTCCTAGGAGGATTGTCAAATTGAGGAGTAACTCCCGGTGGAGGGGTCAGAGCCGGTCCATTGAGGAGTGCTTGAAGTTGTTCTGGAGTCTGGGAGGCGATTGAGTCCATAGGTAGTAAAGTACTCGACCTTGACTGGTAAGAAGCGAGACCGAATCGGATGAGTGGAGGTGCTGTTATCGCAGACGCAGATGGCTGTCGACAGCTTTTAAGTACGAAGAGAGAGTGTTCTCTACCCACCTGTAACTGTGATATTTGGCTTAGATTGGAGCCTTTTCTCTGGGTTAACTTCTACGGACCTATCCTGCCTCATAACTATTACTAGCGCTACGCACAAACGTCCCCCAATGGAGCTTGAACTGAAGTTCGTGCGCGGCACATGTAGATAGCTATTGTGTACTTGTAACGTCAGATTTCGTGTCCAGCAGCCTACCGACGCCTCGATCGGAAACAACTGCCTTGTGTAGATTTGGTCGGGTCCAGGGGTGCTACGGTGGCATAGCTCAGCGTACCTAATGGAGTCGTATCCGGTGATGATCGACACAAGTAATGAGGGGGTCTTGTAAAATCGAACTAAATATCGCCGTCCACTTGTATCGAGACATGATAATTACGTGCTAAGATGGAATGACCTACTAATAATTAAGTAGTGAAAGCGGACAATTGTGTTGTATAATGTATTGAGCTCTCGCGTCGCTACTATCGCATCCTAAGTTGGCGACACGTAGGCAAATCTATCTCACTGCTCTACAAGGGGAAGAAGCCACCTGGAGTGACGGAGTTCTAGATGGGTCACATTCCGTCGGGGACCCATTGGAGGACAAACTTGGGCTACTCTCAAGGTAGCCAGCAGCCTGCATGACCAAGGAACCACCATATCAAGTCATACATCACAGGGTTGTAGGGGGTTGTCACCAAGGCTCGGAATAAACCAACCCGATACACCAGTTGGTTGGGGTGGTTGATGGTCCGAACATACATAGACTGTATTGATTCTCAGCATTTCCATGGAGAATATTCTGACTACGACAGCGCGGTTGATGTAGGTAGCCAATCAACGGGGAACTTATCCGGACACAGCTGGACAGCACCATCAGAAAAGATGCGGACATCAAGCAGGCTACAAAATAGGTATTAGCGATCGCCATGGCGGCCCTGGGTTGGTTGGGCTCCCGTAGCAACCAGGGTTCCCAGCGGTTGGCTAGCGCGCGGTCGAGAGGTATTGGGGGCGGACGGCTGAGGTCAGACTCCGACTGAGATGAATATTATTGTGCCATACAATATTTAGTCCCTAGCCCCTACCCGTTAGTTGGTTGATAGTGTTGGGGGAAAATATCACAATAATCTGCCGGTAATACATATGCCGGGCAGTAGAAGGGGCGCTTACAGGCGGCTACTTGCAAGGCGGCGGATGACCAGCAGTTAGCATTGAGCAAGCTGTCGATTGCATATACTTCCACCCCATCGCTTGTAGGGGGGCTTGTAGGGGGATCGCCAACAGCACTCAAGAGCGGTCGCTTGGAACCTTTCGGTGACTCGCTGACCGTTGGGTAACCTTGCTAGTAAACAAGTGAGCCGAAGCAAAGAGCGAAAGCCTAGGTAACCTGCCAAAAGTCCAAGCTACAAGTCCTGGGCCGATGAGGAATCGTAATCATATTATTCATGGGGTAACAATCTGAGCCACTATCACACCTCGCGGAGTAAATCCTGCACTACCGAGACACAAGGAAATAACCAAAAGTGAACGAGTGACTATACTCAAGCCGTTGACCATACTACACTCCCAATATTACCTAAACCCATTACCCCCTGGTGACCGAAAGCCGCTCATGGGTCCTGTCGTTGTCCTTCCTCTCCACCACGTCGATATTGCTGTGGCCATCCGAGTTCACCGTCGCCGTGAAGACCGCATAAAAGCCCTGGTATGCACCCAGGGTAAGAGGTTGGAGGTCGCACACCTTGTCCTTCGTAGCGCCACCCACCTGCAGATCATATTGGTAGTAAGTATAAGCGGTCTCCTCCAGAGCAGTGCGCGTGGGCAGGCTCGCGTTTGCGTATTGGTTTGGCGAGACGTAGATATGCCCGGGTTTCGTCTTGTTTGGATCGTTGTCGTCCACCAGCTCGATCTTTTCCGTGTCGCTGAAGAGACAGGATTCAGTCTCGCCACTCAGGAGTGTGATCGTCACGCTGGCCAGGGTCACCTCATTGCTTGTATTGTTTAGCCCCTCGATGGTGATGCTGACTACGTTCCCGGATGATGGCTCAGATGGCGAGACAGCGTATGTTAGCTGCGGGTCGGGTGCGTCGCCGAATCCGTCGATCAAGGGCTTGCCAGTGTTGTCGATGTAGGTCTCCACGGGGTCCGGCGGTGGGTCTTCATGAGTGAACAAGTTGATGAGCAGACTCACTATCGCGAGGATGACTCCTATCACGACCAAAACGACGCCGACGACAGGAAGTGCTGCGGAGAGGGTCTCGCCGACAACCCAGAAACCAAGCTCAGAGCCGAGGTCAACCACGTCAAGAGCTACAGTTAGCACCTGAACAACCAAGGACAAGGTATTGATGATTTTGTCCGGCAGGCTCAAGTTGTCCCAGTCGTGGACGAGACTGAAAGTCATGGCTATTGCTATGCCAACGCCCAGTGTGGTGGTGAGAACCTTGAGTGCTTTGGTCCCGAGACTGAACTCCTCGGCGGCTTCTGCTTCCCCAGGAGGAACCTTCTCAGGCAATTCATCGAGAGGTTCGTTCCATTCACCAGCCTCTTCTCCTGCTTGGCTAGTCGGAACTCCTTCTCCTGACACATGTTCTCCTACCGACTCGTGGAAGCCTCCATCAGGGTTGACATCGTCTGACATTGCGGCGAGATCGGCCCCTTTCTCGTCAAGCGACCGATAGATTCCCTGGTCCATATCCATCGCGTCCACATGGTCGAGAGTATACGACCCAGTTCGTCCTTTCCAATTCTTCCAGGCTTCGTAGGCGTAAACGAGCCCTTCAGTCGTTGTCTTCAGCATCTCCAGGATAACCCTCGCGCGATCCGACTCGGACATGTCGTTCCAATCCTGTACCAATCCAACAAGGCTATAGCCAAGACGGAAGAGCTTGTAAGACGCCTATATCATTGTGTTAGTCTCAACGCGCCCGGTGTCGAAGGATGGATCAGGACCGTGTCACTTGAACAGAAAGTGAAAACCACGTACCATGCCAGTCGTGAACAAGCCTTTTAGGACCTTGCTCGCTTCATACTTCGCAGATAACTGATCCCAGGCTTCACTAATCCATTGGTAGAGAGATGCTCCTGACCAAGCTTTGTCCAAGTCCTTATCCGTGCTAGAAACCCAACCGCTGAGGTCATCTATGAGGTCGCTACACGAATCAACAAGGTTTTGGGCGCGAGTGCTTGCTGAGCCACTCTGATCCAGGTTATTTTCGATCTCAAACTGCTCCACATCGTCGCGCAAGTCGGAGCTGATGTTGCTCGGAAGGTCCTCGCTACCTTCGAGGGATCCCACGACCAGGCTTCGCACGGATTCTGTGAGGTACTGACGAGCCTCGTCTTTGGCAGAACTGATCGTCGGGAATTCGGCACCTCGCTTGATCGTGTAGGTCACCATCTTTTGGAACCACTGATCGGCGAACGGTTGATCTGGTGACAAGGTATGCATGACGCATGACTGCTGGTTTACTACGTTGACATTCTATTTACGCGGTTGGTCAGCCAATTCAGCGCACTCCGGCCGGAGGAAAGGGTCGATGAAAAAGAAATCTAAGTCTCTTACATCTTGGATCGGATTTGCCACATGCAGATCCAACACGATCTCCTTTTGCAACACAGCAAGCACTTGATTGGCCCAGTCGTCAGGATTGCTGTCCAGGTAAGGAGTCAAGAAGCTCCGGTGGAGGTCCTTCATGCCCTGTATCGAAGTGAGGTTGCTGATCTCGTTATATTCCTTTGACCGGGATAGACAAGTCTTCCCATTGCCTTGCCACCAGTACCAGAGTTTCTTCTGCTCCTTTGCCGTGAAGCGGTCGGCATACTTTTGCGATCCGGCGAATGAGTTGCACAGGAATGCGACAGCGTACTTATTCTTTAGGAAGTCCTTGTATTCCGAATCTAGTCCGTCGGCTAGCTCGGACGGCAAGTCGTCCGGCTTGCCGGCGTTGAGGAAATCCTCGCGGTCGTTGTCGTTCATGTGGTACAGCATCAATTTGTGAATCAACTTCTGAGATGCATCATGGGCCTGAAAATATTGTTAATTACCGTTGGGAAGAGTCCCCACGCGAGGAACTGGGTTTCTTAGCTTACACTTTGATCGTCATAATTGTGGAAGTCTATGAGGTCTGACACGCTCGTTGCCCGTGCTTGTTCGAGCTGTCTCGTGATTTCCGCCGGTTGGGCGCCATGGCCTACTGAAGTGAAGTCTCCGAGTTTTGGCTGCGATGCAAAAGCGCTAGAAACCTTGGCTCGCATCTTTTCAAAATACGCCTTGTGCGAAGAGGAACCCGACATGGCAACGAAATGCCTGGCGCGGTTTAGCAAAGAGACAAAATTTGCCCTGTTAATATTCATTTGGCATATACGTACCTATTACCCTTCATCTCACGCTTTCCAGGATCATACTCGAACGCCACGGCCGTAGAATCCTCTGGGAACAATAGGTCGACCTCAATCTGGAACTCCCGAAACAGGAAAGGAAGCGTCTGATCAAATCCCAGCTCGGACTGGAATCCCATTTCAAAGACGCCGTTGTCGAGGCCTTTGTCGGCCAGGAAGGGAATGAAAGCAGCGCGATGGAACTGTACCGTATACTGAGTGTTCCCGGCGGCGGACTTCGAATAGAGGACACGGTAGAGAGGATCAAGACTCTTGCCATACTTCTGGTTGATTTTATCAAGGAGGTCGTCGAGGATTGGTATTCGTGCCGTGGGAACCTCGTATCCTTCCTCAGTCTGGGTGAAGCCCGTCACGAGGTCCCCCCCAGCGACAGCATCTTTCACGGTGTCCCAGTTGGACTGCTCTGCCGGCCAAACCTCTCTGTCAAACGTAACATTGTACGTCCTCGTTGGTGAAAAAGAGCCTTGGTTTGAAATACGTGGAGTGGCTTTGGGCACCGGATCAACAGCCCTTGCGAGGAAGCGGCAGTGACGGCCATTGCTCGTGACACTTTCGGGGTTCGGGTTGGCAGTGAGGTATGTGACTCCAGTACCACTTTCGCCGTGTCGATAGATTTTGAAGTAGCCATGCTCCCAGAATGAGCGTTGCGGCAGATAACGAGTCCACCAGAAGGCTCTGGAAAGTCTGTCAGTGGCCATGTTCAACTGAACTTCGCCATCCACAATAAGACATCCATCGATGACCTCTAACTTGGGCGGCTGGTATCCATCAGGAAGGGAATGAGAATCCTGTGCAGAGGTTTGATATACGTTTTGCACCAACTCCAAAGGAATCCCTCTCTCTGGTGGGATCGATGGAGTGTGGCTAATGGATGTCTTTTTGCGAGCAGCTTCGTGAATTCCAAAGAGCTCTCCATTGAGCTTATCGTGGATCGTCTGGGTTCCGTGCTCCCTGAGTAACTTACGAACACCTGGAATGCTGGCCAAGAACGGGATCCTCTTGCTCTCTGGTAAGTCGCGCAGCAAGGAGGCTGCCGAGTTGCGTGACTGGACTGGATCGTTGAAGGCAACAAGATACCCATTGGCGTGATGGAACTGGCTATCGCCATGAGGCACGACACTATACAACGTCTGAATCCCACGTTCAACGCACTCAATCGATTTGATCTCCACGACCTTGTAGGAATCTCCCTGGACTTGGTAGATGGAATGACCCACTGCCAGTCGCTGGACCCGGTTGAACGGGTTTATGGCGTTGGCTTCTCGGGGGTCGACGGCGCGCAAACCCGTCGGCGTCACGAAGACCTGCGAGGTTGTCGTGAATGGAACATTACCATCTGTAGGCTATCAATAAACGAAAACAATAGTTCAGATCTTCCTCACTTACTGAAACCTACTAATTTTACTTTCTTCCGGGTTTGGACCGGTGCCCCGACCCTTACAGATCCTCGGGGAGAAATAGAGCTCCTGACATTACTGCCCGGCTGCAGCTCTTTTACTGGGCACATGGCTCCATTCTCGAGTTGGATCTGCGTGTCTGGGAGAAAGGAGCAGCGGAGCGTACTCTCACTGGAAAGGAGTGTAGGGGGAGGACCATTGTAACATGTGTAGTACGGTGCAGTGGGATATGCCCCGTCGTCCACGTAGGCTTTTTATTCATTAGCAAGCCTCTCAGAATTTCGGGACGAGAAGACTGGGGATATTGGATGAGAATCCGAGCTTACCAGACTCCGCCCATTCGCCAACGCCGTTCCAGTCACCCGCGGCGAAAGCAGCATGGACACCTTGCTGCCATGTACCCCACTGCAGCGTACGGAATTGGTCTGCTAGTTCCTCGCAGTCTGTCTTCCATTCGTTGATGACCTCTTCCTTTGCCTTGAGGCGGTCAACACTGGAAGACACGGCATTTACATAGTCGTCACTAAGTGGGCTTTTACGCTTCCGAGAACGGTCGGTTGCGTGTTGATAGAAGGCCTTCAGCACGGTGAACGTTGGAGTGGGCTGGGAAAGTTGGTAGTCGGTTGCAGGTGCGTAACCGATTGTGCTTATCTTTCCGCAGAACTCGACGAGGTCGTCAGTCTCCTGGTCGTCGTTTTGTGCGTGCCGATCCCACATGGAGCTTGACCAGTGCTCAAGGATCTCATAGCTTGGGCTGTTGAGGAAGTCATCGCCATAGGCTGGGAAATGTCCCGGTTCGGTCGCGGTGTAGTCCGCAGCGAAGAGTAGATAGATGCTAAAAAGATGGTCCTTGTTGTTCTTGTCAACCAAGATCTCGTTGTCAATCCACGCGTCGTCCTCCATTCTGCCTCGCATGTACTGGTGGAAGGGGACAGTCTCTCCCGTGTCATCAGTCCCTTCGAGTGTGGAGAGATCTCGGAGTGTAGCGTGATTAAGGCTCTCTAGATGGGCATTGATATGCTCGCCAAGGCAGAGCCCCAGCAGCTTCACCATCACCTCTCCAAATCGCACCTGTACGTGGTCCTAGATGATTTCAGCAGTAATTCCCACAGAGTGAACGAAAAGGCAGACCTGCAAGATCCAGTACCTATATCTGCGATAATCAAGACTGTCATCGACATGGTCTATCGCTGCGGCGACGGAGAAACCTGTCAGTAGCCTGAGCCAGTGATCTGTACGCAGGGACTGGTCCAAAATTTGGCTATGCCAGTCGTCTTCAGTCGAGTCAGGGGGATAGTTGGGAGCAGCGTCAATGTACTTGAACAGGCCTCTTGCGACCTGGTTGTATCTTCCCTTGTTGTGGAGGCGATTGCAGAAATCGCCGTATGGGAGACGCTCCAAGACCTTCAAGTCGTTGACGAGGGTCTTGAATGCAGCTGCCAAATCAGCCATGATGCTCAATCCGCGGATGTCCTTGGAGCCTCAGCCTCCAGGTTATGTTGTACAATCGAGACGAGCGTTGTTCAGATAGAAGGTGTTGAAGCTAAGTTAGGAATAGCTGTATGAATTCTGAATACTTGACTTGGGGAACTAGATCACGACCATGTATGCCTGGGGATACCCGTAAGATATATGGCCGAGACAGTAGGCACTTAACCGCTTCCCATCAACCTGCGAGCCTCTTCGACAATATCGGGATTTTCGCATGGTTTTGCTTTTTCCAACCTGTTAACGACACTCGGCATTTAGGACGGTCTCCGGAGTGGTTTTCAAGCCGCCGTTCCCAGCTACGGTCCGCACTTGGGGATCCCAGAGCTGAGGGTGTACTGGTCCATGGTGGCGACGCGAGCCTCCAGTTATTGCGTTGAATAATTCTTACGTTTGAGTTTCAAAAACCGGCCGTATACTGATACCTCACTCGGCAGCAGCTACCTAGATGGGGATACGAATTACGGCAAACGATAATGCAGCAGTCACCTAGATTTGACTCATGTGATCACACCTCAACAGTGTACACTCGGGAGTCGGGATACGGGTACGATCAAGCCATGATCGACGCCTCACACAGGATCTCCAACTTCAAAGACACAACGACAAATTAATTGCTTTTCTAAAGTGCGCCTAATTTACAATAGGATTCACCCAATCGTCAGTACAGAAACATAATACTTGCCAAGGGCAAATTAGTTATGAAGCTGTATCAGAGAACGATTGAGTGCTGTTGAATTGCAACCGCTCTTATGTCTTTACCGTCAACTGCCGAATCGGTAATGCACGGAAATCCTCTAGCTCGTCAAAGGAGAGAAAGCGTCCGGAGTTCCGACGAATGACGTTTCGGTGAGTCCCCCGGGCCCGACTATGGGGGCCCGACTTGTCACTTGATATTCATATTCGGAAGTGGTGGCAACTAACTAAAAGTGTAACCTAAGCTCACATATATCCCTGTTTCTAACAACAGAACTATCTGCAGTCATAGGGTCTGTAGTTCCAACATAGTATAAGATGTGGCCCCTGAAAAATTGATCGTCCCGATCAAGGGACCCTATCGGCCAGCAGACCGATTGATCTTCATTCACCGTTGCCAGAACAGACTGAGGATCTCAAACTATTCGCACGGAAATATCTCGAAGAGCAAACCGAATAATGACTCCAACTGGCCACTACCCATGTAGTTGGTGTCGCGTGGCGATCCTTTGGCTAATTCATAACGGTGGATCTACCCGACATATAGTTATGATGTCAATGTCATGGGTCACAGCGACTGTCAGCGCTGAATACCAGAAAGTTGGGAATGTACCAGGGTCCAGTTCACGCCCAGTGTTGGTGGCGCAGGACCGATCGCTTGGTTCAGGTAAGCGTAGAGACTTAGTCTCTACTATCTAGAGTTATGTGCAGTTGGGGTCTAGCGGTCTTACTTCCGATTCGCGCAGTCGCAATTTTGAATTGATTAATTGACGGATTGCTTTTAACACGGAGACTGTTCTTCACGAAGGCCAATTACATCCCTCGCCGCTCGGAGCCATGCATCAACCCCTATTGCGGCTGTAGTTCTATGTGGGGTGTTGCGGGGTTACGGTGAGGTATGCATTGTAACATGAGCGTGGGGTTCCGGTCCCATCTATGATCTTCGTTTAGGGGCCAATTCACTATATTACAATGGCACAACCGTCTGACGATTGGTCAATTACAGCGACAACGCGAATGGAAAGCAGGTTAAGATCGGGATGGCACGAGTGCCTCACAGGATTTCAAGGATGCGACCCCGCTGGCAGGTCGGAGTTCGAGAATTGGTGCTCACTCAAATACGAAGTTTTAACGATATGTACCTAATGTATGCGTTCTCGCATTGACATATATAGTAGCTTTCACTTGGCGAGATCTACAAATCCAATCGAGACGTAAACCGCAACCGATCTGGCAACTTTCGACAGAAAGACAACAGCTGAACCTCCGCACAGACAGAAGATCATCTCGCGATTGCACCGGCCTAGGTATACCGTTCGCTTGATGAGATTGACGAGGCCAATCAAGATCTAAATCGCAACCGATCTGACGTACGGCAGGAATACAACAGATCAACCTTCATTTGCAGAAAGGGTCTGCTCGAGTCGCAATTCGGCCAACGTCGATATATCGTATGCGAAATATGCGATATGATTTGGCTCCTCTTGCGATAGACTATAGCAACCCTGTCCACTTTCAGGGCGCAATGCCGCACACGATTCTTGAGGTCATACTGCGGCGACCCCAAATTTGATTTATTGTTATTGCACAATGGAGAACCTTGTTCTTGCTACAACAGCGGAGTCTTACCATCTTCACTTGTACGATGTACGACGATCCATGCTTCGGCCAGCTAAACTATGGTTCTGTGACACTCGACCACAAGCTTGCCCATGTGTCGGTCGGAATTCGTCCGCTGATGGGGTGCGGTCGATCTGCCAGATATGCCTAACTAAGGACTGGGACCAGCGGTCATCTTAAAAGTGGAATTTGAGGTTCAGGAAGGCTGTTCGTCGGAAATGGCCATACTATGGGTCTGGTAGTAGCGCTACGACACTACGGACCCGTACTGAATCCCCTTATCTCCTTGGCTGCCCGAAGATACCAACTCGGTCGCTTGCTTTACAATACCACTCCGTGAGTTACCGAGTTGGTGTCTTCGGGCAGTCAAGGAGATAGGGAGGAAGCTTGGCTTGGGTTCGGGGCTCGCGCCCCCTATAGGCTATGCATTGAGACAGAGTCCGATTTTCACGTTTTCTCAGTACGCGGTGACTAAGAGGATTTAAGTGGGAGATCTTCCCTGTATATCTAGGTGCTAGGTAACTGTTACACGAGGTCTGATCGACAATACTGAATCTTCCGGCTCGGTCCTGGCTGAATAATAGGAACTGGGCAACTTAGTACCAGCTGATAATGGCGACTTAGAAATAGCTGTTATGTGTTGGACATAGAGATTCAAAAAGTGTCAGAGCCAATGCATGAAACCTTTGGGGTGGTAAGTGCGGACTGCGGGAGAGCAAGCCATCATAAGAAATACTTTGAGAGCATCACCCACACCTGTATTAGAGTATAATGTAGCAGTTAAAGTAAAATGCGCACCATGAACACTCAGTCGGTAAGGGTTCTCGACCTACGCTTTCGCAATCATTTATGATTTGAGCGCTCTCTGCGCGCAAAGATCCAATTCCGAGCACATGGTCGGCCGGCACGGACGTATAATTAGACCGGCTTTTCGGCGGAGGTGGGCCCGGCGAACTAAGGCAACTTAAATAGCAGGCGCGGCAAACTACCTAGGCAGGGGTAAAATCCGATTGGACCATCCGGCGACGAGCGGTGGGAGCTAGGAGATACGGACCACTCTGTCGGGATTCATTGCCGACAGGGCCGGGGTGTGTCCTGCCGCGGAATTGTATAAGTCTGCAGCTCATAGGTAGTTCGCTCTCAACAGCACTGCCCGCTCGGGATGCCTACTCTACTGCAGGTCGCAGCGTCGAGGCGGTTTCATTGTTCATTCATTATGAATCATACCTCGTCAGAATCATCGGGCGTCTCTCATTGGTGGGGATTTGGAGATCCGGTGGCGATGCAGTGGGGCAACGTTCAGCGCCGGCGTGCTCTAGTCTAAAAAGCTTAATCGGTGGATCTGGCCCGCGAACTCCCGGACACGCTTCCATCGGTGTATAAAACGAATTGAAATTCAATTCAATCCATCCGGCCACCACAACATCAACGTCAACGTCTGAGAAAACTCGCAGTATCTGAGTTTACCTCTGTATAGAGCCGCTACTACTTCCGACTCACTTACATGCTAGTGACCACAACAGTTACAACCGCAACCGCAACTGCGCTGTTACCATCCATGAGTCTATCGAATCCGGAAACCAACCCCACACCCACATCCGCCATGGAGTCAATCGACTCGTTCAACGCCGCCATGCAACCCTTCACACCTGGACAATGCCTATTCTGTCCCAGCTTCTCACCAAGCTTCGCTGCCAGCATAGTGCACATGCAAAAGTCCCACGGCCTTTTTATTCCATATCAGCAACATTTAATCGTCGATCTCGAGACGCTCTTCAAATACATTCATCTCGTTATATTCGGATACCGAGAGTGCATACAATGCGGGACAGAAAGAGCTACCGTACAAGCTGTGCAGCAACACATGACCGGCAAGGGTCATTGCAGATTCGATGTATCCGCACAGGACTCGGAGTTTGCCGAGTTTTACGACTTTTCTGAGTCGGGTGGTGATGCGGGGAGTGGCATTGAAGGAGATAGCCGTGAGAGGAATCAGGTAGAATCAGCGACGACGTCAACTCGGAAGCCAGTCCTGGTTGATGAAGACTCGATTCGACTACCATCTGGTAGAATAATATCAAGGCAGTCATCGGATCAACCGAAGCCGTCATTCAACCAATGGCGCCGTCGAGCTCGGAATTCAGCTTCACAGTTAGGATACGCCTCGGCAGAACCCGATGACGGGAAGACGTCGGGCAAAGAAGCGCTCGACTCAGATATACGCGACACGAGCTTGTTATCAAAGAGGGAGAAGCGGGAGAAAGCAGTGGTGACATACCAGTTGTCAAATATGCGCGCGAACGACCGAAGTAGCTTGATGCACTTATCCGCAGCTCAGCAGCGCTCTATACTGGCGACACAACACCGGCATGCGGACAAGGTGCAAAAAGAGGAGAGGCGGAGAGAGGGGAAGATTGATCGAAAGGGGAACAAGAATTTGTATGCTTATTGGGCTACTGAAACGCCCATCTACCAATGTGGCTAAACCTATTGCATGGCGGCTCTTGATCTCGTACTCGAGGGGTCACGTCTGCGTACCTGTGTTCAATACTATTTCTTGAACCCCGTATATCTGGTCCGAAACAGAACGTACCACTGCGGCATTCCTCTCCAGGCGCGAGAGCATGAAATGATGTAGTACTCACGATAGAGATCTCCGACCTAATTATGATCTAACCCGACCTCCATCACAGCCAAGACACTCCCATTAGGCTGCTTCCACGAAAGTAGCTTCAATTTGGGCACTACGCTCTCAAACAGTTCATTCCACTCCTCCAAACTTCTCTCGCAGCTGTTCAAGAGCTGCCACATCGTGAGGTCTCGCGCGCGCATCTTAGCCTCGTGAAGAGCAGGCAATGTTCCATGTCGGGGCAGTATCGTGTCCATAACGATTATTCGGGCTGAGGACTTCTGTCCGTCTCGTAGTGCCACAGCAAGGTTGGAGAGTATCTTCCTAGCACGCGACGAAGGCCAGTCATGCAGTATCTTCCGGACAAGATATATATCCGGTTGTGGGTACTCGGCGTGAGTTGGCGGCTGAGGTTCAAAAAAGTCGTGGGCTATGAAACGAATGCGCGAAACGACAGAAACAGGTAGCTTTGAAGATGAGCCAAGCCCTGAAGGACGGTCCTGTATGGTGAAGGAAAATTTGGGATAGGCTGTTGCCAGGGCGACTGAAACAGCTCCGTGAGCGCCGCCGACCTGTTTATGCACGGAGATGAACGTCAGTGATCAGGTTTTCATGGCTATAATTTGAGGGTGTGCATTACGTCAACAATATGGGCATCTTCCTTCAAACCCTGCCAGTCGAAACCGTTCAGAAGGTGTTCCAGTCGGGTAGCCGGGCTCAATGCCTGGATCCCCATGTACCGCCCAAACATCTCGGCCATACCGGGGACCTGGCTAATGTGGTCGAAGAACGACATAGTTGTCCCTGTAAATGCATTATAGGGAGTTTGGGTCGTTGAATCGGTGCTACCCCATCTCTCCGTGGCGATTGCCATACCCTGAGCACCTGGTGGTCCAGTTCGAATATAAAAATCGGCCCAGTCTCGAAGACCGGAATTTGTAGCGAAGGCCATGGAGAGCGGGCTGTGAGCTATCAGGTTGGGCTCGGGCTCGGTGAAAAGACCTGACAGCATAACCATTCGTGCGATTGACTGAAGTTGACGCAGAGGAACCGAACCGAGGGTGGCGAGAGAAGTGTACGAAATTGGGGAGAAATCCAAAGGCACGTGGCTAAATATGTTAAATTGAAGCAGCCATGCCAAGGAGGAGAACGTGTTGTACTAGCAATCGTTACCATTTTAGTCGTACTGCTCAAAACTTAAGGCTGAGAGCTAAAGCCTACATAAATGCGGTGCTCTTCTAAAAAGTCCGTTGGGCTTTGAATGCGCACTCGAATCTCGTGCAACAATTCCAGTGCGTCGGTACGTACGATGTCTGACTGCGATATTCCGGTGTCATGGCTACCCGGCGAATTGCTCTCGAGTGTCTCAACACTCTCCAGCAACCGGCGAGCCAAGGGAATGACAGAATTTTTTGAATTCATACTGGACCAAAGTCAAGTGAGCATAGTTGCTAAAACAACACGGTTAAGTTCGCCTCCACAACCGCATCTTATCATTCTTGTCGCCTCAGTTGGCCAAGATGAGTCGCGAACCATAACCCCGCTTATACTAAGACAAAACAGGGTCGATGTTCCGGAACGTAACTCGAGTCTGTAGAAGTCACGAATCGCGGGGCTCCGATACCAGAATGACAGACACGACATATGCACTCCGCGTATATATAATATCGTGCATCGGAGCGGGCAAACCGCATGTAATATTGGCCATCGCGGGAGTACAGCGTGACGCCAGCCCGCATAGTAGGACCGGCATGAAGGGAAGGATCATATGTTTTATGCGTTTCGCAACCAATGATGGCGGCAACATCAGAATGTACTGCCGAGGGAGGCCTTCCCCCTATGGAAACGCCAGACACCCAAACTCGGGTTCGGCACCCATGGTTTGTAGAGGTTATAGGCAGAATACCCGAGATTCAATGGATTGCCGCCGTAAGCATGAACTTTCTGTCGTGTCGCCGTTCTGCGCCACACCGTTGGCTGCCGAAAGGTGTCCCTCCCGCGCGTGGCGACTGGCAAGCTCTTGGCAAAATCAATGGACAAATCGAATGCTAATATAGCTTTGGACGATAATCTGGAAGCATAGGATGCAGTTAACTAGTAGGGCCGCCGACGAACAAGTTACAACAAAGATATGGCGAGAAAAGAAAAGTTGCCTATCAACCAATCAGGTGATCATATCAAATATTTAGCTCCTCCCCCGCAACTGAAGTTTGGGATATCAGATCGTGAGTCAATTCGATATCGTTCATGTCGGGAAGCTATCGTTGAGCCACGGTTGAGGTGACGGATGTCAATGGGGGTCAAATCTGGGTTGTGGAGACCGTGACAAAGTTTTTACTTTGCGACGTTGACAAATGCACGCTGCCGCGAGACAAAGGAAGAACTTCTAGAAGCCTTGCCGGATGCGGTGTCGGACGTCAATATCCGTACGAATAAAGATTCAAGAGGATGTTTGTTAGATGCAAAGACACGCAGCGGTGGAGTAAGTTACCTGTGTAGATCTTCACCTGTGATGATCATCTTCTCACGTTCAAACCGAAGCCCCCTACAACCCTGCGATGTACGGCTTTGAGGGGCGTGGTTTGCCCTACCGAGGGACGGTCCCCACGGTAAAAGTAATCAATCGATCAATCGATCAATGCAGTGAAGTTGTGACAATGGATATCAATATGCATGTTTGGCACCTCCATGGATTGGCATCATTGAAGTCATTGCCTCGGCCAATACACCTTGCCTGGGACTGGGCTCGGGCCTCAAAGGACTATGTTCCAGCTATTGCGACATAGCCCGTGAACCAGCGGCGATAGTGTCGACGGGGTTACCAAATTGCGATGCAACTCCATGGACTGCTGGTTTGGTACCGGCTTCAGCCATTCTTGTAGGAATATAGGGACGGTGTAGCCCTAGACCGCGTGTGCAGACATGTCATAGCTGAGAGGCGGTGTTTTGGTGATTGCAGTATGTAGTCGTCGACGGCTTTGGTTAAATCAGACTCCCGATACGAGGATGGAGACGACTTTAACGAGTCGGGATGTCTAAAGAATTTATGGGCTTAATGACGCGCGGAGATACGAGCAGTTCCCAAAGGGGATTATAGTCTGTAGAAGACTTGCTCGGGCGGCGCATGCTGTGCCTGGTCGGAATTACATAATCACTATCGATAGTGCACTGGGATAGGGGGTGCATGGACCCATATAACCCGCATCAAAATGATCCATGCGGGAGACCTGGTTGTTGGATTTAGTGCGCATTTAGTGCGCGCGGCCACTATAACTAGCCACTGTGGCGAAGCCACCAAAATCAGTGTAAAATACAGGGCTGCCCCCAGAGTGTAGATGAGCTGAACGGTACCACACAAGTTCACCTGTACGGTGGGGCGCTAAGCCTAATATACTAAGGTACCTAGGTAGGTAGATATCTAGACTACCTACCTAAGGTATTGAATTAAAAGTTACCAGCCGCCTAACTAACTATAAGTCCACGGTAAGCTCAGTATGTGATCGCTGACTTTTAATCCTGCAGTCCGCTAGCTAAACTCTGCACTCATTACTTTATTAGAGGCTTGCGAAGCGCTCAGAGGCTTCTTAAGTGCTTGGCAGTTGCTAGATGACTTGGCATACAAAAGATTGGATATGAAGAGATTGATCCATGAAAATACTATGTAATATAATAGAAAAAGAATAAGGATATAGTCAGGAAGTGAATTTTTCCACAAATCGGAATGTTAAACTCCGATGCAAAAAAGGACCCGCACATACCCCGCAGCGGGGTTAAAAAGAATGTTCGAGATAAATAAAATAAATCAGATATATATATCATTAAGCTTTAAGATAAAGACGTTATGCAACCTATTTTCCGACATAGACTGTCTACCCAAACCTATGAGGGGCTATGAATCTGAAAATATGGAGCGACATCAGCAAACAATCACAAACCTACAAAACGAATTAGAAACCCTACCACTGGCAACACTATTAACAGAACAATCACGGCAACGACATGAACTGGTAAGTACTCACACTTTAATTCATGAAGCGCTCATTAAGTGCTTACGAAAGGCTTTGTGAACTTTATAATTAATTTATGATTTATATGAAATAGCCTAGTTATACTGTCCATGATGATATGGCACCAGGAATTTTGCTGTCAGGCGAAAACTCACATGTTCAAGCAGAAGCATTATTTACGCGGAACTTGGTATATGTACCAGAATTACCATACTGGCCAACTAGTCTGAACGATGGTATGACTTATGTGATACCAACTCATGGAAAGTCACCTGAGGAAATTCATGAAATGAGACGCTCTGTAAGCACTTATGAAGCATATGACTATTATTTTCATACTGATTTCAAATAGATTGGCTTTGATACGCATATTACTATAAGCAAACGAGAATCTACATCTGCTTATCTCGGTAACATCTCTGTATGGCGGACTGTTGCAAAATGCAGCAGCCCATACATCTGTGAATATTTACACCCTATGCTACGAGAGCTGAAGTACACTACTGTGGATGAGCAGATATTCTCAACGCTTGCTACAACTCAGGAAATTACAAATTCAGCCCGTAATAATCAGCCACATATGAATGCTCTTCAGTAAGCCAACTATCATATGACAAGCCAAGAAGTTTATTGCTAATAATAAAAAGATGGCTGTATGCAAGACAAGCTATCTTCGCAAAAGAGATTCACGAGCAAAGAACAGCTTGCATGGACATATCTCATGATGTACTACTGACTTGCCGGTTGACTATCCAGGCTAATTATCAGGTAGGTGCTTGTTAAGTACTTACCGAGCGTCTACTAAATAATATAGGACGTTACTGGGACATCTCGGTATCTATTATTTTGTTCGAATGCATCTCGAGCAAAATTAAATCCCAACAATATCATCCGGCACTTTTCAGAGCCTATTCCAACGATTTACAATGAAGCTATACCGCTATTACAAAGGGTTCTTGAAGGTATAGCTGATATTATGAATGGATATTGTCATCAAAGATTTGCAACAAACTCTCGGAGAAAAGTTTGTGGTAAGTACTTCCCAAGGGCTTAACAGCTACTTGTATTTTAAGCCTATCTTGAGCACTCTTCAAAGGCCTCCCAAGCGCTTACCAGATATAAAGGTATTACTCATCCACAAGGACAAGGCAGGGTCATTACAGCACCATGGCAATGTCCTGTCACTATCACATTCATGATTCCTCTTGATGTGATAAAAACGCCATGGTGGATTGTTCATTATGAAGGAGAACATATTGGAATTCCACCGCCTCCTACAACAACTCCAACATTGATATTGCAAGATTTGGATAAAGTCATTACCAGTATCAATAATTCTTTGCTCACAGAAAGTAAGCCATCTTTTATGTTATGTACTTGATAAATACTTACAAAGCACTTATGTTTAGGTTCATTTTCTATGCATAGGATAACAAGATTGTGGTTGGAGGATAAAGGTATTGATGATATAAGCGATTTGCACCCATCATTAGCCAACCGCGATGTTATTCGATACCGCATAGCAAAGCACAAACGACAATATTGGTCTTATGGGTCTAATTTATTAGCTGTCATTCGCCAACTACAGCAAGAAGATGAAACTCCTCTTCAGTACATCCAGGATATCTTCACTGATACGACAAGATTCATGATCATATGCATGCACAAAGAACAAGCTGAATTGTTCTCAACACTCACATCTTGTGAGATCGATATGAATTACAAGCATTTGCGTGATAAAGATCATCGCGAGATTATTTGGGCTGTTTTGGACCCACAATCTACCCGCAGTAAGTACATGGCATATGCTTGCGAAGCATCTATACAGCACTTATAAGGTGCTTAGGTTTTGACTAATATTGAATAGATGTTGCTCTCATACGAGTTTTCACAAACGACGAATCTCCCGAGATGTATTATCTCATGTTCTAACGTGTATTTCAAGTCTTAGAGCGACGGTATAAAATTGTTCTTAAATGGAAACATTTATCTAATGAACAAGAGAAAAGCTTTATTGGCTTTACGACTGATCAAGACTTCAAGCTCATTGTCGGTAAGTAGAATGAAAAGAATCGATTAAGCCCTTGGGAAGTGCTTCCAAAGCATATAATATGTACTTAGCTAATATGAAAAACTTAGGATTAGGACTTTATTTGACAGAGTTGGAGCAAAAGCTACATCCAGCTCTACCTCAACATGATTGGCGATGGCATGCTAAGCATACTATTCGTTTTTGTAAGGTGCATTTTCAACGTGGTGTTGAACGAATTCCCGGGACTCAGGTAAAATGTATTGGAATTTCATGAAAAGAAATACTAGCTAATATGAATAGTATCGCGGGCCACATACTTTGTTCGATCGAATGATGTCATTGCTAAGGTGTCGTACTGAGCAAGAATATCTGCATTTATGTGCAGAATTACAAGGTATGCTTGAAAATTCATATATATCACTGATCAGACACTTATGAAGCCATTGAAAAGCACTTGGCCAAGAAACAAAAAATCAAGCATTATATGAATGGGCAAAGCAAAAGGCATGGGCAACTGTTCGTTGTAGCCTTAACCAAGCATGTTCTGGTATATCTCAGTTAGACTGGGATTTATTAACCGACAGTACCAACCCAGCTGAAGTCCAACATCAGAGAAGCTACTTAAGAGGAGGGCGTTTTCAGCACTTGGCTGTTGCTATTGAAAAGTAAGTAATCATTTTTAAAAATGGTGATTTTACTAATTTTATTATCTAGTTCAAGGATTTTAGACCGTTCAGACTTCAGAAATGCCATGATATATAAACAATATGGCATACAGTTTTCCTATCGAACAGCAACAACGCTACAAGGAAGGGAAGAAGTGAATGCTACTCGGACAAGTAAGAAATCCCTTTAAAGGTTTCCCAAGTGCTTGCCAAGCATATGTGTAGTACTTATGGAGCCTACATATTAATATTTGTCAGGAAATCAACAACGAGCATTATTGGAAAAACGACGTCGCAATACGACAGCTGATTATCCCGATCTAGATTCTACAAGGAATACTGAAATTGCTCAAACGTCTGATGAAATTATTCTTCCATCTTCAGCTACTCAAGAGGTAGCACGCAATGAGAGGTACACTAGTTCTGGTAACATGATCAATCAAGATAAGCCTCAGCCAAAACGCCAACGAAGGTATATAAAAGCCTTTGATAAATACTTGGAATAGTTACTAACAATATAATAGTCCTCGGAAAAAAACAACAAATTCTTCAAACTTGCAATCTGAGATTCTCGAAGAACAATTGAAAACAGCAGTCGCAATCAGATTAAAAGCTGAATTAGAGGCAAAAGAGTTGGAATTAAAGAATCGCAAATTGGAACTGGAAATTTCTCTGATGGAGAAACAGCAGAATGCTTCATAAGTGCTTATCAGATGCTTTCCCAGCCATTCCCATGATATTAGCGAAGCCATTCATCATCATTATCGATATCATGAAGTAAAAGCAATCGTAACGGTTTCCCGTTAGCAACTGATGCTGTAGCATTTACTCCAGATACAGAATGAATTTTGACAACAATGATAAGCCCATCTAGCAATGCATTTCGCAACAAAAGCCATTGTGGCCAAAGTCCGGTATTCAAGACATGACCCCGATATCTTCCACCAAAGTCCCGAATGACTGGGTATGCCATACCAAGTTCATGTTCGCAATGAATTCTATAAAACTCATGTTCATTTGGTGGTCGTGAGTACTGAGCGAGTCCAAATTGTAAACTCTCAGGATTATCTAAAATATGTTAAAAATATTTTTATATTTTGATAAACTCATAAATACTTACATAGAATATGAAGGTAGGCTGGAATAATCACTTCTTCGTACTGTTGTTGCTCAGAATGAGTAACATCAGCCGCCATGATGCCGTAGAGAGGCTGCGCAAGGGCTTCCTAAGTACTTTGTGAGCAGCTGATTTGCAATGTCAAGAACCAAATTAATACTTAGTCAGGATTATATTTTCGAGTTAAATTTTCATCCAAAACTGAAATGAGTTGATAATAAGAAAAAATAAAAATAACATTTAGGAATTCCATAATATTTATATATTTAAATAGAAAAATAAAAATACTCCACAGTTTAGTTTCCATGAGATTCTATAGCCCACAAAATTATAAATCAATATTTTACCCCTCACTTATAAAAAAATTACGTCATAAAAATAAAACTTTTCTGATTATTCCGGTATGTGCTTTACATGAGCTCCATAAGTGCTTGCGAAGTACTTAGCTAGTTCTATGTAAAGCAACTTAAAAGCCTATGTAAACTCCCTACATCATATAAACCCTACTCATAAT
This sequence comes from Xylariaceae sp. X802, assembly GCA_028637635.1. Taxonomy (NCBI): domain Eukaryota; kingdom Fungi; phylum Ascomycota; class Sordariomycetes; order Xylariales; family Xylariaceae; species Xylariaceae sp. X802. The sequence goes on along the minus strand of JAJFDH010000008.1, from coordinate 608,185 downwards.
GAGTCCATCCCTCAGTGACATTATAATGCTCCCAGCAACGGCAGAACATTGAGACCGGAACTTTAGGACATTCTATTAAACTTATATTAGCATATCTCAAATGCTCTCAAGTGCTTAGAAAGCCCTTACCAGATACTGAAATGCCACGTTTCTGGTATTCTTCACAAGCTTGGCCCTTAGGCCGCAACTTGTTCTTGATTGCATTAGTTTTCACCACCTTGAGGTTTGGCTGTTTGTTCTATTATATTAATTAGTATAATTCATTTCCTAATAATGTGATACTGACCTTATAACAAGGAACCTCAGGCTTGTTAGTTGCTTTTGCAATAGGATCATGATCCTTATTGACATGCATATCAGCATCATCGACATCATCGACATCATTGACATCATCGACATCAACGTCACCAACAACTAATTCAATATCTTCATCGATGTCGACTTCGTCGACTTCGTTATTGTCGGTCTCATCATTGTCGGCTTCGTCATCGTCGACTTCGACATCGTCGACCTCGACATCATCAGCTTCGACATCATCAATGTCATCATCGTCGGTCCCATCATCGCTGACAATGATTTCGTTATTGTCGACATCATCGATCTCGTCATCTTTATCATCGCCGCCATCTTCATCATCGTCGGTATTGTTATTTGAACGTGAACCCGAGCGATTTCCATCATTTCCTTCATCACCGTCGCAAAAATGGGACTCATACCCCTCTATATCATGTTAAGCCTCTCTTCAGTACTTGATAAGCGTCTAAGTTACTTAAAATGTACATACCGTGAGCATCACGTTCTGTCTGATATGACATGCGCCCGGTCGAACGGGATATAGCGGCCCATGGGTGGGCTGACAGAATATGAGTCGTTAAGTTGGCCGGTTTCGAGTACTGCTTCTGTATAACATAGTATAAGCTCAATGTTTTCTAATTGAATAGGGGCGCCCTTGAATAAATGTCACGTACGTCGCGTCGGCAGATTCGGTCGCCTGGGTTGCGGTCTGGCATTCTGCAGAATACTTCGCCAGGATAGATGCGAAATTCCCCGTTCTATTCTTTATATTAGTTCTCAATAGCTGGAGCTCACGGCTGCGCAAGATGGGGAGACGTGGACGTAATTATTCCGACTTACCGCGTCAGGCCGGGCCTTTGGGAGGTGCGTCGGCCTCACAGGGCTTGCCATATAACGTTGGTACCCAACCTATATGTAGCTGGTTAGGTATTGCCCGACGTGTATTGGTATCAAGTACTTACGTTATTGCGAAGGAATTCCACCATCTTTGCGTTCGGAGCGGCCATTTTGTCGAATTCGAGATGCGCAAAATGGACGAAGGAAAAGGAAGAAACGAAGGCGGGTAAAGCACAGAAAAAGAGGCACGGACGTAGGTATGTAGGAATGAGGGGAAGCCCTTCCCTAGCACCTCAATAAGTGCTTTTTTCGGCAGCTGCCTTAGCGCTCTAGCGCTTTCATTAGGTAAGTGGTAGTGGACCCTAGGTACCTAGGTAGGTACCTACCCAGTTGGCCTGAACGTGTTGGATTTAGTGCGCATTTAGTGCGTGCGGCCACTATAACTAGCCACTGTGGCGAAGCCACCAAAATCAGTGTAAAATACAGGGCTGCCCCCCCCCCTCTTCCGGGAGGTCCGGAGGGGACAGAGAACGAGATTCAATCAATCAACCGAATTCTGACAATTAAGAGTCTCATCAATCCTCATATTCTACCATCAACAAGAGAGCTTCTCGCAGTTACGTATCACGCTCTTCGACCATGTCAAAGACTACCGACGTCACCTTCAATGCCCCGAAAGACTTCCCTCTTTGGGAGGAAGACTTTATCGCTCAGGCTCGAAGCAAACATCTTTGGCAGTACATTGATCCAGCACTTCGAATCCCCTGGCCAGAAGCTCCTATTGCACCACTTGTCCGACACTTCCCACTTCAGAATCAAGTCGATCCTGCTACTGCTACTGTGGATGGCCTCACCGCTACCGGAAAAACCCAGTTCTACAATGCGAAGCAACTGTACCATGAAGAACTGAAGCTCTACAACACCCATATCACCCGTGCTGACGAGCTCTCCGCGTGGATGCGAAAGACAGTCAGTTCCGAGCATCGCTTTAACTACATGAAAGCATCGGACACACTGGAGAAATGGTACGACAATCTGAAGGAGCTCGGTGGAAGTGTGTGGGACGCTCTTCAGTTTAAGTATACAAACGAGTATGAATCGTTCATCAAGAAATCCACGGGAAAGCCTATCAAGGATGTCTCGAAGTGGGCGGATGAATGGCTCACAAAGGTCAAGCGAGCTGCTAACGCTGGAGCTCAAATCACTGGTTCTCACAGGCTTGTGAACGATTTACGGAATGTCTTTGAAGGTACCCCTCTCTCTGAATGGTTTGCTAGTTTCTGAAATACCCATAACCAAGAGATCAAGATGAATACACTATCCTATCAGACCATTGGGATTGAACTACAGCAGGAAGCTACCTTCGTGGACGCTACGCCTTCAAAATCTAGAAGGGTTGTGAAGGGAAGTGCGTTCAGTACCTTCCAAGCAGAAGAAGATCAGGACGAGACAAGCGAGCCTGCCGACAATACAGACGGAGATCGTCCTCGTGGTAATCGATGGCAGCGAAGAAACCAGCAACGTCAAGGGCGCAAGGCATCTAAAGAGAAGGATAAGGCCCAAACCAAAAGCCAATCAAAGAAACGACAAGGGAGCCCGTCAACCACTCCTGGGAAGCGCGCTCGACCCGATACACGTACAGACTCAGAGAAGGAGAATCCCAATGTGGTGGAGTGCTTAGTGTGCTACGGTCGACATCCCATTGACAAGTGTTGGTTCGTGTTTCCAGAATTGAAACCTGCTGACTGGGGTGTCAACCTACAAGTCGAACGAATCATTAAGGCAAGAATGGAGAAGGAAGATAATGTGAAGAAGGCAGTAAAGCGAGCTCGTGACAAGAAGGCGAAGAGCGTCCGCTTTGATACCCCAGAAGATGAAGACCATACCCATTGACTCCCAAAGTCCCCTATAGCGCATGTAGCGAGCACCTTCGCAATGAATAAAGAGCTCGTTAAATCCTATCCTTTACGAAACTGCGTTATAGTGGACTCTGGAACCAGTATTCATATCTTCAACCGAGCCTATCGCTTTCTGAACTTCAGGAACGCTCATTCGGAAGATGTTGTCATTGCTGGGAACTCGACAATTAAGATTTATGGCTATGGAGAGGTTGACGTGAAGGTTAAAGGACCCAAAGGCCCTGAAGTCTACCGGCTATACAATGTCGCATTCTGCCCTGACATAGCTACCAACTTAGTGTCGCTACAAGCTCTCAATCGGGTAGGGATATATTGGGAAAACAAACCCAAGTCAGATCTGCTGAGGCATCGGTGGGGAGCTCCTTTATGTTCCCTTATGCGGATGCATGGGCAGTACGTTATAGAATATCTGCCTGCTCGGCTAACAGATCATTCGTTCTATGTACGAAGGAATCTTCTCAACTCATACACAGGACGACCTAAAGCCCGCGCCAGCCTATATCGATGGCATCAACGCTTAGGGCACATAGGACCTGAGCCATTGAAACGGCTGTTGCAACACACAGAAGGGGTAACGATCTCCCCAAGCAAGGATGACGAGATCCGCACCAAAGACTGTGTGGCCTGCAGTGAATCGAAGGCACACCGCAGAATAGTACGAGAAGCTCGCTCTGAAGTTACGGAGGCTGGTACCCGATTGGCTGTGGACTTTCATGAATTCGATACTCCTGGTCAAGGACGTCTGTGGCGTGTGATGTTGGTTACAGACCGTTACTCAGGGTACACCTGGGATTACTATTTCGATAACAAGCTCGCCGACAATATCCTAGCAGCTCTCCAAGACTGCATACGAAACATCCAACTACACTATGGAACCAAAGTCAAGGTAATCGAGTGTGATAACGAGCTTACCGGAGATACAGCGGAGAACTCTCGACTTGCTAGGACCTTATACAATGATCATGGGATCAAGTTTGAGGTAGCGCCTCCCCATACTCAAGATCTCAATGGGGGTGCAGAGCGAGTTGGAGGAATCATCAAGGTCCGGTCTCGATCTATGCGGAATGGGTGTCGACTCCCCTCATTTCTATGGCAAGAAATCGTCAGGACGGCAGTATATCTATATAATCGAACGCCACGTGCCGTGAATGGGTGGCGAGCTCCTTATGAAAAGTTCCACACATACTTCGACAACCTCCGAGGGGTAGTAGGATATAAACGAGTCCCTTATATAGGTCACCTGAAAGCTTACGGGTGTATGGCCTTTGCGATGACTTCAAGTGCAAAGCAGAAGCTTGAGAGACGTCGCAAACTCGACCCAAATGCCTGGATAGGATATCTTGTTGGCTACCACTCTAGGAATACCTATCGGATCTGGCTTCCGAGAGAAAACAAGGTTATCGTGACTCGTGATGTCGACTTCAATGAAGATGAATTCTTCAGTGGGAACAAGGATGAATTTCGAGATGATCTGCTTCGGATCTCGACAGAAGCATATGAGGAGCTCCTCCGAGATATCAACTACCAAGAAGCATCCGAAGTCGACGAGACTGTCACGTATGAGCAAGAAGATGATGAGCCAACTGTCATAATACCAGAGGAGGTCGCTCAGAACCTATTTGAGGTAGAGCAAGAACAGTCAACTGAAGACGAGCCCGTCGATCCTATGCGAGGAGCTTCAGATAAAGAAGCAGGTATAGCGACTAACCAAGAGCTCGATCTTGGTCTACCGACACCACCCGACTCTCCTGAAGCTAGCCTCAACACGATATCTATAACCAACCCTTATCTGAAAGATAGTAAGTCCTGGAGTCTGCCTAGCCAAACTCAGTTATATGATGATACTACTTGGTCTGCTAGTTTCAATGCAGGAAGAAGACATGGTGCAAAAGCGCTCATTTCCAGGGTCCTGAGAGGCTCTATCCCTACCCACGGTATCCGATCACGCATGCCTAAGAGCGTTGACGGCTCTACTCGTGAAGAGAGAGACGCCTCTAGAAGAGCTCGTCACCAACAATGGAGCCGATCGCTGAAATTGAAAGGCCTGTTGCTGAAAGCTTCCCACCAAAAGAGATCACGGGTGTCAAAGACCGTTGACGAACCTATTGGTGAAGAGAGAGACGCCTCTAAAAGTGCTCGACGGAGGTATCCTGACCAGTCACGGGTTCTGCAGACCCCTGATAGGCAGATGAGTAATTCCTTCCATACAGAAGTATCAGAGTCAAAAGACTCAACTCGTGAATCGAACGAGCTAGCCAGCGCTTCATCACCAGCTCATCGAGCTCGCTTAGTATCTCTACTAAAGCTAGGAAGGAAAATCCATCGTCAAGACCTACCACCACCACCGAAATGGCATACCGAGCTTGCCAGTCACCCACTAGGAGATCACTTCCGACAAGCTGAAAGAACCCACCTACAAAGTCACAAGGAAATGTCAACGTGGGTAGAGGTCCCAAAGACTTTCTCTAATGGTAAACTCACACTTGACTGTATTGAAGCGAACCATCAAGATGCCCCCGTAGTCGGCAATTACAGTAGGTAATTGCCTCCCTAGGAGTAAACGTCCGGTGCGCACCCAAAGAGACCGGGTTGGTTACCGGCACGTCAATAGGGTTTCCGGAGGTCCGAAAAAGCGACAACTAATTAAGAAAGCGGGCAACGTCCCGATCTGGAGAATCCTAGTAAATTGCAAGTTACCGGAAGTTGCTGCGATTCGTGGTCGTGGAGTTGGTATTTTCAGGATCGCCGTCGACTCCTTTGAAGTACGGAAATCGACCGGTTTTTCGGAAGGACTACCAGCGTTCCTGAAGGCGGGCAACGTCCGGATCTTAGGAAGCACGAAAGGATTCAATACAGTTGATAGAAACAGGACCGAAGATAACAGAAGTCGTAAATTACAGTCAATAGGTTATGAATGAATGAATCGAATTGAAGTTGACGACCGGCGTAGCTAGCTAATTGAATTCCGTCGTCGCAGCGCGACGACAACCCCCTTTTATATCGTATTCGCAGTATAACGCAACGCCCGACTCCTAGCAACCCTCCTTGAATGGCCGTGATTCGGCCGTAAGACAACTCGACGTAAATAAGTGAATAATGTGAGACAACCAGAACGCCGAATTCCGACCTGGGCAACTCCCGGATCTGCGCAACTATGAAGGTTTATAGTAGGCCGCTCCCCTCCTGAATGCCCCGCTTCATTCCTCCCTTTGGCGATTAGGTACAATCCTTCATCGTCCAACCCGGGCGCATTCAGGAGGATCATTGCAGCAATACTGCCACACCCCTACTGCCGGGTGGGCTCCTCGTCATCATCCAGCATCATCAAAGCCGAGTCGTCCCGAGCCCTACGTCTTCGTGGCCGCGGTGCAGGCTCTGCTTTGGCTGCGGCGAGCGCGGCTGCGTTGGCCCGATAATGGGCCCATCCTTGCCATGCTTCCGGCATTACTGGCGACGGAACCAAGCCAGCAGTGCGATAAGTATCATTCGCCCAGCGAAACGGCATTCTAATCTCCCCAGCAGCAAGCTGCGCGGCCCTCCTTGTACTTGAAACGAATTCCGGGTATCGCAACGGAATGATGTCTTCAAAGCGGTCGTTTCGGTGATATACACGAACGTTGATGTCCGGAGGGGGTTGCCATTTGTGGCTTCTCTTCGTTGGCTCGATCTGGAGCTTGCCCAGCTCCGATGCAGCTTCCGAGGCCGGGGCTCTGGGTGCTCGGGATACAGTAGTAGCGGTCGTAACCGTGTCTTCTCTGACATCCCGTCGTAAAACCAGGGCCATTTCTTTATTGGCCTGTGACCTGGTACGGCGATCCGAAGTAGGTATCTTCGCGGCGGCTTTTCACTTCTTCGGAGTTGCGGGCTCAGGCTCGGGAACTGGTTCTGGTTCAGAATCAGATTCGGAATCGGATTCTGGTTCCGGGACTGGATCCAATTCAGGTTCGAATGGTCCTGCTGGTGTATCTTGCTCCGGTATAGTACTCGGGGCACCTTGGTCCGTTTGGGTTCTCACCCTCTTCGATGGGGGCGGGTTTGCGATCCGTACAAGCTTATTAAGTTGAGCCATTTCTGATGATCTCATGGCAGGGCCCTTCCATCTCTTCTCTACGCTCCAGCCGGTGACATCTTTGAGATGTTCACGCAGCATCGCCCACGAAGCCTGCTGCCCTTTTCGAACCGTCCCGTCGAACATCAGCATGGCGGTCCTTGGGTGCCACCATATCAACATAAGAGCCTTAATAACCTGGTAGCCGCAGGACCATCCATCAAACTGCGTAATGAACGCAGTACTATAAGCCACGTTGGGCACCTTAATATCTGGATCCAGCTTCGTAATTTGCTCCCGCCACAAGAACCGAATATGTTCCATTGCTTTGCGGTGCGCCTGATCGGCTTCTTACCCGGGTAGCGAGTCAATGAAATGGACCTTTCGTTTGTCCACCAGTATTATGATGAGGTACCAATGGTTAACCTCTTTGCCGCGGTTCCCTCCCATGACAACTACTTCGCCGCCAGCCAGAATCTTCTCTACCGTGTAATCACTGAGCCGGTCACTGAATCGGTCAAACGATTCGGATAAGTGACATGCAAACGAAGGCTCCCGTACCGTTTTCGGGTCGACATCAGTGTACAGTCGTACCCCAGCGTCCATCTCATCCGATGCAAGCCAATCCTGCACTTTCCACTTCATCTGGATGTTCACCAAGCCGGGTAATACATACTGGCGCCATGCGTCCATTGAAATCCCATAAGGGGGCACGCGACGGTTTGTAAGATGCGCACTTGTACTCTCACCCAGCGGCGTACTGAAGTACTGCATACCGGCAGGAAGCTCCATGCCCTTGACTTCGGGCTGGCTAAACATTTCTCTATCTTGGTCAACGCGAGGGCCATGAATCACCTTAAGCAATTCGTAAAAATCGGCGGGTTCAGCTACCGTCAGCGGCATGGCATCGGCCTCTGACGGCTTGTTGATGGCTGTAAACCCGGGCATCTTTGCGATCTGGGAACAGCGGAAAAGATGTCGGTGATGGTGGTAGGGGTATGGCTATGGTCGGGATTCTTAAAATTTCGGGTGACGGTGGTCTATTCGTGAGCTAGGAGGCACGCGGAGGCAGGACTCGGTTTCAACA